>JAYKKT010000078.1:11317500-11752500 GCA_036023115.1 Brasenia schreberi | reverse complement strand
GTTAACTTATCAATAACCAATATAAATAAATATAAAATTAAAGTTGATCCCAAATGTAACCCAATCATAACTTCAAAGGAGTCTTTCATTCCTTCAAACTTTTAATGCAACAGAAAAAAAAAAAAGAGAAGAAAAGAAAAGACTTCACTTAGGCCAAACCCATTTTATTGAGACTATTTAAGGATTCATCTCTCCCCCAATTTGATTAAGCTTAATTCAGATTAAATTCAAGTATTTATTTAAAATAAAA
Source organism: Brasenia schreberi (assembly GCA_036023115.1). Lineage (NCBI taxonomy): Eukaryota > Viridiplantae > Streptophyta > Magnoliopsida > Nymphaeales > Cabombaceae > Brasenia > Brasenia schreberi. The sequence goes on along the minus strand of JAYKKT010000078.1, from coordinate 11,752,250 downwards.
TTTTAGAAAATAACAAAAATATAACCTTAAAATAGATTAGTGAGCTATATAAACAAACTTTATGGATCCACCACTGGACGTAAGCATTACTTAATGTGCAAGGCACCGTAAACCTGCACGATACAAAATAATGGGCTGCGAGCACTCTTGCTGCCTAGTGCTTTGCTCAGCCGGAAGCCTAAAAACGCACCCACTCATGCGTCCTCTCGGTGTCAAACGTCCCACAGCAAAATGGCGCTACAGTGCGCTGCCATTGAGCTCACGATGTTCGTGCTGTAATTTCCTTTACTGATTATTCTTATCATCGTTTATTGATGACGATGATGAGAAGTTTGCCTAAAAAGAGACTGAAAGTCATTGAGTACTACAATACACAGATGTTAGCAACAAAAGATAGTGAGAACAAAATAAAGATGATTATAGGCATTTTAAAGAAATCTAAATCCAGACCGTTGGATTAGTTTGATTTCCCTTATGAACCGGTAAACAGTGGAAGCGATCCTACATTCAGCTCTTTTCTGTCTCCCACAGAAGGATAATTTTTGGCTTCATTTCGAGACGATCTAGAAATGCAGCAGCTTGATGTTAAGATTGCCGTTATTTATGGTGATTCAGAAGAAGAAATGTACATGCCAACGGATTTGAAGCTCTTTCATTTTATTCGGAGATGAACCTTCTATGGCTTGTTAATCGTTCAATTTAAGAAGCTTGGCCTAAAAGAAAGCAATATGTTACTTAGCTTTAGATATCAGAAGAGCAAAAGGATTGGTGAATCGGCACTTAAAGATTAACGTACTTTAATTATAATTATCCATATGGTAGAATCCGTGGCCTTCATTTCATTGGAAATTTAATTTCTACAAAGACTGCTTGTAAAGCATATTCATAGGCTCATAAGTATGTGCATCGTTCTTTGAAAAAAAACGTATATTTCAGACCTCAATAATTACAGAAAGGGAATGATGAATGTGAAAATAGGCCAAACACAGGCGACTAAGTTGAAAAATTCCCATGATTATGACTATTTATACGACTTGGATGAAACTGTTGCAGTCATTCAGGATCCGTTCGGAGAAATAAGTTCTTTTTTCACAGAAAGATCATCAATTACTAAATCTGCTTCACCAAATATCTTCAAGATGAACGGCATTAATTAGATATTAAAGTTTAACAGTGGTACACTGATATATATATATATATATATATATATATATATATATATATATATATATATATATATATATATATAGATAGATAGAGAGAGAGAGAGAGCGGTATATGCTGAATCCAATACATGGTTAAATCTCTTCAAACACATTTACCATTTGATTGCAGAGATCAACAATTGAGATTTGACATGAAAAAATAAAATATACCACTGAGCATTATATGAAAAGTGCAATGCTACATTTCCTTTTTGAGATTCAAATCTTCATCGTTAATCATGATGATCAAATGATGAAATGTATATATATACATAAACTAGCAACAACCTTGCATGCATTCCTACTAACCATCCCGGAATGAACTGCAAATTGTCACAGTGTTTCGAAGAGCATGTTATATGACATTATGCACGGAGATTAAACAAGTCGAATGAACTGAACATAGGCTCCTCCTCGGCTCATCTTATACGACTTATTCATAGAACTTATGTTTAGTGAATAGTGTGTTGTATACAATAGAATTTCTTAATAAGTTGTACGCATACAATGTTGTGTGGTTAATAAAACCATTCCCAACCGCCATTCTTCTACCAGTGATTTTGTGCAGATAGAAATATTTCACGAACCTCTCATCATATTCATTTGTGGGTTCAGGAGTTGAGCCGGGCTAATTCATGTTAAGATCAATTAATATCACGAACGAACTTGAACAACCTTGTAACGACTTCAATGCTCGATTCACTTACCAGCCCTGATTATGCAGTAGTTTGGCTTCAGTATGCATTAACTATGGTAATTTCCTTTTTTCTAAAAAATATGATTAGATGCCTATGATGAACCCGGAAAAAAATTAAATATAGGTGGTTGGTGGGACTGAAATATGATAGCTGTCACAAATTAGTAGAAAATTGGAGACCACATGAAAACCATATTCTTGTAGCATCAAATAATTGATTCCTCAAATTTGAGCCAAAGTGGTACAAAATTCAGGTCCAATATTTCAAAATAATGTAAAATATACCAAAGTTGGAGACCGTCAAAGATCCCAAACAGGAATTAGTATCATGTATTGGTAGCAGCTGTTATGCATCAAATCAATGAGTCATGATCAATTTCGTTTTCTCCACTTCAATAATGTTTTGTGGGCTTGTAATGTTGCATGGCATAAATTAAGGTGCATGCTTGATGTTGGGTGCATACCTGAACAGAACGTCGTGGGAGTACAATTCGATCCAACACCTGTGTGGACATTAGAAGACCTTCCGTAATGCTGGCATTAACAGCTGTTCGATCTAGATTTGAATATGGATAGGGCATGAACCAAGCCGCTATCGGTTCAGCTCATCCCTTGCTCTTTCATGTTTGGTTGGTTCAACCCTATAATCCGAACATGAGTATGGAATTGTTCGGCTCATGAAAGCTCGTTAAATGAATTTTTGCCTCAACCATCACATCAGGAAGTCTATTAAGGTACTTAACATAAATTTTAAGTGTCATTTTCTTTTTATCAGAAATGAAAAATTCCTGTAATTAAATGGCACTTTATTAGGGTAATTTAAGAAAATATCTCTCTCAACTTAGTTCAGTTCGGATCATAAAAGGACAATAAGGAACCGTTCCTGTGTTCGAACTGTGGCTGTTCATGTAACAGTGCCAAACAGCAAACAATGATGTAATAACAGACGCGAAACATATACTCCAAAACATGCATGTGCATGTGCACACACGCAAAAACATATAGTCCTAAGTGATCGCCTTAAATAAATAATTTAATTAAAGATAAATTGATTATTGGGTGGGAGGAAGGCGCCTCCGGAAAGTAAATGCCTACCAAACAAAAGCGGTGCTTTATAGTGTTGATGTATCCATGAACAATCAACTTTTTCAGCCAGTAGAAATGTCCACTCACTAAAAATCCAAAAGTAGAACAACATTTTGGCCTCGCACCTTTCTCAATCTCTGCCTGCCTGCTGCTTTCATTGCATATAAATACGATGCTATATGTTCCGTAAGCAATTATATATATATATATATATATATATATATATATATATAGTAGCACACGTGTATACAGGGAGAATGAGAAAGTGGTAGCTGTTAAAGCTAACACACATTAATCCTAGCACCAATACTCTAGCAGATGCCAGCTAGCTTTACCAGCTACCACTTTCTTTCTCTCTTTATATATATATATATAGAGAGAGAGAAAGAAAGAGTGAGTGAGAGTAAGGATCTGTAATGGCTCCCCACCACTAAATTATTAGTTATGTACTCATATATCCTTTAAAAAATAGTGCACCATTGTTATTTATAAATTCAAAAAAAATTACGGGGGTAAATGCTCGTTGATCTTATTTATTTGATTTTTTTTCATGAACGATCATAGACGACGCCATAAAATACTGTCCTTATCACATAGGATGCTCCACTATGTGATAAGGATACTGATTTATTGGCACCGTCTTTAGTTGTTTATCAAGGGCGATACATGATGAAATATTCCTGTTATATCCTAGTATGAATATATAGTAATACAAAGTACATAACCCATGAGGAAAAGACTGTAAGAAGTGATGATTAAATGAAAGGTGGTAACAACAACAACTGCGCCTTTTACTATACTAGACGGGATTGGCTAAATAATTCTTTGTTTTTATGTAGCTCTGTCATGTGTCTTGTTAGCAGTTAACTCAGAATAAGGTAGATCATTCTTTAGTGTTTTTTTTCAACACTTTTGTAGTCGTCCTCTCTTTTAATACTTTCAAAATATAGTTTTTCGTACCTTCTTACATTCTTTTGGTCTTCTTTCTCTGTGTCCAAACCATCCTATGCAGAGATCTACTGCACTGATACCACGCAGCAAGGTTGTTATAATATGTTTTCTAGTATAATTGTTTCTCTAGATGATTGAATGGGCAAAACACGAGAACTGAAAAGGAATTAAAGGATCAAAATTGAAAAGATAAGGAAAAGCCTGGTAGAGCAGGCAATAAAACTTCGGAAGACTTTTGTCACTGTGTCACTTATAATAAGCTGATTCTCATGTTATATAGTCACCGAGTCACTTATAATATGTCATCCCTTCCTATTTAAATGCTGAATGACTCCTGCTTTTAAGGCCTTAATAAAGCTTAGATGCATTCATCATTAGTAGCATTCAGCTCAAAACTAGCAGAAAAAGGACCTTAGGCAATGGTTTTCTGAAAATAAGGGGGATGGTTCGACCATCACCATGTATAGTGATGAACACAATCCTCGCCCCTTTTTGATCTACCATTCCAAAAGTCCACATCTTTCCTTTAAGGGTTTAGAGTTATTTTGAGAATAAGGCAGGCATGGGAAAATGACGAGGTGAAGTTTAGACAAGTTGACATCTCTCTCACGGTGATCTATTTCTTGTGGTAGGTGGAGGCGGCTTTACTGATTGATTTGACACTAAGGTACTCTCTCTCCCTCTTTCTCTCTCTGTGTGTGTTTCGATCCATAGAAGATGGAAGAAGGATAACGGTAAGAACCAGCATGTCAGTAATGTCTATGTGTCTATCATGTGTATATATCTCCATATGCCTAACACTTGCTTATTATGTTGGTATTTTTGTTTTTAATCGTTTCCTTATGGAAGAGATTGATTATATGCACAAAAGTAAGACCGCATAAAACATGACCAATACGAAGCAAGAACAGTCACCTTTCCAGAATTGCCAATCAAGAATGGTCGTAAAATGACATGAAGCAACTGTATCTTTTGTATTATAATTGTTAAAATAGATTAATTTACGAACGGCCACAGGTGTATTTGCATCTGATTCTTCTTGGTTTCACTAAATGGTATATTACGTAGAAGTTTCAAGGTAAACAATGTATAATGTTATTGAATGTACAAACATGAACTATATTGATGATACGGTGAATATATTGAATAATGCTTGTGGTCCTTTTATGTTAGATAATATAGAGCAGTGAACTCAAGGGAACGGAAATAATGGCTAAAAATGCAAGTAAATCACTTTGTCCAAGCTGTACAACAGACAAGTTGTCTTTCCTAGTAAATTTATTTCAAGATAAATGTATGTGCAAGAAATCAAATAATGCATTGGACAATGACTTCGAAGATGTTTAGAGCTGTAGCTCGCAAGCGAACTTTTAGCTAGCTTGGGCTTGGAGTACATAAAGATAGACATGTCCTAGTGTTGTATTTTGTACTGAGGTGAGCCTGAAAGTGCAAACAAATGCCTGTGTTGTATTTTATATCAATGTGAGATTACAAACGTAGACAAATGCCCAAGGCCTAAGTGTATGCTTCCGAGAGAAAAAAATGTAACAGGAACAAAAGCAAAATGTACTAATATAGGTTTTATGATACTTCCCTTCCACACCAAGACTCAAAAGGCTATTTATCTAGAAGAAGACATCAAAGTTGATGATTTGGATCACTACCACTCCAAGAGACGTTGATGGTAAGATGAGTCACCTTAGAGATTTCAGTGTATAAAGGCATTTTGATGAGATACGCCATTCGTTTGCCATAGATCAACATATTGCTCATCTCGACTTAGCAACTGATGGATTTTCTTTAGTTGAAATTTTGACAGAAATAATCGAATGTTGGCTAACCCTCGTAATGTTATACGATTTACCACCTTGATGTGCTATGAAACAACAATAATGTATCATGATGCCTTTGTTTATAGATGACTCTGGATATCTTATATGCGACACTGGCAATCCACCTTCAACCTGATGAGTTTCCTGCTCTTTGGAAAGATGCAGTTGTTATATATGACTCAAAAAAAAGTATTTCAAATGCGTCCAACACTCATGTCGAGAATTTGGGGCAAGCATGTACATTTCTTCTCTTCAATATAAGTTTGTCCTTCGATGTTACGCAAGGATGAATAGTCTCCTTATCTTTAAGAAGGAGAATGATGATAATACTAAAATATATTACATTTGATGATGTACTTAGTCACTGAAGGTAGGATTTTCTGTTAAACTTTAGTTAAATATGAATATGTAATAATCTCATAAATAACTTAAATAATAATTTCATTTTCAGAAAAAATTATTTCATTGACCATGCAATAAAAAATGCATTTCTTTCAATCAGCACGTATCAATGGCGAAAACAAAACTATAAAAGATGCTTTAGGTAATGCCTATCAGATGTATAAATTAATATAATACTTGTACCTGACAAAATTCTTTCAATTGTGTCTAAATTGAGGCTTGGAATACGTGGAAGAAGCGAGGGATTCCTAAAGAAAGAGAGATGAGGTAGAGAACAATAACAAAATTCCTAGTAAGGTTAAGGTGAGACGGAATACAAAAAACATTGATTTATCCACTTTTTAAATATATATTACAATATAATGTAATTGTAGTTGCCATGCGTGTTTTCTAACGAGAAGGCATCTACAAAAAAAAAAGCTAACCATGTAGAAGCATATCTTATTAATTTCAAACAATGTTGACATACCTTGGTTTATAGTTTTATATGTTTTCTCATGGGTGAATGTTGTAGGAGATCAAAATTGTAGGTACCGAGTGATTATAGAGCATAAATAAGGGGGAGGCATATTGGCTGCAAGGTTGTAGAGAATGTTTTCTTAAGGTTGAAATACACTGTGATATATATTCTTGTATATTCTTGAATATTCATTGTAGAGAGTAGCTTTGATGTCATTCTTCAACATATTGCACATTGAAGGGGTGGTGCTTTTATACCTGATTTTTGGATATCCATACCAGACATGGGCTACGTTATGGAAATCCATTGAAATATAGCACTTGTGCTTCTTTCTAGGATTAAATCAACTAATTTCTTGTCATTAGTATCAAACTTTGACGGGCCTCCCATGTGTGTTGTATGGTATATGTGTTATCACAAATCACGAAGATATTTTTTATGGTAAGATTCTTATATTGAAAAAAATTCAAATATTACTTCTTTCATTCTTATTGTTATTATTTTTATATCTGAGTATATTATCATTCAGTTTTGTGTTTTATTTGTTATGTAGTTGTATATGGTTAATAGAGCCCCTATACCACCCAATTTTCTTTCTTTGGTACAAACTTGGGATGAAAGTTAACCTTGATGATTAGTCTATGTAAACAATATATGTTATTTTATCTTGAGAAATATTATTGAATGGTTTTTAGCTTGTAGCATCTTCAATTGATAGAGCAAGTGATCAATTTTTTTAGCAATGTAAAACGATTAGAATGAAATACATATCATGGAACTGACATCTTTGAATAGATAGATTTCAACAATGTAAAATATATATTTTACTATAAAAATATTTACATACAATATTAACTCAAATGACAAGAAACTCAAATCATTTATCATTAGCACCACCGATTGTTGGATCAACAAACATCAACAAGCTATAAATGTGCTGACAACGCTGAATCAAATATCTATATGGCATTAGGATGCATCGGTAATGAACATGGCACATGTTCTAACTGATGCATCATATGTGCCACTATATCATGTATGGCGATAAGTTACTGTAAATAATAATTGAGAATAATAAGCTTATTTAAATCATTCAAAAATAATTTTTAAACAAAACACTCATAAATGAACAATGTCTTCTTACGTTGCTACAAACACTCATAAAACAAACACTCATAAATTCTCATAGATACATTCCTACAAGACAATCTAATACAATTTTTACTCAATAGTTTAATTACTAAACAAACTATATTAACTAAAAATAGTGACAAATTGTTACTTGCAATATAATAGTATGACTACTAAGTTGTATCTTGCTAGGAGAAGACTTTTTCAACTATTTGTACAGATAAGCTAATGTTGTTATACCCTAAGTATACATATCAAGCCTCCAAACATCATAAGGTAATAATTGCATAATAGTAAACGACACTCTATCTCTAGATTTATTTGATATATAGTGCATCCAATTTGTTACAATAAGAATAGTGTAGCCCTCTTTTCTGGTACCAATGTCTTCTTACGTTGCTTACTTTTGAATTAGATTAAATTTAATAGATGTAAACTTAATCTCTTGTGTCACATCATCAATAATTTATTCTAGACAATCAGTTGAAATATCTTCTTTACTTTGTGCCATAATCTCTGCTATGAAGGAGACAAACTCTCTATCTACAAGAAGACCAAAAACCTTATGTGAATCATGAAAGATGATAATCATCTCAATCTATAGCATGTGAAAGCGATTAGTATTTAGTTGTTAATATTATGTAAAGGCTCTTATTAAAACATAGTCTGTCACCTCATATTGCAAATCTCTTTGCTGCCACAACCTACTCCATGTACAACACCAAACCAACTATTGGGTTGTCTCTAGTTGGCATTTAAACTCCATTCACTCAAAAATAATGGTCACTACTTTCAGCAAATTCTGCATATATAGTTAATTGAAATTGAAATTGTCATAAATCATATTACAAACAATTTTAGATAAGTATTTCAAATAACATTTAACTGTACTATTATTTACTTGATCCTGCCATGTTTTATAAAGAATGTAACTAACAAAACTAGGAAGCAACTTAGGAATATAGGTTAATTCATCACTATCACTCTATAGGAACAATGTTAACATCTTCATGATACGTTGAAGGACCTACTTCATCATCATGATAAAATTCTAAAGGCTTAGCTTCATCGTCATGTTGTAAACGATTGCTAGTATCAATATTATGGAGTCCCTATACCGGACTCACGATCAGATGATGAGTATCTACGTGAAGCTCTCCATTCTCTTGTCTTTGTCGCTTTTGTATTCGTCCTCTAGATGATGTTGTATTATGCCATTTTCATGATATAGTAACGTTAAGACCTTGTGCTCGTCCTTACTTGTCATTTGTTTGTTGAATTTTTTACATGAAACAAGGGACATGCGTAAATAAGAAAACATAACACATATAACAAGAAATACACATCGAGTGCATACGTCACTATAAAAGAGATGCACAAGGCACCTGTTTTTGTGAGCCGGTTGGTGAGAGGGTAAAACAAGAAAAGGAGTGTGTAAAGAACTGGTTGTTTGGCAATTAGGAGTGCGCTTAATTAATAGGCTATCAACAATCTTACAGAAAACTCTACTAATCGGACAAGATTGTTGTTAACAGTGAGAACCTTGAGTCTGATATATCTAAATTAATAGGCTATCAACAATCTTGTCGATTAGTAGAGTTTTCATAGGTATGTGAATCTTGCCAACCTTAAAGAAGTCCCGACAAAACAAGGGTTTGAATTAAAACTAAACTTGACGCTGGTGGCAGCAATCAAAACCAGACAATGCCTAACCATTCTAACGATCAGTTGCTATCTTCTACTTGGCATATGGTAGAACGGCGGCGGATCTAGCATTTTGGGGGAAGGGAGGCCCTCGGAACTATTTGAACTATGTTTGCAGGCCATGAATTCATCTGTGTCCTATAACTTATTGATTTGTCAAATTCGTGTCTTAATGTAGACCTGCCGCTGTAGAAGCTGCCCGTTGCCCATGCTCTGGCAAAATTTTTGAAGACATATCAGAACCACGGAGTGGGCTAGGCTGAAAATAGTGATTTCAAATGTCGAGAAACTAACTTCCATTGATGTCAGGAAGCAAACACTGTTGTTATTCTAGGATTGGGCAGCATATAGTATAGAAGGAGACCTTCAAGATGTCCCAGCGGTGAACCAGGAAAAAGGATTAAAAGAAAAACACTCGAATCTTATCGTAACCACTACTAAATCAAAGAACTCGTGCTCTTTGTCGAAACAGTGAAAGATTACAGGGAACGGGTAAACTCTGTATAAAAAATATGTGAAGTATAAAGAAAAGGTGAAAGCTATAAAGAATGTAAAATAACCAGTAGTTCAACGTTTGCTAAGAACAACAACCAGATATAGCGGGCCGTACAAACGAAGGATGCTATATCGATTACAAAGCAAGCTGAAATATGGTTAGTATCCATATGGTTGTCGTCGAAGGAGATCAATGGAAAGATGACATGTGGCAACTTTAGTGCAGAACGCAGAAGTTACCACCATAAAGTTTTACAGATTCATTTAATAAGCTCTCGTCGTGCATGATGCAATTTACTTTTAAGATGCCTTGCTGCATTCATCGGTATTATGTTTCTCTTCTTCAAGGGGTTAGTGAAACAAATGCAGCTTCAAAATCATGGACTTGACCACAACGTAAACTCTTTCCAGGAGCTCGGTCGAAATCAGTAAACATTCTAGCAGACATAGTTTGAGACATCACTTCATTTAGCCAAGTATGGTGGAGTATGATGTGGAGTCTCATTCTAGTTAGCCTCTAAGGCAAAGGCAGGCATTCAGGTGTTGTTGGAGTCGAGATCTAATAGGTGATACGGTTCTTAAGTAGTTGGCATATGAGAGATCAAATTTAACACCCTAAAAAGAAGGTTAGGATAGGGTCATTATTCGAGGTATGATAAACAATAACCTTTAGGTTTATTTGCCGCCACCAACATCAAATATCCAAATGCAATACACGCCAACAAACACCTTCAGGATATAATGAAGACCCTCAGTACGTCTTACACAATGCAATCGAGTCATAGACAAATCGACAAAATAAAAATAATGATGTTGCAAAGCCAATTAGCGTTGGACTTGCAAGCTCTCTTGGAAACTAAGTTGCAAAGGACCCACACAATGAGACAAAAGTTGGATGAATCTTGTTTATAATACCACTATGTATAGACATGGTAAAGATGCAACTCATGATATGTTACTAATGATTATAATTATCATTCAAGAAGGTGGTTGTTAATGCCACAACATGAATACTAAATGCTCAAGAGTTACATCTATTTCATGTTCTACTAATGAGTACATTATGACTTAGGTAAATGGGTTTTATGCCAAAATATTGCTAAAAAATTCTTAACAATTACAGTCACTACATGTAATACTAATGAGCACAATTATTACTTAAGAAAGTGACTCTTAATGCCACAACATGACTGGAAAAGACTCAAGAGTTACAATCACTACATGTACTACTAATGAGCATAATTATCAATTAAGAAAGCGACTATTAATACCACAAACGTGACTGAAAATGTTAATCAATTTTAGTCACTATATGTGTAACTAATAAGCATAATTATCACTTAAGTAGGTGGTTATTAATTTTACAACATTGGTGCACGCATAACATTTACCAAATATATATTTTGGTATTTTAAAAATACACCCAACAATCCCCCATCATTTTCAAAATATATTTGAAAAAATCATCATTTAGAAAATGCTATAGTTTCAATAAAGGTATCTCATGATTTGAACCTTTACCTAGCAGCATATGGGTTCAATCATCTGAATTAAATTCTAGACTAACTTTGAATTTTCCAATCCATTTGAATGTGTGTGTGTTTTACATAATAAACATGCACTCTTGGAAAGTAAGTTGGGAAGGACTCACACAATGAAAGAAAAGTTGGGTGAATCTTATTTACAATACCACTATATATCGACATTGTGAAGACGTAACTCATGATGTGTCACTAATGAGCATAAATATCATTCAAGAAGGTGACTCTTAATGCCATAACATAGATGTTAAATGCTCAAGAGTTACATCTGTTTCATGTGCTACTAATGAGGACATTATCACTTAGGCAAATGAGTCTTTATGCCAAAATATGGCTAGAAAATTCTTAACAGTTACAGCCACTACATGTGCTACTAATGAGCACAATTATTACTTAAGAAAGTGGCTCTTAATACTACAACATGGCTGGGAAAGACTCAAGAGTTATAATCACTATATGTTCTACTAATAAGCATAATTATCAGTTAAAAAAATGAGTATTAATGCCACAAACATTATTGAAAATGCTAATGAGTTTTAGCCACTACATATGCTACTAATAAGCATAATTATCACTTAAGTAGCTATTAATGCCACAATATAGATGCACCTACAACCTTTACCAAATATATATTTTGGTATTTTAAAAATAAACCCAACAATCCCCCACCATTTTTAAAATATATTTTAAAAAATCATCATTTTGAAAATCTTATAGTTTGATAAAGGTATCTCATGATTTGAACCTTTAACTAGTAGCATATGGGTTCACTCATCCTAATTAAATACTAGACAAGCTTTGAACTTTCTAATCCATTTGAATAAGTGTGCATGTTTTACATAGTAGACAAGATCTCTTGGAAACTAAGTTGGAAAGGAATTACACAATGAGACAAAAGTTAGATGGAATCTTTTTTGTAATACCACTATATATAGACATGGTGAAGACGTAACTCATGACGTGTTACTGATGAACATAAATGTCACTCAAGAAGGTGACTCTTAATGCCATAACATAGATGCTAAATGCTCAAGAGTTACAACCATTTTATGTGTTACTTATAAGCATATTTTTATTTAAGTAAATGGGTCTTTATGCCAAAATATGGCTAGAAAATTCTTAACAGTTATAGCCACTATATGTGTTACTAATGAGCACAATTATCACCTAACAAAGTGACTCTTAATGTCATAACATGGCTGAAAAAGATTAAGAGTTATAACGACTATATGTGCTACTAATGAGCATAATTATCAATTAAGAAAGCGAGCATTAATGCACAAACATGATTGAAAATACTGATGAGTTTTAGCCAATACATGTGTTACTAATAAGTATAATTATCACTTAAGTAGGTGGTTATTAATTTTACAACATTGGTGCATGCATAACATTTACTAAATATATATTTTGGTATTTTAAAAATACACCCAACAATCCCCCATCATATTCAAAATATATTTGAAAAAATCATCATCTTGAAAATGCTATAGTTTCAATAAAGGTATCTCATGATTTGAACCTTTACCTAGCAGCATATGGGTTCACTCATCTAAATTAAATAATAGACTAGCTTTGAACTTTCTAATCCATTTGAATGTGTATGTTTTACATAATAAACAAGCACTCTTCGAAAGTAAGTTGAAAAGGACTCACACAATGTGACAAACATTGGATGAATCTTGTATACAATATCATTATATATATAGATATAGTGAAGATGTAACTCATGATGTGTTACTAATTATAAACAAATTTTTTTGTCTTATATGGACTTAAAACTTTGTTTGCAAAAACATGGTGAGCGTACCAACAAGTTTACTCAAACTTGCTAAGAGATTTATCTAACTATTTGACGATTGTGGAAAAGTATGCTTTTGTTGACATAGACCTTATTAAACCGATACTCAAGGGTCAGCCTAGATGCTTACGAAGAGTAATTTTGGAATCCAGAGTTTTCTCAAAATAATTTCAATTCGTAACAGCATTTTATAAAATAACATTGATTTCACTTGGCCAAACAAGATTCAGTTATGTGAAAACAGAATTGGTTCTGTTTTATAATATAAAAGTTTCTATTTTCTAGAGGTCTTTGTTAGGGTTCAAAAATCCTGAAAATTTTACTTAAGTGAGAACTAGGTATGAAGTTTTATAGAGAATTTTATTTATGTTTATGGGTCCTTTTATGATCAAATAAAAAACTGAGAAATTCTTTTAACTGAATGCTATCTTGAAATTTAGACAGTATCTTTGACTGAGATTTAGGATCTTAGTAAAACACTTGTATCCCCATGTGTAGGTTTCTGATTTCTATGAAACTTATTAGTTTGAAAATGTATGGATGTTATCTTTTATAAAATATTATTCATGAGGTATTTGGACACTTACAGACCGATTTATGATGGTTTTACTGAACATCTATCACTAAACTTTTGTCACAGATAGGTTTGATTTTGGGTTGAGTTTGATCTTTGATAATTTTTTTATGAACCTCACATGTCCAAAATTTACAAAAATTTTACCAAATATTCGGTAGTGTATGTTTCACTCAATGACAAAATTTGGAAGCATTTTGTTTGGAAATGGTAGTTAGAAAATTCAGAGATCACACAAGGTATGTGCAATATGTTGAAATCTACAGAAATTTTCTTATAAAAAATAATAATGCATTAGGTTAGAATCTTAATGGTTTAGTGATCACTGAAAGAATTTTATTGATGACTTATGTTTGTTCGGGAGGAACTAATCTACATATATATCCTCGGGGCATCTCTCTCTAAGATGAATGCTCACTTGAAAAATACATGCGATCATAGCCCAATCCACCATCATATTGATTACACATACTCATGTCATCGTATGTAGTCATGACTGCTATGCCCCTCTTATAACTTCTTGACTTGAATTATAGGCAATTAATGTACCAAAGAATGAGAAAAAGAGATGATAAATATATAAGCATAGAAAAGATTAAAACGTATAAGATATATTGTATATTGGGGTAGAAGAAATAAAATTTTACGAAGATAGCAGATTCCTACTACCTATAGTCATCTCCTTCGTGTCTTCACACTGAGGCAACCCTTCTTTTACAATGATAATCTCCAAAAATAGTTGTTACTCTTGAAATTACAATGGATGAAGGCAAGAACTCCAAGCTTACAACAAGAATGAAACAAGAAAAGAGATAGAAGGTGATGGCTTGAAGACTTCTCTCTAGGTCTCTCCCTTGGATGAACTCCTCCTTGGGTTGAGAATCAGCTCCCTCATGTCCTCCTTGATAGGGCTTCTCACTCTTGAGTTTGAATCTCCTCTCTTGGTCACCCCTAAGAGATTCAATAGTTGGACATGAGGGAGCTGGCAGAGGCAGTTGTACACCAGTAAGACGTGGCAGAGGCAGTTGGACATGTTGGCACATGGAGGATAGGTGGCAATAGTTGGTACGCGGTGGGCGGGCGGAGCAACGTGCTGGCACATGGGTGCCTTGGTGGCATGCACAACATGTGGTCACACGCGCGGCGCATGGGGCACTTGTGCGTGACACTTGGTGGTGCATGGGGTGCATGTGCTAGGTGTGTGGTGGTGCATGATACTAACGTGGGGGTTGGTGGTGACGTGGGAGATTCGTGGTAATGACACACATAAGGCCCATGGTAGCTGGCGGTGGCGCACTTAAAGGCTGGTGATAGCACTTTTACCTTTGTCTGCAATGTGGGTTGATATTTTTAATCTTTCTGAGCCACTTTAACCTTTAGATTGGTGTAGGGTTACTTGGTGTAGGATCTTCTTTGATTAGTGGTATTTTGAATTTTTCACTTGACACTTTTGCGTGAGCTGGAGCCATCGCCAAAATTGAGCTGCCTGAGGTCCCGCTCCTTTCTCCTCCATGTTTTAGGGCTATTTATTTTATTTTTTGTCTTTCTAATTCAAATATTTTGTAGGGGTAAAATGGTTATTTTGAAAATATTTTAAAGTTAGAACTTATTTTGGTTCCAAATGTCTCATTTTAACTTTTTCAACCCTTTCTTGGAGAAAACACGCTTGAAATAGTGAAATTTTACTAATACAACCTTGAGGGTGAAATGGTCATTTTTTTGGATTTTGTCAAAATTTAATTTTTTATGAGATCGAGCTAATCCTCATTTTAGGGTTTCCACAAAATTTTGAATTTGGAAATGAGCTTGCTTAAGGCATCTTTGTTGAAAGAAACCTTAAAAGACCAACGACCACAATTGTCCTTACAAAGGAAAACTTTTGGAAAACAAAAAAAATGTTTTTTTTTAATATTTACACTAATGAGCATAAATGTCTTTCAAGAAGGTGGCTCTTAATGCCATAACATAGATGTTAAATGCTTAAGAGTTACATTCATTTCATGTGTTACTAATGAGTACATTATCACTTAGGTAAATAGGTCTTTATGCCAAAATATGGCTGGAAAATTCTTAACAGTTACAGTCACTACATGTGCTACTAATGAACACAATTATCACTTAAGAAATTGGCTCTTAATGCCACAACATGGGTGGAAAAGGCTCAAGAGTTACAACCACTACATGTGTGCTACTAATGAGCACAATTATCACATAAGAAAGTGACAATTAATGCTACAAACATGGTTGGAAATACTAATGAGTTTTAGCCACTACATGTGCTACTAATAAGAATAATTATCACTTAAGTAAGTGGCTATTAATGCCCCTATTTTCAAAATACATTTGAAAAAATCAATATTTTGAAAATCTTACAGTTTCGATAAAGGTATCCCATAAATTGAACATTTATGTTGCAATACATGAGTTTCACTCATTCGAATTAAATAATAGACAATCTTTGAACTATCCAATTCATTTGAATAAGTGTGCATGCTTTACATAGCAGACAAGCTCTCTTGGAAACTAAGTTGTCATTAAATGTGGCGAAGCAATTTAGATAACATTTTTTGGAACCAGCTAGTTAAGTTAAACATGATGCAGGACTTGCCAGAGAACTCTCTCTCATTTTGAAAGAGAAAGATTTAGGTGATGAAAGCCTCGATAATCCGACAGAGCATATCTCAGGACTTGATCCCTTGCTTGAATATTACAAATGCTATTTATATCACCCCTCGAGGCAACAATAATTCAACCCCTTTGTGTGCATGATTTTCAAAATACACAACCGTTTGCATCGAAAATCCGAATACAATCTAACTCCTTAGTAATTGCATAGATAAATAAAAGGTTGGTAGGAAATTTAGAGACATGTAATATTGAAGGGAGATTGCCAATTGATGTTCCCACTTTCCCTTTTTCTTGAATATGAATGATGGAATCATCTGCAAGTTTTACACTGTTGCCAACTTTAATACATTCATATAACAACAACAACTAAGCCTTTTCCTTACTAGATGGGGTCGGCTTGTGGATTCTTTGTTTCCATAGAACCCTACCATGTGTCATGCTAGTAGTTAACTCTTCTTTATAGCTTTTTTCTAATACTTTTGTGGTCATCCTCTTCCTCTTTTAACATTTTCACAATCTCATTTTTCATATCTTCTTATGGGAGCATCCCTTGGTAGCCTTTCTACATGTCCAAATCATCTTAAATGATACAGATTTTCTCTAATTATATCCTCTATTAGTAATACTCCTATTTGGTTTCTAATAACCTCATTATGTATATGGTCTTTTCTTATATGACTACTCATCCATCTCAGCATCTTCATTTCTGCTACGGACATCTTTTGCACATGTTGATTATTTAACTGCCCAAAACTTAGAATCATAAAACATAGCAGGTCTAATTGTTGCTCTATAATATTTACCTTTTTACTTTAATGATATCTTCTTATCATACAAAATACCTAATGTCCCTTTCCATTTTAATCAATCGGCATTAATTCAAGAAGTAGAAGAAGATAAACTAGTAGAGTTCATGGCATTAAAGCCTAATGCATGAATTAAGGAAGATTGTAGGTCTGAGGTAGATTCATGTCGCTCTCTAGATTTTATCAAGTCATCTAATCGCTTTAATATTTGTAAAAAATATTGTTTTTTGCATCCACTGTATCGGATGAACTCACGTGATAGGCTTTATTCTTTAGGTATGTTGGTTTTCCAATTAGATCCCATAATTGTTCCTTAGTATGTCTCGACTTTTCATAGTGAGAGCACTTCAATTTATCTTTCTCATCAGGACGTGAGGATCAACACCCACACCCACATCTATGTCCATTAGTGGTGGCACCTCCTCTTCCATGATTACTTCCTACTGCCCATGACTCACAAAAGCTCATTTTTCTCTTGTTTGTACTTCTTTCTCCAATTTCTTCCTATCTTCTTCTCGTATGAGTAGAGAATATACTACACCCAAGGATGGTAGAATCTTACTGCTAAGGATGTTTGCCTTTACATTTTAAAAGTCACTTAATACTCTCCATAGTAGATTGAACACTTTCTTCTCTTCTAGCTCTACATTTCTATTCTTGACACAATGAGAAGATTCTCCTTGATTATAATATTGTAGTTTATCCCATAGGCTTCTAAGTTCTGCATGATACTCACTGATAGTTTGAATTCCTTATCGACACTTTCTGATTTTTGTTTGCATTTATACTTCTTAGCAACATTAATTTTACAAGAATATGGATCTGTCATAGATGCACATAAAGGTACTTCCAATACTTGATACCATAGAATTAATCAGCCAAGAAACCACGATAGCATTTGCCTTCCTCCATTTTAGATATTTCGGATTTGAAGGATGGGATTGGAGAATTTGTCCTGTGATAACTTCCCATTTTCCTATTGCTATTAGGGCAAATTCAATAGCCCCAGATCAAGTTTTATAATTTTTTTCATCAAATTTGATGGTGGTAATATGCACAATATTCATCTTGTCATTGATCATGATTTATCAGTTGTCACCACCATTACTTCATGCCACAGGGCTCATCTATGTGGTGGGATTAAAATGAGGTCCCCCTTTTTAAGCCTACTAAGAAGTTGCCATGTACTCTCTCGATTTTTCAGCATCAAAATATTGACAACTTTATATTCTGTGTTATTTTCGGGAATGTAAGTCATACTTATATTGACATTGAATGCCCAAAAATCCTCTTTGTTCACATGATTTTTGAGATTCTTTTCCTTTCTTGGTATCATATTTGCCTTTATAAAGGTTGAGCTTCTCTGCATTCTTTCTCTTGCTTTCTCCACTTGCTTGTAAGCTCACTTGTCAAGAGAAACTTTCCTCTTCTTTGTATCCGTGGCTTCTAATTTCAATGTCATTCTTCCTCTTACTACTACATCAAAGAATGGTCTTCCTAAGTTCCACCTTCACTACTTGTTGACCCATGATGGGTTTGCAATGTCCAATGTCCTAACTCTATCCATTCTTCGCCATAAACTAATTAAATTTACATCGACTGGTTGGATGATGTCCAAGAATAGAAATGTGATCTTTAAATGGAATGGGATATTTACAACCTCATCATGTTATTTTGTTTGGCTATCAACTTCGACGACTAATTTTTGTATTCCTTTCTCATGTTTTGGATCTCTCGAGATAATCATTTCCAATTTTCTTTTGGAATAATGTCCCCAATATTTTTACATGCTTGGGTGACCGTTGGTCTTCTTATAGATGTTGTTGACCCTATTTCTATGATTGACGATGATTTTGATCTTCTTATACTTTCTTTACGTTATGGTATCAGATGAAGAGCATCATAGCCTTCATGTTATTGTGGTTCTACCTTTTTCTTTATCTATGTACATGATACCAAAATCACTGGCGAATATGCATGGTATATTTCTATCATTATGTCTAGTACGAAGCTATTACTAGTCTCTCTTTTTATAGACATGGTGTACCATTCAACTAATCCCTCTCTCAAGGTTCTTTGGGGCAATGACTTTACATATTTGGTAGGAGGTTGATTATAGTTTTTGCAGTTATGGATTCACCTGTATTCTCTAGAACTTGGACTCACCCGCCTCCCCTTACAACTGATCGTATTACATTCCCTAGGATGGATTTAAACCAAGTTCTTTTTGCCTTTTTGTCTCGTAAGGACATTCTCGCTCAACTTCAGTCCAATAATCTAGACGAAATAGCTTTTCTTTCTTTGTACCTTTAACCATCTTGCTCACCTTCTATCATAACATTCATTGCAAACTTTATACATATAGGAGCGTGCAAGCAAACTTTTTGGCCTTATATGAACTTAAAAATTTTCTTACAAAAAATGTATATGAGTATGCCAACAAGTTTACTTAAACTTGCAAAGAAATTTATTTGACTATTCGGCGATTTGTGGGAAAGTAGGTTCTTCTCGATGTAGGCCTTCTTAAACTGGTGCTCAAGGGTTGGCCCATACACTTAGGAGGAGTGATTTTAAACTCTAGAGTTTTCTCAAAATGATTTTGAATTGAAACAACATTTTCTAAAACGATGTTGATTTCACTTGGCCCAACCAGGTTCAATTCAGTGTTCACAGAATTGGTTTTATTTTATAGCATGAAAAATTGTATTTTCTAGAGGCCTTTGTTGAGGTTCAAAAATCTTGAGAATTTTACTTCAGTGGTTACGAGGTATGAGGTTTTATTAAAAAAATTTATTTTTGGATCTTTTGATAATCAAATAAAAATGGTAGAGAGCCTTTAACCGAATGTTATTTTGAAATTTGGACAGTACAGATGACTGAGATTCATGGTCTTAGTACAATGCTTGTTTCTTTATGCTTCAGTTTCTTATTTTTATGAACTTTATTAATTTAAAATAGAAGTTAGCTTTCAAATGAAACTACTCTTGAGGGATTTAGACACATATAGACCAAGTTATAATGGTTTTACTCAATGAGTACCACAAAATTTCTGCTAAAGATATGTTCGGTTTCAAGTTGAGTCTAATTTTTATATTTTTTTATCAA
Source organism: Brasenia schreberi (assembly GCA_036023115.1). Lineage (NCBI taxonomy): Eukaryota > Viridiplantae > Streptophyta > Magnoliopsida > Nymphaeales > Cabombaceae > Brasenia > Brasenia schreberi. Next base: position 11,731,832 of record JAYKKT010000078.1, on the reverse strand, counting down.
CTTTATACACGTTCAAATTTTGTGAAAATTTTACCAGATATTGGTCTATGTGTGCATCCTTTATGAAAAAAATTTAGTAGCATTTCGCTTGGAAATGGAGGCTGAAAAATTCAAATATCCCAGAAGGTTTGTACAGTATGCAAAAATCTACAGAAATTTCCTTATGAAAAATAATTATGCATTCGATTAGAAATTTAATGGCTTAGTGATCACACAAGAATTTTGTGGAGGACTTATGTTCGTTCGGGGAAGAGCTCATCTACATATAAATTTCTAGAGTTTCTCTGTGTAAGAGAATTGCTCGCTTGGGAAATATATGTGATTATAGTTCAATGCCTTCTACAATATAAACTTACAAGTTATTAATCTAACATAAAAGTGATTAGATACTCATGTCATCAAATATAATAGTAGGTATTTTGTCTGTTTCTTTGGTTCTTGAGTTGAGTTATGGGCCATCAATCCACTGAAAAAAGAGAAGAAGAGATAATATAACATAAGCATAAGAAAGATGAGAATGTATAAGATATATTGTATATAGGGGTAGAAGAAACAAAAATTTATGGAGTTAGCAGATTCCTCTCACTTATAGTTGTTTCCTTCGCGTATTCGGACTGGGACACCCCTCCCTTTTGCAATGATATTTAGCAAAAATGGTTGTCTACTTTTTCAATACAATGGTTGAAGGCAAGAACTCCAAGCTTACATTAGGAATGGAATAATGAAAAGGGTTAAGAGGGTGGCTTGAAGCCTTCTCTCTAGATTTCTCCCTTTCTCTCTTCCTTGGATGAACTCCTCCTTGGGTTGGGGATAAGTTTCCTCACATCCTCCTTGGTTGGGCCTTTCACTCTTGGGCTTATCCTCCTTTTGGTCAGCCAAGATGTTTTATTTATAGGCATCAAACTGATCCGAATCTAAATCCAATCCATCAAATGATCAACCCTACTATATAATTGTTGGGGACATCCACATGTGGAAGGAGTAGTTGGACAAGTGTGGCACGAGGAAAGAAGGCTAGATATGCTGGAAGATGTGCTAAGACCATGTCGGGTGGGAGTTGGGCGTCGCGCGTGTCCGCCAATGTGAACTCTGTTGTGTGCTAGTGCATGGTCACTTTTATCCTTTTCTACTCCATGAATTGATCTCTTTAACCTTTCAGGCCCCCTTTGACCTTCTTATGGGTATAGGGTCGCTTGGTGTAGGATCTTCCTCGATTGGGGGTATTTTGGACTTTTAACTTGACGCTTTTCGTTTGGTCTTGAGTCATTGTCAAACTCAAGTCTTTTGAGTTTATGAGGTCCTACTCTTTTTTCCTTCATGTTTTAAACATGTTTGTTCTATTTTTTTACTTTTTTAAATATTTTATTTTTGTAGGAATAAAACACTCATTTTATAAATATTTTGCAAGATGAGCTTATTTTGGTATCAAATATCCCATTTTAACTTCTACAACCCCTTTCATGAAGAAAACATGCTTGAAACAGTGAAATTTCACAATACAACCTTGAGGGCAAAATGGTCATTTTAGATTTTTTAAAGTTTGAAAACTTTTTGGTGGGGCTTGAAGTACTCCTCATTTTCAGGAAATTTTGGGGGTTTAAAGAGTATCAAACATTTTCTTTCCACAACTTCTATTCGATGAAGCATCTTAGTCTTCAAGGTTCAAATGGATAATTGTTGAACCTTATAACTTTTCTCTTGATGAAACGACTTTTCTCTCTTTGTACCTTGAACCATCTTGCTCACCTTATGTCATAACGTTCATTGAGGACTTTGTGCATATAGATGTGTCAAATATTTTCTTTCCACAACTTCAATTATGCGAAACATCTTAGTCTCCAAGGTTCAAGTTGATAATTTTTTATCCTTACAACCCTCGTTGCCTTGCTCACTAATTGAGATTTTGATAAGGTTTAACTACAATAATCAATTTGTTGAGCAACTAACCATTAGAGACCAATGAGAAAGACTTCACCTTTTAATTTCCTGACTTGTATCCATGTTCTAGAGAAACCCTTGATTTTGGTGCTTGGTGGCTAACCATTGTAGAGGCATGATCTTATTAGAGGATTATTCATTGACTATGCATGAACTCAACTACTAATTAGAGTCTCTAATTTCTCTTCCTTCACAAAAAAGAATTTAAGATTCAACTACCTTAAGTAAGTAAGGACTACAAAGAGTAGAACAAGGGCAAAGACAAAGAGCACATCCTCATGTCCCTCAGTCCTATCTACATGGAGGATTTAATTAAGAATGATCATGTCCTAAAGATTGTTTGTAGTGAACCCTCTCCTCTATATGAGATGCCAACTGGTCAACCTTGGGTTCCTATGATCTTCAATTTACTAGGCTCAACATGCCTCCTAGGTTTGAAGGTTCTCTAATTGTCGTGTTTTAAGATGTTTTAACAATGGTCGGCTTGATGAGAGACTTCCCTCTATTCTGTCAACTATAGAGGCAATAGTTTGTGAGTTTCAACTATTATCCAATCTTTAAGACAATCCCTTTCTTCCTTAATTAAGAGGTAAAATAAGAGAGGCTTTTAATATATGTGTTGAGATCTATCAACAACTCGAGGCCCATTGCACCTAAAAGTCATTTGTAGAAGCCTAACTTGCTTCTATCACCAATCATAAGGAGAGCATCATTCTCTTTCTCACCAAGTAGTTGTCAATATTGAGGCCCACCTTAAGGTGTCTGAAATTTGAGGGGTATTTGTGCATCATCGGTCTGAAGAGTGCAAGGACATCAGTCCAAACCAAGATTGGACTCCTCAAGAGGCAGCTCAACATCCTTTATAATCATTGTTGCAACCTCCTTGCTAAGGCTTTCAAGCGATGTTTGATCCCAAAAGGTACCAAAATGAGGCAATGGTCAGATCAACTTAGGACTTTGCTCATGTGACACAGGAATTGTATTTCGTATTGGCTAGATAGGAAGAACTAGAAAAGAATGCAGAGTTGAGTACCAACCAAATGAAAAATCTCAAGGGACATTAGGCGAGGCTCAATAAGATCTTCTAGAGGATCTCAGGGACAAATATAAGCAAAGTGGAAGTTAGAATAATAAACTTAACTTCATCATGCCTATATTATTAACTAATTTGAAATTTCCACTCATGTTTCTTTGCAGTATGCACTAGTTGTCTTAGCATTTCTGTTCTATCCCCTACTTTTCGTTACTCTAAGGTTTTAGATAGATAGGAATAATTCTTTAATTTACCTAATGTCACATTGCAATCCTCCCAATGCTTCAAAAGCTGAATAAAAAATTATGTCAGTTGATATTGACAATATATTTTGTAGCGTAGGACCTCGTTCTTTTTCAACACTTCACTCAATCACCTGCTAATATCTCCTTGTCTTTTTGGTATGGTCTTCACCCTTTCTTTCTTCTTACTGCTTCCATAGTTCTAAGTAGAAAAAATAAGGAAAAGTCTGTAGCTTTCTCAAGTCGACTCCGTCACAAATTATGACAATGGATTACCAAGTATCTTGTTTAATGGTTGATTATCATCATTTTCTTCTTTATAATTGCCCCTTCTAGTGAAGGTTTAAGGACCACAAAAGAGGTCATTGTTTCAGATTCCTTACTTATCCAACCAATTGGTTTTGATGTGACTGCTTTCCAAAGGAGCTTCATACTCTAATGGTTTCAAAAGATTCAATAGCTTAACATAGTGAATACTAAAGATGGGCATGAATGGGGATTCATCACCAAAGACTTGGATCATCTTCTTTGTGGACCTTAATCACTTATTTGGCTTCTTAGGATTCTAATCCTTTAACATCAATTGTTTTGTCCTCAAGTTGGGTATAGCTAGCCTTACACTTCTAGACGTAATGACCCTAAACTCTATGTATTTGACTCCCCCAACTTTAAGTTTTTATTTTATTGAAAGAACTTGTCTTACAAGGGATTCCTCAAAGCCAATACTCGTTACATAGGAAAGGTAACTATGGATGAGCATGTCAATTTTCTTCTATTATAAATATGTAAATTTATTATTTTTTCAAGAAGTATAGTGATTGCCAAAGAGTTTTCTATCATTATTGAGGTATTAACCCGGCCACTGCTTTGATTTATATTCTTTCTTTTTGAGCAATCTCTATTGAGGGTTACATACACTTATTTTTTGTCTTGTTAATGAGAACTATTCAATACTGCTCTTGGCCCATGGTAGTTTTTGTAGTATTGGATATATTTATATTTCTCTAAGTTAAGTAGCATTACTAATTAAGACTGGCTTGCCCAACTTAAGTTCTTTTTGGGAGGGGTTTTACTCGATCGCAAACAAGCTCATTATAATTATTCTCAACAAGTTACTTTACCTAGAACCTTCCAATAATTCTAAGCTTTTCCAATGGGTCATGATGAATTTATGACTTACCATGTGTTGGAGAAGTAGTATGCTCTCGAGTATACATCATGACAGATTGGTGATTGTCCCTTTGTTCTCAAGATTTACTAAACAGAATTTGGGTGTTATCTGCTTCTTCTTACTGGACAACAACTAAAAGATATTATCCCTAATGTTTTGTCCATTACTTTGGGCTCTTATAGGGGATTCTCGAGCCTATTTACCCAAACATGATTTTAGCATGTGACACAACTACTTCAAACTTATAGGGTCTAAAGTGGTTGCAACCAAGCTGCAACTATTAGAGTGATTCTCCTGCAATAGTTTCACATATAATCTATGGGTGACCAACAAATATGAAGAATAGTAGTAAATAGTAATTTTTGCTATTTTGATCAGGAACAAGAAGAGTTTGTATAGATTTTTACTAGCTTAACAATAGTTTGACCCAACTTTTTGTCATCCATCTCGATCAACCTAACTAAGCCTCCTCCAAAACATTTGTCTTGGAGTTGTTCCATCTTCACTTTTGGAAAGACTACTCATTTTCTTCATGTCTAGATCGGTACCTCTCCTTCCACTATTTCCGCACAAGAACCTATTCAAAACTCCAATGATGAGGGTTGCATTCCACTTTTCTGGAAATGATCTCGACACTGAATTTTGTTTCTTCACTTACCCACTTCAATTTCAATCATCCATTTGACTTACTTTGATCTCAATCTTGGGTAAGTGATCTCTTTTGAGGACTTTCTTGAAACCACACAGTTGAATGAAATATCTCATTTTGAGACTTCAAGCCTGACAATAAAAACTCTTATAACGATACCAAAAGTTGATCTCTTCAATGTTGATATCCCTCTCGAGACCCAAATCTTGCAACCTCAAAGAGCACTTGTGACATCGAGAAACTTCCATAAAAGATCATGCAAGGTGACCCCCTAGGACAAGTTTCTTCAGGCGAAACTCATGTGCCCTTGATAATAGAGCTTGAGGCTAGTTATTTGTTCAAACTAGCAAGACATCGAGGAGATCTCAATGTTCTACTCATGCTTTGACCTCTTGAGGATATTGTTTTTGCAAGAGTGGGGCCCTCTAAGGAAAAGTTCTCACTTCAAAAGGAGATAGTCACCCTCCCTCTTGTGCTTATGACAAATCAAAGTGAGTTGTATTGTCTCCTTCTCTATAGTTTAAGAGTCTGAAATAGATCCTACACGTATTCTTCTCCCTACATTGTGGGCTTAATTAGGGATTATTACTACTCCAGTGGACGATGATGTCATGATAGTAAGTGAAGCCTCACCTCGAATCCAACCCATTGAGAGTGCTACTCATATTGAGTTTGTTGAAAACTTACTCAGTAAAGGTTTTGAAGAGAAGAAGAGTCTTTTATCAACCCTTTAACTTGATAGGTTTGTAAGGACTTAATAAAAATTATTGGTCATCAGTTGATAATAGTCTTTGCAAACCACCAATCAACGAAAGACATCCATTTTAAACTAGACCACTTTATAGAGTATCAAACTAAACTCGGGCTTATCTTGGTAAGCTCCAACTCTCAGTAGTCTATGTGAGGTAGTGATAGATGTTGTAGGGATCGTGAGTGAATGGAGACTATTGGATGCAATTTCTTTGATACATCTAAGTAAATTACCAAAGTGATGGCTCAACTCACAACTCTCAATAAACAACATAAATCTCTCTATTGAGACTATCCAGTCTATAAATGAAGAAGAATTGAGGAAGCTCAAAGTCCTCAAAGAGGCACACTTGTCGTCCACCTTGAGTAGTTCAGCATTGAAAGACCTTTTAGCAGCATCTCAAAGCTGCAAGATGCTCGAGAAGGAGTATGAGGAGTGTTAGATAGACATTATTCATGACAAACTTGCTTGGGTGGGATTTCTATCTGCCTTGAAGAAAGGCTTTTTTGTAGCTAAATGATTAGGCTATAATCATGCCATTCTTTGGTTTCTTGAATTCATTGAATAAACTATCCTTCCCAAATCGAGGGGTAATATTTCTTTAAATATTTGCCATTGATGCTCCACAAGTGCTCTACTCCATCAATCCCCACTAATTTGTAAGCTCATCTTGATAAGACTATAAATATAATATAAGGCCCATCCCAATTGGGAGGCCACTTACTAAATTACGGATCTTTCATGGTTGTCGGTAAAATCGCTCTTCATACCAAGTCCTCTTCTTGGGATTGTTTTGACTGAATATGTTTGTTGTATTCTTGTGCTACTCTAGTGCTTGTTGGACAACAAGTTATCCAAGGCCATTAGATCCTTGGATGGCCGATAACATTTCAGGCTTAATTCATGTAGGTTGTATATAAGATCTAACCTCTAGTTTCAAAGGAGTCCTCAAATTGACAAAGTCTCAAGGTAAACCGGGCTTTTTATGATATTTCCAAGAGAAGCAATCTTTGTATTGGAGTAACAACCTGAGTAACCATAGTTGATTTTTTTGGGCAAGATAGTGTTTACTTTTGTCAACCTTATTGCTTTGTTTGAGTCTAGATTTACATCTCCCAATGGGTCCGTAGGAATGAAACTTGGGCCATCCTTTTGAGTATGGCAGTTGAACTTCACTCCTCCTCCAACTAATGGGGCTATAAATAAGATTAGCAAAGGCTTAGTTTGCCCCTCAAGCCTCTATAAGTTACTTGATCTAATCCTCTATTGAATACGAAAGATCTCAAGTCACCAAAAGCAATCAATGATCACCCAGAGATGATCATCCATAAGTACTCTTCAGAATAAGGTTCAAAATCAACCTTATCAATTGTAAAACCTTGAGTAATTAACTTACATGATTTTATGCCCTCCAGTGTCTCGAGTATAATGAGTGGACTGACCCAATGCAAATAAAATAACACCTCAAGTGTTTGGACATCAATTAAAAAGTGGTCCTCCTCAACGTCGATAACTTTGATATTATCGCACATTCGGAACATGAGTTTCTGATGCAACATTGAGGGCACACTATAACTTTTGTGTGTTCAATCCCTACCAATGAGTAACAAATATCTTGAGTTGGTATATACCACAAAGAATGAAGTTCTTGAAGACTTTGAGCACACCATGAGTTCTATGGTTGTCACCCCATCATGACAGATGGTTCTCCAGTTAATTATCTTCTCAATTTATCATATGTTGTCATGAGGCATTACATTCAATATTGTGCCTCTATTAAGAAACACCCTTTTGAGAAGGTGATCATCGATAATGGCCATGATATATGATGGATGGAGGTGTCTTATAGCAGCTTCATATGGTTTGTGAAAGATTATCGGCAAGTCAATTCCATTAACTAAAGCCACCCAATCTGGTTTGTCTTCTACAAAGTTGTCATCCTTATTGGTCTGTTCACACTCAAAGAGAGTGAAATGTGCTTGAGGTTCATGATTAAGCCTTTCTTGGGATAGAACATAGAATCAAAGTCTTTGTCGAACATATAATTGTTTTCGAAAGAATAACCTCTTCCCAATGTAGGACCTATGGGAGATCGACTTTGGAGCATGGCAAGACTTCTTTTGGGATCCACCAGCTTGATTAATCGGGTCTGGTTTACTCCTTTCATCTAAAGACCCAAGATCCATAATAGGATCTTTTGGTTTTGTTGCTCTACTTCACCAGCCACCTAGAACTCAACTGGAATTTTTTCAAGGTTAGAGTTGCCTCAAGAAGGTAAATCTCTATGTTTTGTCACTAGACTCAGTCCTTCATCACTCCAAGTATCTTGATCTTTAGGTTCAAAAACCCATGAATCTTTGTAGATACTTGTCATATTTCATAAGATAAAGGTTCTTCGTTCAATAATTATTTATTATAGTTTTATTGTATGACTCATCAACTTGATACCTCAATAATTTGTAAAGTTTTAATATCTCTTTTATTATAATATATGGGTATAACTATATTCTTCTTCCATTCTTCATATATCTTTTGGTTTCTTCGTATTTCATTAAGTAATCTTATAAGTCAATTAATATCCATTTTCCTAGAATTTTTCATACTTCTACCAGAATATTATCTAGTCCTATAGATTTACCCTCCTTCACAAGCTTAAGAGTCTCTTAGAGTTTATTCCTTCGAATACACCGATAGAAATTAAGGTTTATGTACTCATACAAGTTGATTATCTTGTACAAGATAATACTAGTATCTGTATTTTTGTTAAAAAACTCATGAAAATACCTTTTCTATTTATTTTATATCATTACTTACTACTAAAATCTTTTCATCCTGATCTTTGATGTATCTAACAATAATAAGATACTTTTTCCTAATCAATAAGCTTATCTATTGCGAAAGAACATTTCGTTCACTATCTTTTAAGTTGGTCTTTTATATAAATCCTTCTAACTTTTGCCTTTTTGCTTCAGCGATAGTCTTTTATGCTTTTTGTATGGGAAAAGGCTTAGTTATTGTTGTTGTTGTTGTTGATAGTCTTTTATGCTTTTCATTTAATTTTTATAAGCTTTCCAAGTTTTATCAATCTTGTTGGCATAATATAGCTTGTAACATGCCTCATTAACATAATTCTTTTAGTCTCAATCTGCCACAAGCCTCCTTTTATGCCAACATGATTCACCTAATACATCTTTTTTCATTCTCTTAATATGTATTGTCATATTATATCACATGTCACTAGCAGTGTTTACCTAATTTTAAGCATCTCATTAAAGAACTTTCTTTGTAAATAAAACTTTTTTCTCATTTTTGAGGTTTCACCATTTAGTCTAAGTAACTCTATATATTATTTTCCTCTTTGTCCACTTTATTTCATATATAAAGGTCAATCTTGAATAATTAAGTTTTCTCCTATAATTCTTATACAATCCGTATAATATGATTTTCCCAGAAAGAGAAGGTGGTATGGACCAAAAAGGCAACGACTGAACATCTGCAAATTTCGGCATTGTTGGGCAAGGCAACCTGTCATTTTTAGTTTTAGGTATTAAAAAGGAAACTCGGCATTTAGAAAGGAAGGTCGGCATCCAGGAGGGAAAGTTAGCGTCATCCAAAAGAGAAAGTGATACTCGATTTGGTTGTGATGTTCGATTTGGCAAATCACCAAGAGAAAACTTACCAATCTCGGTACAGATGAATCAGATGACTTGCCATAAGTAGCTTTGGTATGTAGTTTGGTAACTTACCAAGTCTTACAAATTTCAATATGGAAAATCATACGACTTGCTATAGGCAATGTCGGTACATAATTTGCCGATTTGAGCAAGATTGGAGAAAGGTAACTTGCCATTTTAGGTGAGCTACTGGGTTGGCCGGTCCTCTTATTAGATATATTTACCTACTAAAATCATAAGCCAACAAGATGGTGAATTAGATACTTCACCATTTTGTGGACTTGGTAGCTTTAGAACAGGCACAAAATGGACCACAAATTTAAACTAAAAAAATCCTGAAAAGAGAATTACAAGAACAAGTTAATTAAGTATGTGACTCCCAGCTATTTGATTTCCATATACACATAGCCTTTTCTTTTGGCTAATACTTTAGGGAACCTTCTATAAGACCTGAGCTTATTGATATGTGACGTAGATATATCAGTTCTGAAGAAGTCATCTTTATGTTTCTAGAGGAATACTTTAGAAAAATGAAATTTTTGAAGTAGGTGATGATGAACTTGCCAAGGCACTATCGAACTCTCGAGCAATTTTCCCAGCTATCAAGTGATTGCAACAACTTACCATATCAGGCCTCACCCGATTCTAGCATGGATGCCTTGCAAAATATAGCATAGAAGTTACCACATCCAAGAGAATTGATTATTTTCTAGTTCTTGGTGCATTGAATCAAGTCAAAGAGAAAATAGCCACTTAACTTTCTAAGCAACTTGAATCAAATTCAGCAAGAAACCAGGAACCATCCAATCCTAGTCAGTCGAATTCAGTAGCAAGAAGCATGGATGAGGTCCCAAAATGGTGAGAGTTGAATACAGAATCCATACGGCAGCTTATACAAGGTAATGGTGTATGTGTTCCAACAAGTTCATTGAACACTCCTCCCATGTCGACCTTTGCTACTACGAATAGTATTACCAGCCTTGTCCACCAGCATGCCATGAACACGAGGATAATACGACCAGGTAATCCATTGAACAAAGTTAGCAGAAGTTTAGTTCAAATGTCATCAGCTGGTTCATCAAGCTCAATACAACCACATCCACTTGGTCGAACCCATTTGGCTGAACCCACTTGGCTGAACATATCTTGACCGAACCCACTTACCAAAAGACAGCAAACAACCGTTTTGGAAGGTCCATATGCAGTACTTCACTTACCTTATCCAAGGGAGCAACTTTTGGCAAGAATGACTAAAATTCACTTGCCAAATGCAACCATTTTCAATAGGGCAACTTGCCTTATGAAAATTTGCAGCAAAGAGGCAGCCCTTGGCCTATAAAAGGGGCCTCTAAGTTGCTGCAAACTATCAATCCGAGTTCTACCAATCATCCAGCAAGAGGGAGAGAAAGAGATAAAGAAAGAGGGAGAGAGAAAGAGAGAGAGAGAAGGAGAAACAAAGGAAGAAGAAGGCACCGCTAACCGTCCTCCAATTCTTCCACCACAGGTCCATTCTTCCTTCATGCTTTCATAATTATCTCCTTTTCATTAAACTTTATGGGGTTATAATTAAGGAGTTAAGGTCTCCATGATGATGTATTAACCAAGGTTCATATGTTGCCCCATCTTTCTTTCATTCATATGTTATTCGTTATATATTTTAATTTTGATTCTTTCTACTCCATAACATAACGTAAGAATATAAACCTCTTAATCTCCCTATGCTTATGTGATAATTAGGATTTTGTTTATTATTTTATAGCTTTAGATTCAATTTTAATTCGGACAAAAACACAATCACGCATCTGAAAATCTGGAAAACCTGTTTTTCTACACTCTACACACATTCGATAAATGATTTATCATTCATTATCCTCTACTCTGAATATTTTGAAATTTTGCAAATCTACTGTACACATGCAGACACACTTCTAATAAAATTTTAGGCTTGTGAGACATTAACAATAAAATCAAAGAAATTTTATTAAAATTAGAACATATTCTGAAAAACCAGAAGTTCCTATGACATAGATTAGGTTATTCCTAAATATCTTTGTGCACAGTGAACCAATTTGATTGAAAATAGTCTCATTGGAAATCTAAAATCCATAGCTTTCCAACAAAGACCAATTTCATAGAAATTGGAGCTCTAAGCATAAAATACAATAGTTTTTCTAAACGTCTGACTTTTTTGTACAGGTTTGTCCCGAATATCTGAGTGAGGTCTATTTTCAAATTTAATTACATAAATCTACAGTACATAAAATAAAAATAAAAATATTTTCTGAATCTGCACATCAAAATATGTTCTCTCTAAAATTTTCAGAATTTTTGGAAACTGAGAAGTATTTCAAAAAAATCAGAAACAAGCCTCTGAAAAATAGAACCAGTTTCTGTTTTTTTTCAAGACTTGAAATATTTTAAGTTAAGAACCAAAATCACAATTTTGTCAAGCTTTTGAAATTGGAATTTTTTTTTTTCTGAAAACTTACCGGATCTCAAATAATTTTCAAAGCGTCTAAGTTGACCCTTGAGTCTCGGTTCAAAAAGGCCTACATCGAAAAAAGTTCACTTGTCCATAATCTCTATACGAAGTCAGAAAATCAATCTTTGCTAATTTGAGCAAACTAGTTGGTACACTCGCACACATGACGTAGTCTGAGAATTTCATTTCGAATCTTCACATAGGTTTTGAAATAAAAATTCACATCTACATCATCTAAATAAGCCAATCTTGAATAACTAAGCTTTCTCCTAGAATTGCTATACAATCCTTATAATATGATCTATCTTTTCTTCTACAAGCAAAATAATCAATTTGTATTTTTGACAAACCACTTTTGTAAGTAATTACATTTTCATATTGTTTTCTAAAAGTTGTATTCGTTATAAAGAGATCATTTGTCATAGCAAAATTTCAAAATTCCTTATATTTCTCATTTAAATCCCCAAAACTATGAATACCTTAATATTGTAATGCTTGTATTAGATTTCCTCCCAAACAAATAATTTCTCTATGTAAAATTCTTTAAATCACCTTATCTAACTCCTCCTAAAATGCTTTGTTTATACTTTTCTTTAGTCCTACCTAGGATATATAAATATAAATCATATTCAAAGCCTTGCTCTTTACTCATAAAACTAATTTTATTATCATAATTCAGTCATCATGTCACTGTGTGTCTACTCTATTATAATTTAAATTGTTATTTACAATAACACCAACTCTATTTTGAGTCTTTTCTTTTCCTAATATCATAATTTTAAAATTGTGTTTTTGTTCTCCATAGTATTTCCTCAAACCCATTTTGTCTCTTGTAAATATAGAATATCTAAAATTAATTTACTATATCTAAGCTAGCATATAAAATCTCTTGCTTAAAGTTCACTTTCCTTAGGCCCTACGGTGTATCATCATTAAGTGAGGACACCTAATCTTTTGCATTGGGTATATATAACATCTTGCTTAAACTTCATTACAATTGGGCTCTATAGTGCATTGTCCCTAAGTGGAAATGCCCCAACAAAATGCTAATAATGTCTAGAATCAACAGTAGTAAATCACACAATGTCTTACACTATATATCAATGTGTGTGTGTCTATATATATATCCATTAGCATGGCATAAGATCAATCATTATAGAAACAAAGAATCTATATAGTCAATACGATCTAGTATGGAAAAGGCTTAGTTGTTTTTATATATATACCTCTTGCTTATGAAATGGATGCACTTACCAATGGCACCATGATAATTGTATGTGATAGCCATCTTCAATAAAAAGCATTAAACCCAGTCAAAACAAAGATGAAATGTTTTGTACATGCTTTGAGTGTCCGTCATTCTAGCCCTAGCCAGTTTAGAACTGGCTCGGTGGCCTAAACTAGAACGGAACAGGTCCTCAAAATGAATGGAACTGCGTAACCGCAACCAGGTGGGTCTCAGTTTGGGGTTTTTGAATTTTGAAAACTGGTCTGGAATTGGACCCAGAATTGGTACTGCAACCTGCGGTTTAGTTTTGGTTTATGCTATTGAGCCAGTTCTATAACCAAACTGTTGGTTCAGAACTGGCTGTTTGGATCCATATAAACCTTTGGTTCCAACCCATAATTGGCAATAAAAATTTAAAACCCTTAGCGGCGGCACCTAGTGCCCACTTATTTATTGATGTTGACAATAGTGGCTAGTAACGTGATAATCATTGTCAATCAAAGGTGTACTTGGGCATCACATGCTGACAGCCTAGCGATTGCTGACAGTCAGGCTGGTTGTAACGGGTGCCATGTGGTAACCATGGTCAATCAAGTTGTGGTGCTTGGGTACTAGATAGGTGGTTAATGTCATTGACCACCTTTAATTTAAATTTTTTTAAAAATATAAACGGGTAGCATATGGTGCCCATTTATTTGTTGACGATCAATCAAGCTAACCGTCTAATTGACTCTTTGACATGATTTTTTAAATTAAACTTTTAAAAATATTTTTTTGAAAAAATATATCATTGATTAATGATATTTTTGTCTATAAATAGCAGTTTCCAAAACCAAAAATTATACAACTCATAAGTTCTTTCTTAGTTACTCTTACTCTTTATCTCAATCTCACACTTTCTCTTTCCCCTAATGTCGCACTCACTTCATTTTCATTTGTATGACTCTTATTTTAACATAAGATGAAGACTACAATCCACAGTCTTACAAAAGCACATCCGAGTGTTCCTTCAATTTCTATCTCTAATTTCTTTATTTTCATATTATTGTATTCTTAACTTATTAATTTTTAATTTATTTAGTTTATTTTACTAAGTTAATGGCTTACCATGTGATGGTTCTTCTAGCTCCAAAAATAAAGGAAAAGTTGTTCTGAATAGAAGTTGTAGCTGTCATAGGCCATTAAGTTAAGAAAGTATGACAGATATAGGTAGTGAAAACGGTACTAATGTATCATTTGTGGAGGAAACCATTTTGCCACTGAAAGTTCAACAAATACAACCTACACTTAGAGGATGCCCTCCAAAAGCTAAGTAATAGGGATCCAATTTATTTAAGATTCACTTTATAAAATTATATGATGAACAAAGCATCGTGAATCCAACAAAATGCAATTATTATGATAAGATATATAATTTTAAGCCAGGAGATGATTATGGCATACTAAGAAATCATATTATGAAAAAACATTCAATAATAATCAGTTTAGATGTTCATTAAACTCAATTTTCTGGAAAGAGAAGTTTCTCTGCTAGGGATATGCTTCTATGAGAGTTTTTCACTATAACTCTGCTTGAGATAAAGAGGAGCTTGCATATTTTGTTTTACTAGAACATCTTTCTTTTAATTTTGGTCAGAAACTTGGATTTATTGGTTACATAAAAAATTGTCATAATCCTTTAGCTACACCTATTTCTGGGCAATCAATTAGTAACCATATTCATAAATTATATAAAAGAGGAGAAAAAAGAGTTAGCTACATTTTTTTTAGTTCATTTGAGCATAGTGTGTTACTATGTGTTGATATATAGACTAATAATTGGCAAATATCCGCATATATAGGAGTTATTATTCATTGGATAGGGGAGAGTTGGTCAATTCAAAAACATCTTCTTGCATTTCATTATTTAGATAAATCACACATTGTATAAAATATTTGCTATATGTTCAAATCAATTTTCAAAGAGTATTGGTTATCTTGTAAAAATTTCTAAAAGACTTTGGACATCATTAGAATTTGACCTATCAAATGTTATCCATGACTATGCCATATAGGGACTTAAATGAAGTTTATGTACTTTTATTTTTCACAATCGAATTTATTTGAATCTAATTGAGATGTTTGTAATATCTTTTAGATATCCTTTGTATTTTTAATAATACTACAAATGTATATGGTGTTTACTATTCGACTTATCATTTATTTGGTTATCAAGCTTTAGAAGTAGTTCATGCATTATCACAATTTCATATTGATTCTTAGTTATCTCATACTATGTAAGAGATAAAAAAAATAGTTTAATTATTATATAGATCTTAAAGCAATAAGGTTGGTTGTTGTTGCATTAGATCCTTGATTAAAATTAGAAGGCTTGGAATTATTTTTGAATACTTATTATAAGGATCTTTCATTAAACAGGCTTAAGAATATCATCAGCATAATTAATGATATAAGATTAAATATTAATCAAATATGTGTCTATTATAATTCTATACATAATCATCTTATTCCACAAGTAGAAGAAGAATGCAGTGGCATTCATGCATCCTCTTCTCTTGGAGGTAATTTTAATCATGTTTTGAAAACTATACTTAGAAAACGGTCAAATTCTATGAACTCAACTGAGTTTAAGGTATATAATGGTACTTATTATGATCTTTGTGAATTTGAAGAAGATGAGGGTGGAGAGAATGTTTTAAAATGGTAGCGAGAGCATCAACTTAGTTATCTAATTTTATCTTTAGTTGCTAAGGATGTTTTTGCTATTTCAAATTCAAAACCATCCAAAAATTGGATTCGGAACCACCCAAAACCAGAACACAATCCAAAACCAAATCCGGAACCATTTGAAATTGGAACCATCACTAAACTGGACCAAAAGCTGAATCCCGAACCGTCAAGACCAGAACCAAAATCAAAATTGTCCACTGGATGATTCGGTTGTGGTTTGTTGTTCCGGGTGACCTGGAACCGGCGGTTTGGAATGGCCGGTTCTGTTTTACCAGGAACAGAACATGTCTACGTCATTCGATAAGGAAAACGTCTATGGAACTTTAGTCTCAAGATTGTAACAAGTGTATCATAGGGTGCGTCTCTCCATGGAACTATAGGGTGCATCATTTCATAAAATCCTTTTCTAACGGCCGGTTCTGTTTTACCCAGAACAGAACATGTCTTCGTCATTCGATAAGGAAAACGTCTATGGAACTTTAGTCTCAAGATTGTAACAAGTGTATCATAGGGTGCGTCTCTCCATGGAACTATAGGGTGCATCATTTCATAAAATCCTTTTCTTTTAATGGAAAAATTCGAAAGTGTTAAAGAGTGAATTGTAGCGTTACGGTATTATTTGAAATGGCTTGGTATTGTATAATATACAACCAAAATATAGCACGACGAGGATTTGTTAATGCGAAGATGAATCGTATGATCTCAAACTCAAACAGACGTGCTACTTATAAGTTGGTAGCTTACAATGCAAACCGCTATTAATTAGCGCTCCTATCTTCTTTTACTTTTTCGTGTACAGGATGGTGTGTTCTGTTTTTAGGTTGACCGTCTTTCTCATAAGCCATGTTTTTCAACTGCCTCATTGACAATTAATTTTTATTTACTAAGTTTGAAATCATGTTAACGAGAGAGAGAGAGAGATGTGGCATGCCCCCAAAGAGAGGCGGCCCTGAATGTACATTACTATGTTGCAAGAATACGAGTATGGTACTGGTACCGGATACTGGCACGGTTATGGGGTACGATATTCCGGAGACAACACACATGAAATTATCAAACCATGACATAATTAGGAAATAATGGTTTCTTAAGCAATTAGCTGCTACAATTTGTTGACCACCTCTGATGTATTTAGGGCCAGAGAAAGCAAAAATGTCTTTCTAAAATTTGGATTTACTACTAGGCTAGGACTCTTACACTAAGGCCCATGCTTTGCGTCAACCCGGTAACTCCAATGGAAATCGAAACCCCCATTGCTCTTTATGTAGCACCGGTGGTTGGTGAAGCGACTAAAGTAAGTACTTTAGGCCCCTGAAAATTTTGGGCCCAAAACTTTTATTTTGCAATTGTAAGTGTATACCTCCGAATTTTAGGGTCATACCTAACAAGGTCTCGTTTTAGTATTTAGCTTTGGGCCTCAACTTGTGTCAAGTCACTCCTGCTGTATAATAAGAGGCCATCTTCTCACCATGCTAACTCCCCTTAGGATGTGATAATGAAATTTACTACAAAGATCCTTTTCGTTTTCGAGGCAAGGATTTACAACAACCCGGTTAACAGCCGGCCCCATACTTGTGCGAGTGGCATGCACTAGATGATCATAAAGATTTGGAATGTGATAACTTTATCTTGGTTGGATTAGGGATCGGATCCTGTGACATATTATCCAATGATATAAATATGAGTAGCCTAGCGAAGCCACTACGTTATAATATATTACTGATTTGATGATAGTGGTGCAATAGTAAAGATGCAGATATTGTTCCCCAACTACAAATGAGTTTTGTGCATTAAATGCATAAACCATACAGCAACAGATAAAAGTGAATGACGTTGCTTGTGTGTGGAAATTTGAAATCTCCCACTTCATGCTAATTTTGTATGGCGCTTAACAAGTAACGAAATGAAAAAGAGGATGGCTGACATCGAAATAGAAATGCATCATCGATGATATGCTTGTTGGTCGAAGAAGACCTTTTATGAAGAAAGGCTTCAAAATGTGTGTGGGTGTGCACGTATGTGTGTCTTACGTATCTCTGTGTGCACGTGCTTGTGTGTGTGCTTGAGAGAGAGAGAGAGAGAGAGAGATGTATGAAAAACGGACTTGAAGATGCACATAAAGCAAGTATTTGTTATCTTTTAGTTTGAAACCCAGAATACACAAATTACCATTTATAATGGCCACACTACATTTTGCGATTTTCATGCTTTTATTTTTTAAATTATGGTGGCGAGCTATTTGTATGTAGTTGCTTTCTCGACAGTCGCACCCGCTCCCCCTCTTGTTATTTGAAAAGGTAACCCCACATCGATTTTGTTGTCATGGAACCATTTTCACTTCGTGGGTTCACCCAACAATTAGCAGCCACCGGAATCTCCCACATGATTCCCACAAAGAGTGAAAAAGAAGTGCACAATAGACGCAAGCCTTATTCTCCTTTCAGGTACAATGGGGAGAACGAAGCCGGATGCATGCCGAGGTGTTGGACTATCATCCTTGCACATAGACATGGCCGATTTTTTAACCAGCAGGCAGTTTCAATCGGAACCGAACTAGGCTAGGAATCGGCTCGACCTAGAAAAGGTTAAACTGGAACAAGAACCGAGCATCACCCAGTTTGGTTCCGGTTTGCAGTTCCAAACCGCTGGTTCTGTTTTCTAAACTTTTCAAATAAAACTATCGATTCCGGATAGTTCTGAACTCAAACCAGTCTCGAGCCAGTTCAGTTAGGGTTCCAGGTTCTGCATTAACCAGAACCAAGACATTTCTACATGCACATACACGTTCACACAAAAGACGCTCATTACAAAACATTTAAATCATGTATAAAAGTATCATCAAGTCATCAAAGTCAGGTTTAAAAACTTGCTCAATTTAAAATTCACATAGAACTACCCTTAACATGCCAATATAAAGGAGAGACACCCAGCCACATTCCTCAAGACGTTGTAGAATCAAAATCCCACAATTAATGTCCAAAATCCTTATTCTCAGTTGCTCTTGAATCAATCATATAAAGTCGTACAAACAATAATTATTATGGGCTACTGAGGAACCAGCAGTTCAAAATATACTCAACTTGGATTCCAAACAGTTCCATAATCCCCAGAATACCCTACCAGATCCTAGATTGTAAGGCGAAATCTGGCAAGAAACGATGAAGAATGCCAAAGTTTCAGTGTAAATTTGTACATTTATATTCTTTCTTTTTTCTTGGCGATATCCTTAGTCGTAACAGTCAATATTTATATTTTTGTTCACAATTAGATTCAAGGCTGCCTCTTGTGGTGGTCGAAGTTGGGGAAAAGCAGATGAAACGATGGTGCTAGGAAAACGCCCCTTTTTCTGGTTGGATTTTCTGGCTATTGAGAGATCGTCCAGGGTTAGACGAAGCTTTTTAAGTATTTCTTTAACCTATTTCGTGACCAAAGTTGTCTAAAATTAATCTTGACAAAGCACAGTAGATTCGGAACCATTTGGACTCTTGTGCTAAGTATGATTTGAACAATTAGACTCGTAGTTGAGTAACGCTATAGTTGTATGATATTTTTATGTTTAGTTAGTGATTAAATTAAAGGAGATTTAATGGAGAAATTCAGATTTAAGAGTCCCCAATGAGATCTAATTAGGGGATTTCGACAAATTTGGAGTTTTTGTGACTCTGGTTCTCTCACGCTTTGAAATGCAAGGTTTGTCATTAAATAGGTTACATCCTAATTATGATTTTCATTCATATTTAGGGATCAAAATAAGATGATACAGACACCTATTATGTGGACAAAGCTTTGCTTCTTAAAATGGAAATACGTATTGTATGAGGTAGGTGAATAAACTTGTGTCCATATATAAGCCATTTAGTTTCCCCAATTGATTATGCATATGCTTTTAGATTATTGAGCTAGTGTTATAATTGGTAGTTAATTTAACGATGTAGATGATGAAATAGTTGTGCATATGACTCATACAATGTATGTATGTATGTATGTATATATATATATGTATATATATATATATATGATTGTTAACAAGGCACGTGTAGCATGTGCTAGCTATGATCATTAAGGGCATGCTGGTATGCTCTAACTAGGTTGTCAGCCGAGGTGGCTCCGTTTCCTGATTCCAGCCGGCCATGTCTACGTTCGGTTGAAGGACAATATTTGGAATATAAAGTGCATTATATTTGAAACAGGAAATAGAGCATCAACAGTCGTACATAAACTATATAAGAAGCTGCACCCGGAATATTAGCTCAATGGCAGGGCGCCCTGGCATGGTTGCTGCTGGTGGGGAGTTCAACTCTCAGGGTTACATACATGTGAGTGTGTGTGTGTGTGTGTGTTAGGCTTCGGCATCTTCTTGTAACAAAAAAAAACTATATAACAAGCTACACCGTATACACATAGATGAGTTAGGATATGGTTCTGTATTCTTTCTAATCAAATCCTAACTAATTGGACTCAGCTGATTGGGTGGACCCGAATGTAGGCTCAAATTAGATCGTTGGAATTGTAGTTTTTCTCAAATTAAGAAAGTGGATTCATGTATTATTAAATTTTCTTTGGATCTTTGTGTACTCTTAGAGCACAAAAGAATCAATTTGGCAATTCATTATCCGGAAAAAAAAAAGAATCAGTTTGTTCTTAGGCAACCGTTACTTTCCATCACAAAGAGCTACAGCTCTCCTGGAATGGGGTCGACTCAAAAGAACCTTCAAGACTAATGTGGTGAGCTCGGGTAGGGCTCTGCCTAAACCCAGCTTGCCCAAGCTCCATCACATACCCAACCGATATTGAACAGTGATACTCCCAGCCACTGCATGTGAGGCATGCCAACTTTTATGATGCAGTCATTGTGCATCGCCCGCCGGGCATCTGAGCACTATTTTCTTGAGACAATGTGGCACTTATTTTTAGGGATAGCAGTGGATAGGTAGGCTGGACCCTGCTTTTTATAGGGTAGTACTTAATTACTAAGAATAACACTTGTTGTTTGAGATTAGGCTTATGAAACTGAAATTATATGCTTAATTTGTTTCTTAATTAAAGATAAATCTCAAGTAAAAACTATAGTCGTAAAACTCTACTTTTACATAATTATGAGACTGACATGTGGTCTACCCTGGGGAGGGCCATTGAAACTGAGCCTTACAATAACAGTTTTTGAAGCTCGACCTAATAATCAAACAACCCTTACGGTTCGTAATACATGTCCTACCAACTGGAACCTGATGCAATCCAACTGGACCCACTATTTCAGTCATTTTTGGTAAGGTGCACATCATAATGGAAGTCGATGTACTCAATTGCATTATTAAATAATACTTTTAGGAAGCAGCATAGCAAAACGAGGATCAAACCATTGGTGAGATGATTTTATGGTGATTAAACGTGCATGCCATTTTATGCTTAATTCGTCTAACTAGAAACAGTAAATATACTGAGACCCAATAATCTCTGTTTCCTTATATCCCGGTGCAAGTCGATGTGTGTTTCACCCTAGACCTGAAATGGACACGACCAATGTTCATGTAATACTTTGGTCTGACCTAACCCTATTGGCAGTGGAGGATCCAGAAATCTGTATGGGTTAGGGCGAATAGGATGAAAAATAAACAGGATGTACATTACTTTTAGCACACAGTCACTAGCCGTAGCCACACCTTTTGCATCATCCCTCACTAGTGAAGGCAACGACATTGGGCATGGGCTAATGAATAAAATTATTACATGACATCGGGCCCGGGTTTGTGAAGGCCTAATGAATGAAGTCAAAACATGACATGCCCACATCAAGGCAAAGAAATTTGACATGCCAAAGTCTGAACTTAGTTGTCATGATTTTGCATTTGAATGGTGATGCTAGACATGACCTTTGGAGTCGTCTTTGAAACTGCTGGAACCAAATGGACCCAGAACCAGGACTCTACAGAGTCGGTTTTATAGAACCGAAACTGGAACTGACTGTTCTAGACCACCGATTCCATAATTTTTTTTTTAAGGTTTTAATTTTATTAATGTTTTCCCCATTTCCATGTAATCTAGGACTTAAACCGAAACCAGCATTCAGTTTTAGTTCCTTACTCCAAGAAAATTGGAACAGGAGGTTTGGAACCACCAGTTTTGGTTTATCCAGAACCAACTATATCTAGATGATGTCTGGGCAACAATATGCAGAAATGGAATATTTAAATCATGATCAAATAATTTCACTAGAAAAACACGAGAAAGGAACTACTGTTAATTACAACACGTACACGGATTAGGATTGTATCCTACCTAACCAGATCCGACCTATTGGGCTTAGAAGATTTGGGTGCATGCGAATGTAGAGTGAAATTGGATTTGAGCGGATACAATGGTTAATTGGAACTGCACTTGAATTATGCACCAGGTTGGGTCTCACTGTGAAGGGGTTGAGTAGTCGGGTGAGACTGCTGTCTTCATGGGCACCTCTAGGGATCCCGATGGCCATGCTAGTGAAGTCATTTTTTATTTTAATATTGTGGAGGCATTTCTTAATAAACTACATTGTCACAATGAAAGTCGCAATGTATTGTTTCTTTATTAAAGGACGTTCTTATAAAAACTTTTCGATGATTGTAAGAGCCGTCACTATACAGGTTGAATTCGCATCACCAAGTGGAATTTGAAAATTCCGTGATATCAATGTCAAAACGTTAAATTACATCTATAATTACATTTTGTTAAAGTGAAACTGGGACGAGTCCGTGAATGTTTGGCAATATTTTCTTGGTATATTACTAAGAAATCGCATTTTGCATCAATAGTAGACATTATTTCACGTGGATACTTACCATGTTTCCTCTCTGGCTAGTTGAACCCTGTGAATCACATGAAAGCGGGACATCTACGAATTTGGGGGTCAAGCTGGAAAAAACTATTGCTGGCAAATCTGGTCATTGGGTCGGGTTCCAGTGTCAGTGTCAGCTCACTTCGTGTTCAGCTCAAGAATAGGCTGATCCTAATCTTACCCCATTTTGTTTAGGTCACATTTTGTGACCCTCATTAGTGTGCATATATGTATATATAAAGAGTGATAGGTTTCTCCGAAAGTATATACTTTTAAAGGGTCACTACCTAATCACTCTTGATGGATGATTGTTGTCCTTAATTGTTCATCAAAAGTGATCGAACGGGTAGGGTCTAGGAGTATAGGCTCTTGGAAGATATTATTATTTATGTATATCATATATATATATATATATATATATATATATATATATATATATATATATATATATATATATATATATATATATAGAGAGAGAGAGAGAGAGGGAGAGAAAATTGAGGAAATCCTAAATACATAATGTCTTTTGGTACACAATTTTACATAAACACTTTTATTATCTGATCTTTAAGATAGGTGGAGATTTGAATTAAAAGTTTCATTATACTTTTGTATTTTACATTTAATACACTATGTCTTATATGTGATCTCAAATCTCAACCGTTGATCCTAAAAACGAAACCGTAAAAATGTTTATGTAAGATTTGCACTAAAAGACATGATGTATTTAAGACTCTTTTTTCTTTCTCTCTCTTTTCATATATATATATAGGAAATTTGGAGGATGCAAACCACCTATTTCTAAATTTCATCTAAATGGATCTCAAATATCTTATCAAGAGTGTTGAGCGGATGAGATTTAAAATGAAAAGTATACATACTTTTTGTATGATACTTGATTGCCCTTGTGTATATTTTTAAACTTTTATTTTCCAAACTCAATCATTTATACCCTTCAATTAAATGATTCAAATGGGTTTGGATAGTATTTGAATATGGATGGTTTGCATCATCCACCTTTTTGTATACATATAACACTACTCAACAATCACGAGTATCTTCTTATTTGAAAGTGGACCATGTCGAAAGAAGGTTTTCCTATTTTAAACAACGAAAAAGGTCCTTCACTCATCAAGGATCAGACGTCTACACTGTTAAACAACAAAGTAACAACACCTCCACCAGTAAGTCTTCTAAAAAAAATAACAATCCTCTCATTGGCAGAAGGATGCTTCAAGCAGGTGAAGGAAAGGGAGAATAACATGTCATCTACATCCCAATTGAAGATCAATTATCAAAAGGTATTCCTCAGATTTTGTTTTCCTTTCATCGACTAAACACCGCCAGGAAACCGAAAGCTTTTGTTTTCAAGTGCTTCATGATAAACCCAGATAGATATTTAGTCCGGTCAGTGTTGATCCGGATTTAATCCGAACATGAATTTTTCGGGTTGTGTACACTTGCTACACAGCGTCCGCTTTGAAGAAAGAAAAATTGACATGATAGCTCACATAATTTGGGATGAGGTGAAGCGTGCGCCGCACAAAAAACTGAATTTTTTTATTTGCCACTTTGTATACAAATTAAGTGTTTTGTGGGTGTGAAATATAAGCATGCTTCACTCGAATTACAAGTGCATCCCTACCTAAAAAAATCTTCAATCCGTCACTGCTTAATCTCGAGAAACTTTGGCAGCCACTGATTAATAAAACCTTGTTGAAATTATTGCACTAAATAAACAAAGTAAAGGAACAATTGAATAGAAACGAATTTATAATTCTAATGAAACAAATTAATAATAAATCCTTGTCGCCTTCTGTCAATGAACAGAATCAGCTTCCTTTTTCAAAAGTACTTTTCATCATCATCTTTGTATCAAGCCATTATATTCTTGATTTTTATTTCATATTTTGAGATATAATAATACCCTTCATTTTTGTTTTAGCGGCTTTCCTTGAACTACCTTAACCTTACCTCCGAAAAGTTAGCGTATTTGATTGCACAGGTGGCACAAAGACAGGAGGGACACATTTGAAGATATCTCCATATACAAGGTCTAAATTGAAGGACACCTTTAGATTTTCGGTGGAGATAGACACTATGTTTAGAGGAGGAACCCATTTGAAAATATTTCCACATACAAGGACTAAATTTAAAGATGCCCTTAGATTTTCAATCGAGAAACAGACTACGTTTAGTTCATGTTACAACAAAGACAAAAGAAAATATTATAAAAAAAATGACAAAAGAAAATAGCACAACGAGCAATAGCTCACCTGGCTAGGGTGGTTCGGTTAGGTCACGAGTTTGATACTCGGAGCGTTCATCTAGATTTAGCATCCCGGTTATACCAAAAGAACGACAAAAATAAAATAGATATTTTATAATTCATGCTGCACTATAGCTTTATGAATTTAGCACTGATAAGCGAACCTAGTCCGTCTCCAATTTCGCATGTCTTTGCTCGTTTTACTAGCCATTCGAGTTAAACATGAAAACCGTACGTTCAGTTTTTGCTCGTTAAATTCATCAAATGGCATTTTTTAAATCTTTTTTCTCAAACAATACTCCTAAGTAACTACAATAAGATATTTAAAGCAAATGTAACCGTTTTTTTGAAAGACTTGAGGTGAACGAACTGCAATTTATTTTGGATAAGAAAACCCCCCTTCGATCTCTCTCTTTCAATCTGTCGACATGGTTCAATTCGATTTATAAAGGGATAACAAGTTGTTCATGAACGTATTGGAATAGAAATTGCTCGATCAAGTGGTTAGTTCATCTTGCTTGCATAGAAAACGAGTTGAGCAACAATAAAGCATGGTTAGGGATGGCAATGGGGTGGGGGGTCGGAAATAGGTATACCTATACCCAGTCACAACTCGAACCTTAATGGGTAGATAGGGTTCCGGTTCATTTTTCCCTAATAGATTACACACACACACACACACACACACACACACACACATATATATATACATATATATATATATATGTATACATATATATATATATATATATGTATATACATATTCTGTACTGGTCAGGACAAGTATGGGATAAGGAGCTCATACCGGACCCGAATGTGATCAGATAGGATATTCTTTGCCCCGTTCGAGTCGGATCGGGACCTCACGGGTCGGGTTAATATTGCGATCGATGGTTGAGCTTGGGAGGGAAGGAGATATTTTGAAAAACAAATGCCACGTAATTCCGACCTCGCCTGGGCTTCATTTAGAAACACAAATTCCTGTCAATAACCAATTAAATCTCATTCACAGCTAGCAAACGCGTGACGCGTCGGCTTTGTTGAGCACCGAAACCGGAAGTAGCAGGTCCAGATTAACTGGTAGGACCGGTCACAATTGCTTTTATAAATAAATGGCCGCATTCTGCTGGCTTTTGTCTTCGAAACGCTATCTGCTCGTTGGCGACAGTGAGATAGAAGGATCCATTTTTCGCAGAAAACGTTTTCCTCCCGACGGCATCCAGACGGCCTAAAGGTAATCTTTCTCTCTCTCTCTCTCTCTCTCTCTCTCTCTCTCTCTCTCTCTCTCTCTCTCTCTCGTGATACTTTTTCAGGGAATTCTGTGTATATAAGGGCTCGTAGCAAACGTTTAGTTTTTTCAATAATCCACAGAAATTATGAACGCGTCCTTGTCGTTCTGTCAAATTTTCTTGTTTCCTGGTTGATTTTCCCTGAATCTTGATTTGGATTTGGAGATCTGAGATTTTTTCTTCCTTCTTTTGCTGTGGTTATATTTCCGTTGGCCATCTTCTTCGTTTCCTTCAAATTTCGCGTGCTCCCTCAGATGAAAACGAATTCATGTAATTAAGAAATATCATTTTCTATGTTCGCGTTTCAGATAGTTTCTCAGTTGCTGGTTTCCTATCATCTTCTGCCCGTCTTACGGTGCTGAAAACATTTCCGTCAATTTTTCCTGATTTCTTTCGCAAGGGAAAAGATAAAAGACGCGATTATTTCGCCTTTCAAGGAAAAAGGAAAAGAAAAGACCGAATTTTCTCCTGGATTTTGCAGGAAAGAATGAGAAAAAAAAGGTGTGAAACTGATTTTCCGAGTGATGAAAAGACCATCGCGATAAAATCCGTGATGGCCGCTGCTCAACGGTCAACACGTTACCTGTTTCTGTCCAATCAGGTCTCTTGGATGCCTATATTAGCCCGAATAATGGCCCGACCATGGCGACGGGGACCAATCCGACCCCATTGCGAAGCGGAGGTAACATTTCTGTTTGACTGAGTTCGGTATGGGGTGAGTATGGGATAAGAAGTGCCCATACCTGTACCCTCCCCGAAATATATGAGTATGTGCACACGCCTATGTGCGTGAGATTGAATTTTCAAATTTTCAACTATGCCAAATTATAGTTATCAATTATGCTGATTAGGCGAATGAATTGAACTCTAATTCAAAATACTTTTAATTTCTAACATGTTATCGTGGTTGGAATCGGCCCAATTGGGGGTCGGTCTTCCGCCACCCACTTTTACCCTTGAGAAAAGAAAGAGATCCAACCTCGTACCAGTTCTGATGAGTAATGGAACCAGTATACCGATCCTCACTTGCAGGGCCGTTGGGGTCAGAAGATATCACCAGGTTGGGCTTGGATCTAGAGATGTCAATATCGGTGGGGCAGGGCTGGCCCTTGTGGGTCAGGGAAAATGTGGGCTTGGTTGAATGGCCTCTAAAGTGTTGGGCTGCCCCCCCCCCCCCCCCCACACACACACACACACACATATATATATATATATATATATTACATTACTTGTATAGATGTATAGTTTTTTATTACATGTATATATAGTATATATATATATATATATACATATATATTACATGTATATGTGTATATAGCTTGTTGAAAACCTAAAATATTGTGGTTGGATTTCGATTTCAAGCAGATTTAGATCAGACCTTATAGACCTGATCTAATATCCAACAAGACTGTAGTTCTATGGGATAACTCAGTTTATTCCGTGTCCGTCTCTAGGGCCATAAGGGGTGGGGCCATTTGGCTCTGCTTCAAAAATGGGTTGAAATTCTTTGACCAGACCCTTTATTTTTCCAGTATTGGGTCGGGTCAGCCCTCTGGGTCAGGCCCCTTCGACATCTATACTTGGATCGCTTACCTGAATCCGTCTTAGTTCGTCGGCTAGAAATTGACCTAGTAATCAAATTTGGGTCCGTCTTCATCGCAATCACTTTGCATGAATTACATTTTGCTGAAAGGATGTAAAGATCATCTACATAAAAATATTTTCATCGTCAAAAAAAGTAAACGTCAAATCACTAGCGTCTCAACTTCATTTTCTAGTTGAAGAAAATAGAGCAGGTGCCTCAAGGAAAGAAGAGATGTCATGATTTCATTATTAGCAAAAGTTGAATATTTTTCGTAATTACTATCACAAACAGCTGCTTAGTTACGGTAGCAATGTGTCTGCAGTCAAGACGTAGCTGTAGTTTTCTGGCCCTTTACCCGTGGATCTTAGTCGGGCTTATAAGTGCATCACACCAACCAAGCCGATGCTTTGCTCGTTGATTTGTTGCTTTAGTGCTGGTAGAATAGGACGCGCTCACTCCAACTGTGTACCTTTTGCATGATCTTGTGGTAGGGCATGGTGCGAATCAAAGACTCGTGAAGAACTTCACTAGTTTATCAACACTTGCGAGTATTTTGACAAGATTTTGTTAAGAAGGTAAGTTTTGAATTCTTTTTAGCTCAATTCACCTAGATCTTCACACGAGCTTAATCGAAACAATGAGACAAAAGAGATCGAACTATTGCGGAATTTCGTGGGAAGAAATGGGTTCAACGTTAATCTGTTGGTTTGGCTGTCATGAAAGGACAGGAAGGGTAAAGAAAAGTCGTTCTTTCACACAGAATTATTTAGGATGGGTTTTGTTGGCCTTATGACGGTTCCATGGTGCCCACTTTCCGCCCACCAGAGCGTAAGCATTTCGTCGTCTTCGAGAAAACCAGGAACAAGCAAACAAGGACTATTTTCTTTTAGCCCCTTGGATTATGTCAGAATTATTGTGGCTTTATAGCTTATACGTCACCTTTATGTTTGGAGGAATCTCTCTCTCTCTCTCTCTCTCCCTCCCCCTCTCTCACACACACACATACGGTAATCATTTCCTTAGCCAACTGTTACAAATTCCTTTTGAAATCAAAGAAACGTGTATCTGTAATAGACGTGGCCGGGTATGTAACCAACCCATCGATTTGAACCGGAACCAAATCCACTCGCGACCCATCTCTAACTGGCAATGCTTCATTATACCTGGAACCATAACGAAACCTCTTAACAGTGGAAGCTAAGTATCCATGTAACCAAAACCGCTTAATGTGAAGAACCGACGAAAAGTGAGAGAAGAGTTGGTTTTGATTGACGTACGAAAGGGGGGAAAAGTTTTAAAAACTGTATCCAACTTCCCGAGACACCTCCTCTTTTAAGGCCTCTTGGCAAGTGCGGTTGCTTTTCCAAAAAAGAGGTGATTTCAAGAAATATTCCGAGATTGAGCATGTCGGCTACAACCCCAAAGAGATGTCGATGGTCCTTCCCAGCTTTTTCAGTCACTCGTGAGGATTCTACTCAGACCACATGAGGTTATATTTTACATATATAAAGCATATCGGGTTATATATGCAAAGCTCAAGTACATCAAACACGAGAATCGTGTATCTTAGTTTGTGGATCTTAGTTGGGAGTTGATGCCGTGGATCCACGGCACATTCATATACGAAAAGTATTTTTCTATTTATTACTTGATGGGTTAGGCATGGACTACCTTTTAATTTCATTCGTGCATGATGTTTCAACAATATGAGCTACTTTTCTTTTAATAAAAGTACTGCAATGAATCTAATAAATGCGTTTGATGATAAAAATTCATTGGGTAACGTCTCTCTTTCTCTCTACTCGTGGTACTACGTCTTGGCTGTTAAATTGTGCAGGCTTGTAAAACGAAAGAGAAAGTGATCCGGTTGACGAGAGCAAAGGAACGAGTATCAGAATGTCAATAGCATCAGGATTTATGAGATCCACCCTGAATCCGAACGCCGCTCCCTTCATCCCTTCATCCTTCCAGCGAGTGGAGGACTTCTCTCCTGAGTGGTGGGAGTTGGTGAAGAAATCGACATGGTTTCAGGACTACTGGGTCGATCAGCATCAAGGACTCGTCGACGATGGCAGCAGCAATGTCGGCGCCCAAGATGACATCGCTGCTCTTCTTCCTGAAAACTTTGAACTAGAAGAGTTCCCAAATCTTCTACAGGAAACAACAGTGTTTCAGCCTCCTAATATTGGTGGCCTCAAACAAGAGAAACTACGCCTGGGTAATTTTCTGCCTCTTATTTTACTCTTTCTCTTAATCCATGCCAGTTACATTGGCTTCCACGTCGATTCCTGAGTACGAGCAAGATCCTGTTACGGTCTCCATCTAGCTCCATAGTGTCGTGTTGCCTCCTGCCACACTGATTTCATAAACTTGCAGTGAAGAAATAAGTGATTTGAGATCTCTTTATCAGTGTTGCATAGTTTGCATAGGCCTCCTTTTACTATCGAATAGGAAATCCCTCTTTTGGCAAAGGTCAACTTGGTGTGACGGATTTCGGCCATCTTTGGATTTTGGTAATCATCTCTTTCTTTATTAGGAGTTCTTCTCCACGTTCCATCCTTTCTCTTCTTCTTTTCTGGCTGCACTAAATTTTGTAGTATAACTTATTGTCATTGACAATTTCTCTATTGTGCCTTTTTGACGTCACCATTAGGTTTTTACATGAATTTCTTTCATTTGCACCACAGAAGAGGTCCAGAAAGCATTGAATGCTAGTTTGAAATGGAACCGAGAAACATGATTTTCTGGAGTTACATACCATAAACTCCGTGACTAAGAATTTAGGTAGCTATAAGAGAAAGTGGCTATGGTTTTTATATACATATGGGGAGAAAATACGTAGCCTATTTATAATAAGAACAGGCTTGGTTTTGTTATTTGTATAGACACCAAAAGTTTACACCCAAGAGGAAGCAGTATCATCTAATGTATGATGGCTGATCCAACATCAGTTGCTACCATCCAATTAGACGGTCAGGATTTTTCACTTGCAGTCGTGCTCATGAATGCCCCCGTGCCACTAGATCTGTTGTAGGATGCTGCCCTTCCTATGTAGCATGATAGATTCCTGTCTCAAACTTCTGTCGATCCCTGATGCTAATAACACGTCCTGTTTGAACACGCTGCTCTCCCTAGAGGCTCTGCAACTTTGGTTCTCAACATCACAATTTTGCAGCAGCAGCATCCAGCAGTGCATGATGAAGTGAACTTTCAAGTGGGGTTTTCCTTTCCATCTCGAGCTTATTACTACTTGCCCTAATGCTTGTTCTTCTTTCCAATGAAGACAAAAGGAGAATCAACCAAAATAACTAGCTATAGCAGGCAAGGAACTAAACGAGATATGTTCTTTTATACATATGTTTATAAAGCACGAGTAAGGTTAGTGGGGTTGGCTACTTGGATTCTAAGCAAACATGAAGCTTGATCTGTCATATTAGCATTTAACTCAAAAGGAAAACGCACAAACATGTTTTTTTTTATGTTCATTCTGACACTCTAGAAGCCTTCCTCTCCCTCTTGTGCAAGATGCTGCAATGATAAGAAAGCTTTCTCAAGACGGTGAAAGAATTAATCCTTACAGAACTTATTCTCTTTTGATTTCTCAAGACAGTGTTTTAGTTCCGTCTCCCTCATAAATCAGAGACCAAAATTCATCCTTGTCAAGAGTCCTCTGAATCAGTCAGTTGTTGACAATTTCTTACTTTCCCATCATATGCAGATTCATGGGGATGATATTTTCCCCCAACTTTGATGTCACTGATGATCTTTGTTGGCAATTAAGAACAGGGGATATCATTACCTCCATTAGCGGCAGGTTCCTTTTCGTAGTCCTCTTTTAACTTGTGTTTACTCTTGGCTGCAGATATAGCAGAGAGCCTGCGGATGAAATCACCGAGGGTTGCATCATGGTCTGCAATGGAGAGGACCAAGTACTCGGCACAGCGCATCAGCCCTAAGACGCCCAGTCGCAGGATCATTCAGCAGCCGCGATGATTCATTTTCAGCGAGGAGTAGAAAAGGATGCAATCATATGAAGATGTTTGTCTATTTCAACTCTTTTCTCATGTATAAAGAGCTTAAAAGTTTTAGGTGGCCAAATATCTATTGCTAAGCTATTTGTTACGCTCTAAGTCTTGGGTGAGGAGTTAATAATCTGCTTTATTGACTCCCTTGGAAAAGCAAACAAAGCCTATGTGCACAGTTAGGATGCTGTTTAAAACGTATTCTTATGAGTGATTCTCATGAGAATCCTACCCTCGCATGCACTCTTACAGCTCATGAGAACACAATTCACAATGGAAGTGCACGGAACGGACTTTCTCATGAGAATCCATTTCTAACGAATTCACAGATGTGTCCTAGATGCTTTTTCTTTTCCTGGATAGTATTCATAGCACTGGTTAATGACTTTGGAAGACCAAACCCTTGGCTCCTTAATGATATCCAAACAGCGATATAGAATGAAAGTTGAGAAGACGAACCAGTACACCAATGTGTATATAGGAATTACAGGGTACTCCAAGAGTAGTATAGTATACTCGATCCTGTCCGACCTTGTTACCTGGACGACCCCACCATGTAACAAGGATGACGTCTTTGCACCATATCTAATAAGGGCAATATTGTATCATAAGATACGATACAATAATATAATATATTGATATCTTGATTGATACAATCCAAGTATCTCTATGGTCGGGGTTCATTTATCATTTAGTGTTGTATATTAATATGCTATCATATAAATATTCTACAATGTTTTTTAAATAATATAAACATTTCTACTACAACTTCACCCATGTAAGGGATCACCCTTCCATGATTGATTTCAAAACCAAATAAAAGAGAGTTGCATTAGGCTTCTAACAGTCAATATAAAACTTTGTCAAACTTATTTACCATAGATTTATGACTTTATACAAACAAAGAATCTATATAGCTCTAGTATGGGAAAAGGCTTAGTAATTGTTGTATAGACATTTCTACTATATTTAATATACTAAGCAACTAAAAGTACCAGCAGGCATTGTTAGGTCTGTTACTAGAGAAAATTGTCCGTACTATACAAGAACAAGTTTAGTAGGATTACTTGCTATGATATAAGCTATTTATATTATACAAGTATTTTTTAACAAAAATAAAAGTTAAAAAGGAAATGATTTTTAAAATATTTTTTAATTAATTAAAACAAATCACGTACCATGTTTGCTAGGATACAATTATCATATTTCGATTCTCCTTTCCATAGGGTTATTTATAACATTGTACTATCATTCCTCTCTCTCTCTCCTCTATAATTCTAGCTATTAACGTTTTCCATTTTTATCAAAATTTCAAGAATCAACACTAGCGTTCAAACATTTTGAAGCTGCTGAGTGTCATAAACAGGTAAACCCTCTTCGCATATGAGCAATGAAACCTTGGGTAATTCCAAGCTGCTCAACAATGGAGTACCTATCCACGGGACAGGTGAGGCAGCCAGTTTCACCCGAACCAAAAAGATACCTGGAAACCAAATACATGCACTTGGAAATTTTTAGAAAACCATACAAAACGTCCCATCAGAATCCCGTCCAATGGAACTTCACCTTATCCCAGAAAATTTTCTATGCCCAGGACTGCTGATCACCAACATTAATCACACCCAACCATTTTAATTTATAGACAGCAAAAACTGTAATGTTTGCTCACATCCACTCGTCCAGCTAAATCCGAAAGCCAATAATAAGAGAGGATTTTTTCAATCTCGTCCTTCATTTGGAGGCTTGGAGCTATTTTAAGACCGGTGGGTTCCTTTGGAAGATAACAAAAGGTGCCCTTAGTTATGAAACTAAAGTGGGTTGCACCCATTTGCTGATTGTCAATACAAAGTTACGACCAAGGATGTAACAAAATGGCTTCCACTTTAGCCTTTCAAAATCAATATCTCGACATATTTCAATGAAATAACTATGTCATTTTGTTCAGCATGACCTCAGAACTCAGCCTTCAGCTTACCATACTAAAAGATGTGACAATGATTTTTATGAAGTTTTAAATGTTTTCACAATCATTGATTTCCATAACTTATAAAACTATTGAAAATGCTTTACAATCAAGCGATTTAAATGTAGATTCCCATTAAATCATCTGTAGATTTGATTGCCCAGAGTGTTTCGGACTCCAGGTGGCGAATTGGGCATGCGTGTGTGTGTTAGGCTTCCGACTCTAATTACAACCAAAAACAAAAATGTAGATTTGATTCATACCGTCAAGATATAAAAGTTTGTTCAAATAACAGATTAAAAAAACGCTTGATGTCAAATTCATTAGGCATATACAACATGCAGATGTCTTGATGTTCTGCTTGAATATTGATTTGTTGTTTGGACTATTTCTTAGAGTCTGCGTTAGAGGTAGGGACACTTTCTAGATTAGTCAAGGACAGACGAACTTGAGAATGGCTGAAGAGGAGGGGCAGATTTTGAAAATGGTCGGTAGTGATTAAAGATGAACGGAGAATTGACTGGGTTGCACGCACTATCACGAGAATCCAAATAGATGGTCAACGGACGACTAGGAATTGCACGAGATTTCAGTTCTCATGGAAGTATGACTCCATCATTTCGCTTTTTCATATCATAACAAGGAACAAAAGATAGAGAATCACCAAAAAGGGATACCAGTTTCAGTAGCAAGCAGAAAGACCATGAGGAACATTCATTAACAATCGTATTTGGAAGCTCGTCCAACACAGAAAGATCTTTCATAGCATAACAAGGAACAAAAGATAGAGAATCACCAAAATGGGATACCAGTTTCAGTAGCAAGCAGAAAGACCATGAGGAACATTCATTAAAGCTAGTCCACCACAGAAAGATCTAAGAGCAAAACACATAAAAACAGCCAAAAATGAACAAAAGCCACAGAGTCTCGGTAAGTGTAAGCTGGGATTGCATGTTCATCATGGGAAACAGGCAGTACTTTTAAAGCTTTCACTACAATCATGCTACTAAGTTATAATAAATTTTAACAAATAGATATGCATACAAGGAGAAAGATAAGACGAAGAGGCTTCCCTCACTTCTTCCTGTACGGGGCTATCTCAGGATTTCTGGGAGGTAAGCTGCCTCAGGTTGTACTTGGACAACTCCTTGTACCTTTCGACCACACCAACTAAGCAGTTAGTCTGTAAGAGAAACGATAAGCAAGTTAATTCAAGTTCCAAACAGAACACATCGGATTTAAACAAATGTAGGACTCAAAGAACCAGTTGAGAATTTGGAAAACTATGCGCAATCAGAATCTGGATTTATACATCAATAACAACTAAGCTAGATGGTTCTTTGTTTCCATAGAGCCTGATCTTATGCCATGCTAACAGTTAACATAAACTATGTTTCCTTCTGATTTTCACCATTTGGTTTCTCACACCTTACCAAAGATTCTTTTGGTCACCTTTCCATGTGTCCAAACCATCTTAAACGGTTTTCTTTTATGTTCTCATCTACTTGTGCTACTCCCAAGTTATTTTTAATCAACAACAACAACAACTAAGCCTTTTCCCATACTAGACGGGGTCGGCTACTCCCCATTTATTTTTAATAATCTCATTATATATATGGTCTTTCTTTGTATGACTATACATCCATCTTGGTATCTTAATTTTTACCATGAGCATCTTTTTGTACATGATGATTAATTGTTCAACACTAATAACCATATAACAAAATGGATCTAACTCTATAATATTTACCTTTCAGCTTTCATGATATCTTCTTATTACATAAAAATACCTTATCCACCTCCCCACTTTAACCAACCTACATTAATTCTATATATTATATCTATCAATTTTTCCATTGCTTTAGAAAACTAATCCTAGGTATTTTAAACTTTTTCCATCATGAATACAATATGTGTCAATCTTCATTTCTACATCATTTGAAGTAATCAAATGATCAAACCTGTATTTCATATATTTTGCCTTAGTTCTAGTAAATCGGAAGCTTTTATTTTTCTAATGTTTCTCTCCATAATTCTAATTTCATGATAACTTTTTTCTTAGATTCATCCATTGACACAATGTCCTATGTAAATAACATATATCAAGGTAAATCTTGAATATATTTTATTAATTCATCAATAACCAAGCTTAACAAGGGAGAGAAAGAAGAAAAGAGTGCATCGAGCTATTCGGACTAAATGGTGGAACCTCAAAAGCGAGAAAGAATATATATTTAAACAAAAAGTCCTTCAAGGAGATGTTTGGAGTTATGTTGGTACACCCTGTGATATGTGGAACAATATAGCTATACATATTAGAAAAGTGGCGAAAGATGTGTTAAGTGTATCTAAGGGAGGTGTACCGGCACAAAAAGAAGCTTGGTGGTGGAGTGAAGTAGTGCAAAATAAAATCAAGGCAAAGAGGGCATGTTACAAATTATATTATGCTAAGAAAACTAGTGAAACTTTAGAGGCTTATAAGAAAGCAAAGAAGGAAGCGAAAAAGGCCGTGAATGAAGCAAAAGCTAAAATTTAAGAGGATTTATATAAAAAACTCAACTCAAAAGAGGGTGAAAGAGATATTTTTAGGATAGCTAGGGCTAGAGATTAGAAAACTAAAGATCTTAATTATGTTAAATGCATTAAGGACGAGGATGAAAAAATTCTAGTGGCAAAATGATAATATAAGAAATAGATGGAAAAACTATTTTTATAAGCTTTTTAATGAAAATAAAGATGTTAGTATTAGCTTAGGAGAGTTAGCCAAATCAGAAAAGTATATAAAGTTATAAACCACAATTTCTACCGACATATTCAAAAGAATGAAGTCAAAGAGGCTCTTAAACATATGAAGGGTGGTAAATCGATACGACCGGACAATATTCCTACAGAAATTTGGAAAATCCTAGGAGAAACAAGAATCACTTGGCTCACAAGATTATTTAATGAAATATGGAAAAACCAAAAGATGCCTCTTTGAGAACAAGGGAGATATTCAGAATTGTGCGAATTATCGAGGTATCAAGTTAATGAGCCATACTATGAAATTGTGGAAAAGAATTATCCAACATAGGTTAAGACAAGTATCAAGTACAATAGAGAATCAATTTGGACTCATGCCAGGCATATCTACTTTTGAAGTGATTCACCTTTTGATACGTCCTATGGAACATTTTAGAGCAAAAAAAAAAGACCTTCACATGATATTTATTGATCTAGAAAAAGTTTATGATAGGATATCGAGGGAGGTTCTTTGGAGAACTTTGGAAAAAGAAGGTATCCCATTGACCTAAATTAACCTTATAAGAGACATGTATGATGGTGTAAAAACATGTGTGAGGACTCATGAAGGAATGACTGACTTCTTTGAAGTTAATATTGGGTTACATCAAGAATCAACTTTAAGTCCATACTTATTTATGATGGTGATTGATGAGTTAACAAAACATATTCAAGATGAAGTACCTTGGTGTATGTTATTTGCATATGACATTGTGTTAGTGGAGGAGTCTAAGGAAAAAGTTAATAGAAAATTGGAACTATGGAGAGAAACATTAGAAAGCAAAGGCCTCCGACTTAGTAGAACAAAGATAGAATATATGGAATGTAAGTTTGATCATTTGGTTACTTCAGAGGACAACAACAACAAATAAGCCTTTTCCCATGCTAGATGGGGTCAGCTACATGGATTCTTTGTTTCCACAGATCCCGATCGTGTGCCATGTTAGCAGTTAACTCACAATAAGCTAGATCATTCTTTATTGTTTCTTTCCAATACTTTTGTGGTCGTCCTCTACCTCTTTTAATACTTTCCAAATTTAGTTTTTCATACCTTCTTACAGGTTCTTCTTTCTATATGTCCAAACAATTTTAAACGATATTCTCTCATTTTATCCTCTATTGGTGCCACTCCTAATTTGTTTCTAATAATCTCATTATGTATACGGTCTTTTCTTGTATGACCACTCATCCATCTCGACATCTTCATTTCTATCACAAACATCTTTTATACATTTGATGATTAACAGCCCAACACTCAGAACCATAAAACATGATAAGCCTAATTGCTGCTCTATAATATTTACCTTTTAACTTTAAAGGTATCTTCTTATCACAAAGAATATATGATGCTCCTCTCCATTTTAACCTACCAGCATTAATTCTATGCGTAATATCTCCATCAATTCTTCCATCACTCTGAAAAATTGACCATAGGTATTTAAAACTTTCCTTTTGGGGGATGCAATGTGTGCCAATTTTAATTTCTATGTCCTCTGAGGTAACCAAATGATCAAACGTACATTCCATATATTCTGTCTTTGTTCTACTAAGTCGGAGGCCTTTGCTTTCTAATGTTTCTCTCCATAGTTCCAATTTTCTATTAACTTTTTCCTTAGACTCCTCCACTAATACAATGTCATCTGCAAATAACATACACCAAGGTACTTCATCTTGAATATGTTTTGTAACTCATCAATCACCATTATAAATAAGTATGGACTTAAAGTTGATCCTTGATGTAACCCAATATTAACTTCAAAGAAGTCTGTCATTCCTTCATTAGTCCTCAACATGTTTTTGCACCATCAAGGATTGGCACACATTGCATCCCCTAAAAGGAAAGTTTTAAATACCTAGGGTCAATTTTTCAGAGTGATGAAAGAATTGATGGAGATGTTACACAGAATTAATGCTGGTTGGTTAAAATGGAGAGGAGCATCAAGTATTCCTTGTGATAAGAAGATATTATTAAAGTTAAAAGGTAAATATTATAGAGCAGCAATTAACCATACCATGTTTTATGGTTCTGAGTGTTGGGCAGTTAATCATCAACATGTAGAAAAGAAGTCTGTGACAGAAATGAAGATGTTGAGGTGAATGAGTGGTCATACAAGAAAAGACCGTATACATAATGAGGTTATTAGAAACAAATTAAGAGTGGCACCAATAGAGGATAAAATGAGAGAATATCGTTTAAGATGGTTTGG
This sequence comes from Brasenia schreberi, assembly GCA_036023115.1. Lineage (NCBI taxonomy): Eukaryota > Viridiplantae > Streptophyta > Magnoliopsida > Nymphaeales > Cabombaceae > Brasenia > Brasenia schreberi. Next base: position 11,693,007 of record JAYKKT010000078.1, on the reverse strand, counting down.
ATATATAGAAAGAAGATCAAAAGAAGAACCTATAAGAAGGGATGAAAAACTAAATTTGGAAAGTATTAAAAGAGGTAGAGGACAACCACAAAAGTGTTGGAAAGAAACAATAAAGAATGATGTAGTTTATTGTGAGTTAACTGCTAACATGGCACACGATAGGGATCTCTGGAAACAAAGAATCCATGTAGCCGACCCCGTCTAGTATGGGAAAAGGTTTAGTTGTTGTTGTTGTTGTTTATATCAATAACCAAGCTAAATAAGTAAGGACTTAAAGTTGATCCTTATGTAATCTAATATTAACCTCAAAAAAATATGTCATTCCTTCATGAGTCCTTGTACATCACCGTGCTAGTAGGTGGCGTGGTAGCTTTGTCTTTTGTGATAGTTGTAGTGACTAAAGTTAAAGCCAACCTTTAGTTGGTGGAGAAATTTCCTCACTTGTTTGTCACCCAATCTGGGAAGCACTATTGGTATGAGTGGTAGTCCTCAACCATATATGTTATCTTTAACAAGGAACTAGAGGTCTTCATAAAAAGCTTCATGAGTTTGACACATTTCAAGCCCAGTGTCAAACACCACCTTCTTACCAACTCAAGCATACCAACACAAAAATGTTTGCGTTCTAGCATTCCAGAACATTCTCACCATGTGAGATTTTTCTTCACTATTCCTCAAATATGGGTTTATATCTAACTTGTGCCATCTTTGCTTTTATAGGTAACCATTGGACCAGATAATGAGGATCCTGAGGTTCCATTATCTAATGACATTGTAAGAGGATAAGCTTATTTAACCTTTTTCTTTCTTTATTTTATACCTTCTCTTAAGCATTAATCTTGGACAAGTGATTGTCAAAGAGAAGAATTCTGAAAGGTCCTCAATCTTGAGCAAAACCCCCATTTTGGGACCTTTGCTCAATATCGACAACCCCATAGAGGTGGAATCTTCTAGAGGGGCAATTTGGGCTTCCGATAAAAGCCTTATTGTCCTAGAGGGAACTCTTGCATTGGTCCCTTTTCTACATTGTAGTCCTCACTAGAGTCATCCGATAATTCACTACCACTCCCTCCTACTACCCATGTTCTTGAAATAAATCAAGCAACAGGGACCATGCCAAGTGCCACTGACACTATCATAGTAGCCACTCCAGTCGATGATGATATTGTAATTATAGAAGAAACTACATCCCAGCCTCCTTACGTAAGAATCATTGTTGATGTCAAGTTTATTAAGAATGTGCACAACAAGGGTCTCAAGGAAGAGATGAACCTTTTCCTCCTCTTCATAAGTTGGCTAACAACAAGGATGTCCCACTTCAGTCTCAACTTCTACCTACAAATAATCATTAACAATCAATCACCAAGAGAATATGCAAACCCTTAGTGCCTGACCAACATTTGGTCAAAGTTGAATTGCCTCATATAAGAGCAAGCCGAGACAAAGGCAGACCCTGACAGGATCCAACTTCAAGCTTCTAACTAGTGTGAAAACATAGACCGGTGTCGAGAGGCTCCTAAGTGAATCAACATCCTTGGGTGTGACTTTCTTTCTCTATCCCATAAAGTTGCTTGATGGTGCAGCTTATAGCTCACCTAACCTCAACATGTCTATTATAAGATTGATCTACGTCGATAGGATACCTCTCTTTTCCAAAATCCTTAAAAGAATATTTTTTGGTAACATACCATAAGTTTTTTCTAAATCAATAATAACGTGTGAAGTTTTTTTTTTTTCTAAAATGTTTCATAAGACGTCTTAATAGGTGAATAACTTCAATAGTAGATCTCCCTAACATGAATCTAAATTGGTTACCTATAGTACTTGATACATATTTCAACCTATGTTTAATAATTCATTCCCATAACTTCATAGTATGGCTCATCAACTTGATATTCCAATAATTCTATTATTCTCAACGTCTTTCTTGTTCTTATATACGAGTATAATTGTATTCTTCCTTCATTCCTCAAGCATATATTGGTTGCTCTATATTTAATTAAATAATCATATAAGCTAAGTGATAAATGTCTCACTTGAATTTTCTACATTTCTAAGATTTACCGACCTTCATACCCAATCAAAGTTTTTAAACTAATTATATAGGGTCAAAAACTAAGAAAGAAATACGAAGAAACATTGTTTCTTTGCCTTTATAAATCTTGGGAATGAATTCAAACATATTAAGAGAGCTTTAAAGAGTGTTGTTCGATGCATATCGTATCGTGTATCATTTTGGTCCACGATATGATATGTATCGTATCGTATTATACCGTTATGTATCATAATTTAATACTAAAAAATTAGTAAAAAAAAAATAGAAAAAAATCTGATAATTACAAAGAATTCATATAATACAAAATTTTAGTACATATTCATCATTCACCATTCAACAATTGAAAAGAATTACATATTTTGAAGCAAAAAATGAAATACATTTACATTTATACATTGTAATCAAGATCATCAACTAAATAATCCTATCTTCTCTTTGTTGAAGATCCTCACTACCTTCTGCTTCAAAATCAAAATCTCCATCCCCTTGATGATGTTGCGCTCCTAAATTAATTCATGTAATGTCTTCTTCGGTTAGGAGTGCATTTGCTTTATTTTATTATCTTTTATAATCCACTTCTCTAATATATCAAAATTATTCAAACTTATTCGATCAAATTGGTTTTCTTCTCTATTTAACCTTTTTAATTGTCGACAAGAAAGAAAGATAAGTAATTAGTAAATTACATTAATAATTGAAGTCAAACAAAATATTGAATTGAATCTTTAAGTAGTAACTAATAAAAGATTACCTCTGTCGGAGCTGCATGTTACAACGGATGAAAACAAAGTCATTGAGCCGCTTATATTCAGTCGCTTATGTTTCAACCTGTGCACTTTTTTGTGTGGATGTGTTGAAAGACACTTCAATTCCTTTCACAGACTGAATCATGACATTGAAATTAGTGTTACAAGCAAAGGTTTTGAATATAGTTTGTCCTTACGCACCTCAAGTAGACTAGAAGGTAGTATAAAGACAACTTTTTGGCAAGAGTTAGATAAGGTGATTCAAAGGGAGATGATTTGTTTAGGAGGAGACTTAAATGGACATGTCGGTAAAGAGGCATTAGGATATCAAGGTATTCATAGAAACTTTAGTTTTGGGGATATAAATGAGGAAGGTAGGGAGATTTTAAATTTTGCTATAGCATTTGATCTCTTTATACTCAATACAATCTTAAAAAAATGAGATGAACATTTAATTACTTATAAGAGTGACTTATCACAAACACAAATTGATTACTTTATTTGTAAAAAAAAAGATAGAGCGTGTTGTAAAGATTGCAAGGTAATTCCAAGAGAAAGCTTAATCACCCAACATCAACTTTTAGTTATGGATTTACAAATAAAAAAATGGACAAAGAAGAAAAGAGTGTATCGAGCTATTCGAACTAAAAGGTGGAACTTCAAAAGCGAGAAAGAAGATATATTTAAACAGAAAGTCCTTCAAGGATATGCTTGGAATTATGTGTACCTTGTGATATGTGGAACAATATAGCTATACATATTAGGAAAGTAACAAAAGATGTATTACGTGAATCTAAGAGAGGTGTACCAGCACAAAAAGAAACTTGTGGTAGAGTGAAGTAGTGCAAAATAAAATCAAGGCAAAGAGGGCATGTTATAAGAAAGAAATATAACAGAGAACAAGACAATATACCTATAGAATGAAATTAAAAGAGTGCAAAACAGCTTTTAATGAAAATAAAGATGTTAGTATTAGCTTATGAGAGTTAGCTAAATCAAAAAAGTATATAAACCATAATTTCTACCGACGTATTCAAAAGAATGAAGTCAAAGAGGCTCTTAAATATATGAAGGGTGGTAAATCGATACGACCAGACAATATACCTATAGAAGTCTGGAAAACACTAGAAGAAATAGGAATCACTTGACTCACAAGACTATTTAATGAAATATGGAGAAACCAAAAGATGACCGAGGAATGGAAAGTGAGTACACTTATACCCATATATAAGAACAAGGGAAACATTCAGAATTGTGCGAATTATCAAGGTATCAAGTTAATGAGTCATACTATGAAATTGTGGAAAAGAATTATCGGACGTAGGTTAAGACAAGTATCAAGTACAATAGAGAACCAATTTGGATTCATGCCAGGCAAATCTACTGTTGAAATGGTTCACCTTTTGAGACATCTTATGAAACATTTTAGAGCAAAAAAGAAAGACCTTCACATGATATTTATTGATCTAGAAAAAGCTTATGATAGGGTATCGAAAGAGGTTATTTGGAGAACTTTGGAAAAAAAAGGTATCCCATTGACTTACATTAACCTTATAAGAGACATGTACGATGGAGCAAAAACATGTGTGACAGACTTCTTTCTTTGAAGTTAATATCGGGTTACATCAACGATCAACTTTAAGGCCATACTTATTTATAAGGTGATTGATGAGTTAACAAAACATATTCAAGATGAAGTACCTTGGTGTATGTTATTTGCAAATGACAATGTGTTAGTGGAGGAGTCTAAGGAAAAAGTTAATAGAGAACTATGGAGAGAAACATTAGAAAGCAAAGGCCTCCGACTTAGTAGAACAAAGACAGAATATATGGAATGTAAGTTTGATCATTTGGTTACTTCAGAGGACATAGAAATTAAAATTGGCACACATTGCATCCCCAAAAAGGAAAGTTTTAAATACCTAGGGTCAATTTTTAAGAGTGATAGAAGAATTGATGGAGATGTTACGCATAGAATTAATGTTGGTTGGTTAAAATGGAGAGGAGCATCAAGTATTCCTTATGATAAGAAGATACCACTAAAGTTAAAAGATAAATATTATAGAGTAACAATTAGACTTGTCATGTTTTATGGTTCTAAGTGTTGGGCAGTTAATCACCAACATGTACAAAAGATGTATGTGACAGAAATGAAAATGTTGAGATGGATGAGTGGTAATACAAGAAAAGACCGTATATATAATGAGGTTATTAGAAACAAATTAGGAGTGGCATCAATAGAGGATAAAATGAGAGAATATCATTTAAGATGGTTTGGACATATAGAAAGAAGATCAAAAACAGAACCTGTAAAAAGGTATGAAAACTAAATTTGGAAAGTATTAAAAGAGGTAGAGGACGATCACAAAAGTGTTGGAAAGAAACAATAAAGAATGATCTAGCTTATTGTGAGTTAACTGCTAACATGGCACATGATAGAGCTCTATGCAAATAAAGAATTCATGTAGCAGACCCCGTCTAGTATGGGAAAAGGCTTAGTTGTTGTTGTTCTAAGAGAAGCTTTAAAAGTATAATATAATATGAAAGAGGACATGAAATCATATGTGCTTTAAAAGAACTGGTTGCTTTTAATATTTTATTAGAGAGTATCCCATTCGGATAGGCCAAGGATGTTGCTATGCAACATAACCAAATAGTCACACATGCATGTTGTTTACGGCCCTTCAAGAGCAATAAAGTGCTTTCTGGGCATACACACTAAGCACCTCCATGTTTACACTGAGCATCTGAGTGGAGGAAAGTTGGACAGGACCGTATCATGCATTGACCAGCAATGTTGTTTGATTAAACGTTCGGAAAACTTTGGGATTACATAGTATTGCTTGACAAGGGTTGTTGCTAGGGCTTTTAGTATTTAAGACTTTTAGACTGTCTTGGCTCAGGCTGTTTGACCATTCAACCCTGCAAACAAGTGGAATGTCCATTTAAGCTCATTCTCATACGAGTTTCAAATGCACCGTTTATGTAATTATTGCAAGTTAAGCCTCAAGCTATTGCAGAGCCTAATTACTTTTCTTTGGCTGTCTGCTTTTTAGTTTGCAATCTTCGTACTTTGACTATCAAGTTGTTTGTGGAGAAGAGTTTCTTTATGTTTTGCAAACAGAAACTTTATAAACCTCCCAATTGCATCAGTGAAGCACAATCTGCAAGACACGATGCATCAGGTTTCTCATCAACAATACAGAAACTTATATATTGGATTATGAAGAATCTTGAATTTGTTATAGCTTCAAACTTGACCTGTAATGCATCCCAAATCCTTTTGACAAAATGCTTGGTCAATTATAAATCAACTAGGGCATCGACCAACATGTTATGCAGGTCACGTGCACTGCTGGTTGGCATCTCATTCTTTTTCTTTCTTCTGTTCTTCCATCTCCAATGACAGGACGCATCCCAGTTAGGACATAAGCAATTTGGAGTTGGACTAACAAGAACATTATATTCACCTACCAGTAATTGAAGTTAAATCAACTGAAACTTTCAGGCTTCTCAAGTCTTGGGTTACCAAGTTGAGAGAGATGTCAAACTAAATGCTATGTTGAAGCTTAAACTTGTTGAACTAAATGCGCCTCCAGTAAGTTATTCAAGGTTAAGATTAGATTCCTTAAAGACAGGAAGATAGGATTGTTAACTTACAGTTTCAAACGATTACAGAGAAGAGAATTGATAATTTGTGATTATGCTCCAAAGGGACAATTCAGAGGTTCTTCTAGAGCCTCTACTTTCCAAAACTTAAAACACTCTTCCCGAAAATAATCGCCAACTCACACCCTGGTTTTCTAAGGGTTTTGTTTTTTAACAAATAAGAATAAATTCATTTCAAAGCACCAAAACGGTACAAGAGAAAAGACTCCAAGAATCATCAAACTAGATCCATAACACTCCCAAAACCAGAGCCTCTATACCAAAAAACTTAAATAGTATTAAAAATTCTTTGTCATTATATAGCAATAACATGCAAAGTCAAGTTGCTTTTGTACATCTATTGTAAAAGTCAAACTTGGTAGACATTTTCCTGATTACTTGTACTAGACCTTACCCCAAAGGCTAGCCCAGCTACAGTTGTTACTTCAAGTGTGCAAAATGCAGAGTGTATCCCGCCAGAGATCCCGTCGACCACATTTCACACAGGCATGTCCGTGCAGGTCACTTGTATGCGTTGTGAAAGATACACAAACTCTCTTTGATGGACTTGGTTCACAAACAAATATTGAAAGGCAGTAGTTCCTTTTAAAGCAGACAAATTCTTCTCCTACTTGGTAAAAGACTTAGCTTTTCAAGCTCCTGTTTAAAGTGCATTTACGTATTAAGACATGCAATTATTGCAATTCATTAGCATATATTTGAAATCAGTAACAAGGTTTATAGAGGCAATAAAAACAAGGTTTTCCCCACTTCCTTTTCTCAAATTTTGGGAAGTCCCTTCTACAATCACCAATTGTTTGGCTATCTAAGCTTCTGTAATCAATGAGATTCAAAGTTAATTTAGAAGCTTAATAGGCATATCTTGAACTAAACATCAATTATTTATCAACTCAGATTTTCATCATAAATAGGTTTCCAAGTTACTTGTAAGTGCACCAAACAGTCAATTCTATCCACATATACGTTAAAACTGCAGCTTCTCAAAAGAAGAAATTCCTAACAATTGAGAACCAAGATATTAATATTGTACAAAAAAAAATGTGTTTGAGAAACTTATCTTGCAACACGTGGAACTACATATTACAGAAGTGCCAAAGAGGGTTAGCATAATGGAAAGGACCATTGCCTACTATTATAGAGCCACTAATGGGTTCAAGACCTAGAGTGCTAACCCCCCTCCTTACAAGCTGACACCCAGTCAGAGGCTGCAGGGCAAGACTGCTGGCCTTTTGTTCCACGTTGAGTTATCCACCCCTTCAAAGACGGGGGGGAGGACGGGGGGACAAATGCAGCACCATATTGGGACAAAATATTACCTGCTGTAAGTATGCAGAGAACCAAACTACAAAGTTTCCCTTAACTCAGTACAAGGCATAAAGATGGCCAGAAATAATATATGGCATAAATAAGCTCCAAACACATCATATTTCATAAGAAACGGCATTCCAGTAGCCTCCTCAAGTTGTGTAATCATCTTGGCTGTATTTGGAAGCTCAAGTCATCATTTCAAGAGGCCATTTTTAAGATAGAATCGCAATCAGATGTTCATTAAAATGAACTTGGCATGAGCAGTTTAAGAAAAGGTGGTATAGGTTGCATTTTGCAGTGGAAATATGAACTAAAATAGTAGTAAGAAAATTGAGAGAGCGCTAGGCTTACCTTGACTATCTGCACCACAATGGTCTTATCTGGATTGTTGAGATCCACTTTATGTGGCTGAGGAATGGACTTTGCAACTACATCTATGATTTTTGACCGTTCAGTTCCAGTATTTGCACGAGCATCATATAACACCGCAAACTGGGAAGACAGATATTTAGAAAGATTCAAGCACAGCATATATCAAGTTCCTCATTAGCAGTTCAATGCAAGGACAGCAGGGGAGTGACACATAACCTAAACCTTGGCCTCTCTTTGATTTATTTGACTCATTTATATTCATAGATTATGGAAATTAAGGTTGGCATACATTGCATGCCTCAAAAAGCAAGTTCAATTTTCATAGTGCACCACTGAAAGGATTGTTAACTGACAATGACCTGTGCAGTATCACTGAGCATTATACACAATAACAATAGTCACTGAACATGCAATGAAATGTCAATTTCTTTAAATAAAAGTCTTTTACTTTGAAACGGGTTGCATTGTATGTGCACCCTTTGTATGTACTATTTCAGACAATGCAATGGCATGTTTTGATAAAGTTGTGTATCGTATCAATTATTTCATCAACACAATTCATATCAACACGTAACATATGTTTGACTCTTTCAACACTAGTCGTCATACATTAGCATCATCAACATAGACAACAACAACAACAACAACAACAACTAAGCCTTTTCCCATACTAGACGGGGTCGGCTACATGGATTCTTTGTTTCCACAGATCCCTATCGTGTGCCATGTTAGCAGTTAACTCCCAATAAACTAGATCATTCTTTATTGTTTCTTTCCAACACTTTTGTGGTCGTCCTCTACCTCTTTTAATACTTTCCAAATTTAGTTTTTCTAACCTTCTTACACGTTCTTCTTTTGATCTTCTTTCTATATGCCCAAACCATCTTAAACGATGTTCTCTCATTTTATCCTCTATTGGTGCCACTCCTAATTTGTTTCTAATAATCTCATTATGTATACGGTCTTTTCTTGTATGACCACTCATCCATCTCGGCATCTTCATTTTTGTCACAAACATCTTTTGTACATTTGATGATTAACTGCCCAACACTCAGAACTATAAAACATGATAAGCCTAATTGCTGCTCTATAATATTTACCTTTTAACTTTAAAGGTATCTTCTTATCACAAAGAATATCTGATGCTCCTCTCCATTTTAACCAACCAGCATTAATTCTATGCGTAACATCTCTATCAATTCTTCCATCACTCTGAAAAATTGACCATAGGTATTTAAAACTTTCCTTTTGGGGGATGCAATGTGTGCCAATTTTAATTTCTATGTCCTCTGAGGTAACCAAATGATCAAACGTACATTCCATATATTCTGTCTTTGTTCTACTAAGTCGGAGGCCTTTGCTTTCTAATGTTTCTCTCCATAGTTCCAATTTTCTATTAACTTTTTCCTTACACTCCTCCACTAATACAATGTCATCTGCAAATAACATACACCAAGGTACTTCATCTTGAATATGTTTTGTTAACTCATCCATCACCATTATAAATAAGTATGGACTTAAAGTTGATCCTTGATGTAACCCAATATTAACTTCAAAGAAGTCTGTCATTCCTTCATGTGTCCTCACACATGTTTTTGCACCATCATACATGTCTCTTATAAGGTTAATATATGTCAATGGGATACCTATTTTTTCCAAAGTTCTCCAAAGAACCTCCCTCGGTACCCTATCATAAGCTTTTTCTAGATCAATAAATATCATGTGAAGGTCTTTCTTTTTTGCTCTAAAATGTTCCATAAGACGTCTCAAAAGGTGAATCGCTTCAATAGTAGATCTGCTAGGCATGAAACCAAATTGGTTCTCTGTTGTACTATACTTTTCTTAACCTACGTTCGATAATTCTTTCTTATAATTTCATAGTATGACTCATTAACTTGATACCTCGATAATTCGCACAATTTTGAATGTCTCCCTTGTTCTTATATATGGGTATAAGTGTACTTGCTCTCCATTCTTCGGGTATCTTTTGGCTTTTCCATATTTCATTAAATAGTCTTATGAGCCAAGTGATTCTTATTTCTCCTAGTATTTTCCAAACTTCTATAGGAATATTATCTGGTCCTACCGATTTACCACCCTTTATATGTTTAAGAGCCTCTTTGACTTCATTCTTTTGAATACGTCTATAGAAATTGTGGTTTATATACTTTTCTGACTTGGCTAAATCTCCTAAACTAATACTAACATCTTTATTTTCATTAAAAGTATTATAAAAATAGTTTTTCCATCTATTTCTTATATCATCATTTGCCACTAGAATTTTTTTATCCTCGTCTTTTATGCATCTAACATAATTAAGATCTTTAGTTTTCTTATCTCTAGCCCTAGCTATCCTAAAAATATCTCTTTCACCCTCTTTTGAGTTGAGTTTTTTATATAAGTCCTCCCAAATCTTAGCTTTTGCTTCACTAACGACCTTTTTCGCTTCCTTCTTTGCTTTCTTATAAGCTTCTAAAGTTTCACTAGTTTTCTTAGCATAATGTAATTTGTAGCATGCCCTCTTTGCCTTGATTTTATTTTGTACTACTTCACTCCACCACCAAGCTCCTTTTTGTGCCGATACTCCTCCCTTAGATACCCCTAACATATCGTGCACCACTTTCCTAATATGTATAGCCATATTGTTCCACGTATCACATGGTGTACCAACATAATTCCAAACGTCTCCTTGAAGGACTTTCTGTTTAAATATATCTTCTTTCTCGCTTTTGAGGTTCCACCATTTAGTCCGAATAGCTCGATGCACTCTTTTCTTCTTTGTTCATTTTTTTATTTGTAAATCCATAACTAAAAGTCGATGTTGGGTGGTTAAGCTTTCTCCTAGAATTACCTTGCAATCTTTACAACACGCTCTATCTTTTTTTATACAAATAAAGTAATCAATTTGTGTTTGTGATAAGTCACTCTTATAAGTAATTAAATGTTCATCTCATTTTTTTAAGATTGTATTGACTATAAAGAGATCAAATGTCATAGCAAAATTTAAAATCTCCCTACCTTCCTCGTTTATATCCCCAAAACCAAAGTTTTCATGAATCCCTTGATATCCTAATGTCTCTTTACCGACATGTCCATTTAAATCTCCTCCTAAACAAATCAACTCCCTTTGTGGAATCTTTTGAAACACCTTATCTAACTCTTCCCAAAAAATTGTTTTTATACTATCTTCTAGTCCTACTTGGGGTGCGTAAGCACAAACTATATTCAAAACCTCTGCTCCTAACACTAATTTCAACGTCATGATTCAGTCACCATATCATTGTATGTCTACTACACTCTCCTTTAAATCTTTATTTATGATAATACCAACTCCATTTCGAGCCTTTTCTTTACCAGAGTACCATAATTTAAAACCTGTATCCTCTATCTCCTTTGCTTTTCTCCAACCCATTTTGTCTCTTATAAACATAGAATATGAATCTTTCTTCGAATCATAGTATCTACCACCTCCATTAGCTTACCGGATAATGTTCTAATATTCCAAGAACCAATACGAATCTTATTATCTAGGACTAGCTTCCTTACCCCCCGCATCCGTCCATAATCAAAATGCGGAGACCCTCTCTCAAAATTTTTCACTACATTCGGGCCGCAATGTAGCGGGACTAACTTCTTTACCCACACCCGTCCATGATGTGGGAACTCTCTCTGCAATTGATTCACTACATTCAGGCAAAAATGTAGTTGCCCTTGCTTACTTCTTACTACATTCAGACTCTGCAGCACATCGCTAGGCGGGGACGCCCCAAAGCAATGCTCATAATTTTTGTAATCCATGTTATAAAAATCCGACGAAATTTTACGCTGGCTGTCGGAAGCTTAACACAACCCTCCTCCTTTGTCCGGGCTTGGGACCTGCAATGCAAGGGTGATCCTTACATGGGCGAAGTTCTCATCAACATAGACAAGATTAAATATAAAATATGGGAGAGATACGAACGAACCATGTTTTAGCATCATGAACCTTCCAAAGAAAAGGAGAAATGTCATGTACTAATAACCTTATATTCAGATCCTTTGTGTAGTTTCCAAGTAATTATAGTTCTCGGAGCATTAAAAGATAATGGAAGGAAGAGGTATTCTCAAAAGCCTTCCATGATCAATAATCACATTCTAGTTTATCAAGAAAAAGGCATACCAACCTATATATTCCACTGTAGTGCTACATTGGACCATCAACATTTTAACAAAGGTTATATGTATTTGGGTTGTGCAATTTATATCCATAAGTATTGTAGTAGTAGGGGTAATTTGCAATACAGTTTAGCATTATATTGAAAACGGTGACTACCGCAGGTACTTCATATGTGTTACAACATACAGGGCATATAATAGTCGTGTTAAACATATCACGCCCATGTCACATATTATGGCAGATATTTGGGTTTTTTAAAAGAACGAATATGAGTGAGATGTGTGTGATACATGCCCCATGTTGGTAAGGGAAAAACTATGCTACTCAAAACATTTGTTGTAGCACTCACTATTTTGTGGTGTCCAATTGCAACTACGGACAGTTCCTATCATTTTCTAGCAAGAGGTACTCCTCTAATCTTCTTCTTCTTGCCTTTCATTTTCTTCTTCTCCTCTTCATCTCCTATTTCTTTTTTTGTCTCTTTTCTCCTATTGCTCTTTTCCAATCTTTACTTCTTTCGCCTCTTTTTTCTTCTGCCTTTCATTTGTTTCTTTCTTCTTTTTTATGTATATTTAATTAACATGCTCGAATGCTTGATGGCATAAAATAGCGCATATATCTCTACGTTTTTCAAACATTTTATTTAAAGTTGACAATCTGAAATTGTAAATTTTACATTATATTTACTGATACTAAAAGTTTTAAAAATGTATTGATGAACTTAGTGCTTTCTATATTTTCTTGTTCAGATTGATTCACATTTACAAGGAAGCTGGATACGTTTTTGTTAATTGTTAGGATTAACTGCATATTTTTGTTTTTCCGTTCTTAATGGTGGCATACTATTGAACACGTTGTAACTGGTATCCCTGTTCTTTCCTGCTTTGGTTTTTCCGTGCTAAAGCATTAACTCTCTGCTAAACATATAGCAAATTCAGATTACTAGTACAACTTGAAGTAGAACAGTTTTTGCTCTTAGGAAAGGAATAAGTTGACAGAATAAATAAGATGATCTTAAGCATACCTTCTTTGAGGGACCTTCAGTTGGAAAGTAATGTGCAACAAGTGGCTTAATTGCCTTAGATATTTCTTCCTCAGATGCATAACATGTCATTTCAACTGGTAAAAATCTCAAGATGAACCTAAACAGGAGAGTGAGTAGCGGTAGTTAGAGATGCTTAATTTATGATTAATGGAACAGGCATAGAGCAACAAGAAAAGCTTGAATTAGACACAGTTCCAACAACTGCATAGATTCATCGCCATTGAAACTCGAGTGTAAAGTGATTCTGGCCAATTCCTCTTCGGGGGTGATTCAGTGTGGAAAAGACTTTGTGGTATGATACAGATAGCTTTGAAGCTAACCTGAAAAATGTTTGCCATTAGGTGGCTTGTCTTAGTGGGCTTTGCCAGGAGCACATGTTGTCAATGGTGCCCTCTGTGAAGAACTTGTCCCTTTCAGACATGGTGATTAGTTCGGAAGAAAAGGAGCAGGAAGCTTTATCCTCGACACATCTAAAAGTTTCTCATCAATCAATCAAAAGCTAACTACATAGAATAGCACTCCAGAAATGAAACAACATAAAAATTAACTGGATGGCTCTAGAATAGTTGGTCCTTCATGAAGATCCAAGGATGTCATTGCTATGCCTTCTAATATCTTTTTTTTTTCAGTGCATTTACAACATCTCGTTATTAAAGTCTTCCTTTTCTAGATAGGCAAAAGTTGGAGCTAGGCAGATCCCTAACAGAAAAAAAAATCATGGACAAACCTTGACATGTGTTTTCTTGTAGCAGCAGCAGTTGCCATCAAATGTTCCACGATCTTGGCTGGACCAGGATCACCAGCACCTTTATTCATTCGAACGAAGATAACACCATTACAGCCTGAATCCAGACTAGCAAAACGCCTCTACTTAAAACAGTTGGAAAAATTACATTAGCCTGTGAACCAAAAATAGAATGTGAAACGGGAAGTAATAAGAGTGGAAAAAAGGCAAGAAAATTAAATATTTAGAAAAGGTTGACTGTTGTTAGAACAAATATTCCACCTTACTTTACATCATTATTGAAACTATAGTGCATAAAGAAATTATCAGACTTGAATTATCAAAATTACCCAGCACAGCTCACCCATCATGAAGCTACATTCTCTTCAACAATGTTAGGAATGGAAGCCAATAAAACCACATGGCACATACAGAAACAGAATACAAGAAATTGCCACAATTATTATCATACAACAAGGTATCCAACGTCTGCATTTGCTCAATTAAGCACCGAATATGTTCACAGAGAAAAGGACAATGAACATGAGAACAACATGCTTAACTAGAACCTGAGATCAAGAGTACCATGTAGAACAGATGCCACAGCCACAAGGCAAATTGACAGATTTACTTTATAGTCATCCGAGCTTTCATACGCAAGCAGACAGGGATGGATGTGGTTTTTCTAAAAGGCTAAGGTATGCACATGCAATCTCCTATATGATTATTTTCCTGCTGCATGATTTTCATTCATCTAGTAGCCTTCCAGGGTAAAAGACCGAGAACTCAAGCCATCGGCATGGATCAGGCTGAGATGCAGTTAACTGGTTCAGAATCAACTTTCTACTTTCTTCCCTATGTGGAACCAATACTTAACTTTCATTCCCTATTTCCATGCGTCCCATTTGTCTGACAAACAAATAAACTTTCCAACAATCTTCTCAAGGCAACACCTATTGAATCTGGATGCAGTAGTTGTCAGAGTCAAACCTTAAGCAACTGCAGAAGTCATCGCAGAGATGCATGGATACATGCATGCATACTTACATACATACATATATAAGGAAATGTCCCACCAGATAGGGCTATCAGAGTGTCCACCATATGTATTCCTCTAGTCAATTTCCTGTACAGAATCACATATTTTGTATTTTGATGTGTATGCAATGCACTATGCAAGTCACAATAAGTAAAATAAGTTTGAACATCAGGAATGCAGATCACCTTACTCCTGTCCAACAATTCTTGAAATTCATCTTCAGTTTGTTCATCCTTATTCTTTTCTTCAGCTCCGTGACATTCTGTAGTTCCATTCTTTTGTGTATCATCATCTAGTCGCTGCTTTTTTATTGGTTTTTCATCAGTATCCTGATCACAAATTTCTTTCTCTTCATGAATCTGACAATTTTCTTTCTCTTCATGAGGCTGAGGTTCTTCCCCTTCACCGCCTTCATCTTCATCACTTCCTGATGAATCAGAATCACTGAATCGGATCTTTTTGTTCAGTGGCTTACTGATGATGGAAACATTCATCCCATCTGTACATTTCTCAGGAAGCAACTCCTCATAAAACTGCACGGAAGGAAACAGAACTTGTGCCAGGTGAGTAAAGAAACCGGCATTCATTTGTTATTATATCAGCTTGACAAAAAGAAAGCCAAATGAAGATGCACCAAGATGTCAAGGCATACTAAGTAGAGATCAATAACTAACCAGCCAAAACACCAAAAGCAAAGATGAGAAAACATCACAACTAACTACGAGACCACAAAGTTTGCTATATGCTCTCACACAAACAAATCTTGTAGGGGAAGGATATGGATTTTGAAAGGAGTTTTCTGAAAAAACTTTATGAGAAATACTTCTTTCTCCTCCTTTATTTTTCCCAAGAAATGATCTTGGATTTGCTTTGTAAGCTCATTGCCTCCTTAACTTTTTTCACCAAATTGGTGCACAGCATTTGAGTTTGGTTGCTACAAGCTTAGCTTGTCAATGATCCCTGATGCTAATCCAGTCGAGAAAATCTTCTAGATGATCATGAGTAGTATGATGTGGCCATCATGAGTAGTAAGATCTGGCTCCTACCAGACAATTTATTTTGTCTTGGTTGATGAGGTGCAGATTTATTCTCCCCCACCCAAAAAAACGAAGCTGTTGTGGGAAATAAATTCCTACTGCACCTTCAAATCAAATTCTTTTTGCCTTGGTTGATACTCATGAATTATTACGATATTCCTACAAGCACCTTTGCATTTTGCCTTGGTTGAGTTAGTATGATATTTGAGAAGGATGAGTGGTCATACAAGAAAAGATCGTATACATAATGAGATTATTAGAAACAAATTAGGAGCGGCACCAATAGAGGATAAAATGAAAGAATATCGTTTAAGATGATTTGGACATATAGAAAGAATATTAGAAGAAGAACCTGTAAGAAGGTATGAAAAACTAATCTTGGGAAGTATTAAAAGAGGTAGAGGACGACCACAAAAGTGTTGGAAAGAAACAATAAAGAATGATCTAGCTTATTGTGAGTTAACTGCTAACATGGCACATGATAGAGCTCTGTGGAAACAAAGAATCCATGTAGCCGACTCCGTCTAGTATGCGAAAAGGCTTAGTTGTTTGTTGAGTTAGTATGATGTGATTCATATCAATAACTTTCACATTGAATTTCTTATCTCTTTGATGATGCTCATGAGTTAGTATGATATATGTTTCTATCAGCAACTTCACTTGAAATCCTTGTGTCTTGGTTGATGCTCATGAGTAAGTACGGGTTGGTTCCTATTGGCACTATCACGTGACACCCCAGGTTTCTCCTCCCACTTGATTGACTCTTTCTTGTTCATGTAAATTTCCACGATTGTCAAACTTTTCATGAAGGAATCCTTAATAATATAGAATTTTCTCATCTTCCCTTTACTCAAACCTTTATGGAGCTCTTCAACTTGAGCTCCAAATGCCTCTAAAACCATGAACAAGTCATATGCTTCATATGCTTCAACCCCTACGGTCTACCAACTCCACATTGTCCTCTAGTGATTTTCTACATTGGTTACCAAATTGGATACAACTTCCCAAGGAGATAATGGCCCAATATAAGCACAATCCATGACATACTTTCATCCTATGTTATGAATAGCGCGTATTAGCAACTCCTTGGCTGCTATAACAGCTCAAACTTAACAGCCATCCAACATAAACACTATTAGTGCAGTTAAGACCGCTATATTAAAGATAGCATACAGGTTGAGTCGATCTAATGGATATGAGTTGATCTGACCTAATTCCATTGCGACTCATCACTACCACTGCCACCGGCAAGAGCCAAGCCCACCACTGATAACTCTCTCTCTCTCTCATCACCACCCCACTACCACCATCTCTCTCTTGTACCTTCCATCACCACCAAGACTCTCCTGCACCCTCCATTGCTCTCTCTCTCTCTCTCCTACAGTTTCCATCCCTCCCACCCCACCACCACAACCAAAGTATTACAAGTATTTTGGTCATTTAGTGAATGTTACATTTTTATCCTTGAACCTATTATACTATGTGATTTTTTAGTGGGTGTTATATTTTTTTATGCATCTTAAAGATTTTTCATGTTTTTAAGATCATATTTTTTCTCTACCCTAACATTATCTTGTTCTTTTGGAAGGTAAGTATAGTTCATTGCTCAAATTAGATTGGACCATATTCACCTAAGGAGATAAGTATAATATATTAGTTCATTTTAATTCTTCTACTTACTATTTAGAATAACTTGGTTAAATTTATGTTTTTATTTTTTAATTTAAGTTTAACAATTCAATATGCATATGCCTCATGCATTAGCTTCTATATTTATAAGAGACAAAGTGGGTTAGAGAAAAAGAAAAAAGGGCTCAAAATGGAGTTGGTATTGTCCTAAATAAAGATATAAAGGATAGTATAGTAGAGGATTAGAAGATATAATAAAGAAGGCTTTTTGAGAAGAGTTAGATAAGCTAATTCAAAGAATTCCATAAAGGAAGATATTTGTTTGGGAATAGACTTAAATGGATATGTCGGTAATATGCATTAGGATATCAAGGTATTCATGGATACTATAGTATTTGGGATATAAATGAAAGATCGTAAGAAGATTTTAAATTGTGTTATGACTTTTGGTCTCTTTATAACCAATCCAAATTTCAAAAAACAAGATGGAACATTTAATTACTTATAAGAGTGGTTTGTTACAAACACAAATTGATTATTTTGTTTGTAGGAAAAAAGATAGATCGTGTTGTAAAGATTGTAAGGTAATTATAAGAAAAAGCTTAATTACTCATAAGTAAAAAAGTGAATAAAGAAGAATAGAGTACATAGAGCTATTCGGACTAGACGGTGGAACCTCAAATGTAAGAAAGAAAGATATATTTAAACAGAAAGTTCTTCGATAAGATGCTTGAAATTATGTAGGTATACCTTATGACATGTGGAGCAATATGACTATACGACATGTGGAGCAATATGACTATACATATTACAAGTGTACTGGCACAAAAAGAAGTTTGGTGGTGGAGTGATGTGGTGCAAGGCAAAGAAGCTATGTTACAAATTGCATTATGCTAAGAAGACTAGTAAAACTTGGGAGGCTTATAAGAAAGTAAAAAAAGAACCGAAAAAGGTTAGTTAAGCAAAAGCCAAAATTTGAGATGAATTATATAAAAACTTAACTCAAAAGAAAGTGAAAGAGATATTTTTAGAATAACTAAGGGTAAAGATAAGAAAACTAAAGATTTTAGTTTTGTTAGATGCCTCAAAGATGAGGATGAGAAGATTCTAGTGGCAAACGATGATATAAAAAATAGATGAAAAATTTATTTTCAGGAGAGTTAGCCAAATCATAAAAGTATATAAACCAGTGTTCTCCTTATCGCACCGTATCGATACGTAACCGTATCGTAAAACGGTGAATATCACACCATATCGTACGATACGGGCAATACAACAACAACAACAACAACTAAGCCTTTTCCCATACTAGACGGGGTCGGCTACATGGATTCTTTGTTTCTACATATCCCTATCGTGTGCCAAGTTAGCAGTTAACTCCCAATAAGCTAGATCATTCTTTATTGTTTCTTTCCAACACTTTTGTGGCCGTCCTCTACCTCTTTTAATACTTTCCAAATTTAGTTTTTCTAACCTTCTTACACGTTCTTCTTTTGATCTTCTTTCTATATGTCCAAACCATCTTAAACGATGTTCTCTCATTTTATCCTCTATTGGTGCCACTCCTAATTTGTTTCTAATAATCTCATTATGTATACGGTCTTTTCTTGTATGACCACTCATCCATCTCGGCATCTTCATTTTTGTCACAGACATCTTTTGTACATTTGATGATTAACTGCCCAACACTCAGAACTATAAAACATGATAAGCCTAATTGCTGCTCTATAATATTTACCTTTTAACTTTAAAGGTATCTTCTTATCACAAAGAATATCTTATGCTCCTCTCCATTTTAACCAACCAGCATTAATTCTATGCGTAACATCTCCATCAATTATTCCATCACTCTAAAAAATTGACCATAGGTATTTAAAACTTTCCTTTTGGGGGATGCAATGTGTGCCAATTTTAATTTCTATGTCCTCTGACGTAACCAAATAATCAAACGTACATTCCATATATTCTGTCTTTGTTCTACTAAGTCGGAGGCCTTTGCTTTCTAATGTTTCTCTCCATAGTTCCAATTTTCTATTAACTTTTTCCTTACACTCCTCCACTAATACAATGTCATCTGCAAATAACATACACCAAGGTACTTCATCTTGAATATGTTTTGTTAACTCATGCATCACCATTATAAATAAGTATGGACTTAAAGTTGATCATTGATGTAACCCAATATTAACTTTAAAGAAGTCTGTCGTTCCTTCATGGGTCCTCACACATGTTTTTGCACCATCATACATGTCTCTTATAAGGTTAATATATGTCAATAGGATACTCCTTTTTTCCAAAATTCTCGAAAGAACCTCCCTCGATACCCTATCATAAGCTTTTTCTAGATCAATAAATATCATGTGAAGGTCTTTCTTTTTTGCTCTAAAATGTTCTATAAGACGTCTCAAAAGGTGAATCGCTTCAATAGTAGATCTGCTTGGCATGAATCCAAATTTGTTCTCTATTGTACTTGATACTTGTCTTAACCTACGTTCGATAATTCTTTCCCATAATTTCATAGTATGACTCATTAACTTGATACCTCGATAATTCGCACAATTTTGAATGTCTCCCTTGTTCTTATATATGGGTATAAGTGTACTTGCTCTCCATTCCTCAGGCATCTTTTGATTTTTTCATATTTCATTAAATAGTCTTGTGAGCCAAGTGATTCCAATTTCTCCTAGTATTTTCCAAACTTCTATAGGAATATTATCTGGTCCTACCGATTTACCACCCTTCATATGTTTAAGAGCCTCTTTGGCTTCATTCTTTTGAATACGTCGGTAGAAATTGTGGTTTATATACTTTTCTGACTTGGCTAAATCTCCTAAACTAATACTAACATCTTTATTTTCATTAAAAGTATTATAAAAATAGTTTTTTCATCTATTTCTTATATCATCATTTGCCACTAGAATTTTTTTATCCTCGTCTTTTATGCATCTAACATAATTAAGATCTTTAGTTTTCTTATCTCTAGCCCTAGCTATCCTAAAAATATCTCTTTCACCCTCTTTTGAGTTGAGTTTTTTATATAAGTCCTCCCAAATCTTAGCTTTTGCTTCACTAACGACCTTTTTCGCTTCCTTCTTTGCTTTCTTATAAGCTTCTAAAGTTTCACTAGTTTTCTTAGCATAATGTAATTTGTAGCATGCCCTCTTTGCCTTGATTTTATTTTGTACTACTTCACTCCACCACCAAGCTCCTTTTTGTGCCGATACTCCTCCCTTAGATACCCCTAACATATCGTGCACCACTTTCCTAATATGTATAGCCATATTGTTCCACGTATCACATGGTGTACCAACATAATTCCAAACGTCTCCTTGAAGGACTTTCTGTTTAAATATATCTTCTTTCTCGCTTTTGAGGTTCCACCATTTAGTCCGAATAGCTCGATGCACTCTTTTCTTCTTTGTCCATTTTTTTATTTGTAAATCCATAACTAAAAGTCGATGTTGGGTGGTTAAGCTTTCTCCTGGAATTACCTTGCAATCTTTCCAACACGCTCTATCTTTTTTTATACAAATAAAGTAATCAATTTGTGTTTGTGATAAGCCACTCTTATAAGTAATTAAATGTTCATCTCGTTTTTTAAAGATTGTATTGACTATAAAGAGATCAAATGTCATAGCAAAATTTAAAATCTCCCTACCTTCCTCATTTATATCCCCAAAACCAAAGTTTCCATGAATCCCTTGATATCCTAATGCCTCTTTACCGACATGTCCATTTAAATCTCCTCCTAAACAAATCAACTCCCTTTGTGGAATCTTTTGAAACACCTTATCTAACTCTTCCCAAAAAATTGTCTTTATACTATCTTCTAGTCTTACTTGGGGTGCGTAAGCACAAACTATATTCAAAACCTCTGCTCCTAACACTAATTTCAACATCATGATTCGGTCACCATATCGTTGTATGTCTACTACACTCTCCTTTAAATCTTTATTTATGATAATACCAACTCCGTTTTGAGCCTTTTCTTTACCAGAGTACCATAATTTAAAACCTATATCCTCTATCTCCTTTGCTTTTTCTCCAACCTATTTTGTCTCTTGTAAACATAGAATATGAATCTTTCTCCGAATCATAGTATCTACCACCTCCATTAGCTTACTGGATAATGTTCTAATATTCCAAGAACCAATACGAATCTTATTATCTAGGACTAGCTTCCTTGCCCCCCGCATCCGTCCATAATCAAAATGCGGAGACCCTCTCTGAAAATTTTTCACTACATTCGGGCCGCAATGTAGCGGGACTAACTTCTTTACCCACACCCGTGCATGATGTGGGAACTCTCTCTGCAATTGATTCACTACATTCAGGCGAAAATGTAGTTGCCCTTGCTTACTTCTTACTACATTCGGGCTCTGCAGCACGTCGCTAGGCGGGAACGCCCCAAAGCAATGCTAATAATTTTTGTAATCCATGTTATAAAAATCCGACAGAGTTTTACGCTCGTTGTCGAAAGCCTAACACAACCCTCCTCCTTTATCCGGGTTTGGGACCGGCAATGCAAGGGTGATCCTTACATGGATGGAAACTCATTCATGTATACAAAAAATCCATTAGCTTTGTAACTAAACATTGTATGCTACAGAAAATTTGCACAAAAAAGAAATGCATTTAGCAGCAGAAAGAGAGTGAACAGGAATATCAAGACTTCAGTAGATGTAAATGATACACAAATTCAAGTGCAAGTGCACATCTGCGTGCATATGACATAAGCACAAAGTGAAGATCGAAATGTTAGAGTATTTGGGTCCCACAAAGAGGTGGGCTCCCACTGCTGATTGTCAGGAGGTCCAACCAACACAACATGATTTCGTTAATACAAAGGAGAAAGATGTGACTTAAACAAACAGAAGGATAAATTGGTCTCAACAACTTAATTGGAAATTTGGACCACAATCTAAATTTGTTTCAACCATCATATTTTATCCAATTTACAACTACTGCAGCTCCTTCGTTCCATGAGTAGGAAATTTTAGCCGCTAGTCAACAATGCCTGCACTCGGTGCTTTTTTAGGGAGTTGGGAGTGGCCATCCCAGTGTGCTTTTTCCTTGTGTCTAAACTCTAAAGTTGTCTTATAACAACGTAGAAATGTTAATTTACTTCGATTGTCTTTCTATCCCATGCATTTGCAGATGCTTCACCCTCATGAACTTGTTTCCACCATGAATTGGTGATGTAACACTTGCCACACCTTGAGATTCAATGCATTGAAACTAGGGTACCTTCGCTTTACGTCAGACCCTGGTATTGATTGCTTTATTACTAGGGTGCTCCACATCTTATTGGTTTTCCCATTTCTGGATAATGAATAAAACTTTAACCCTTCTTTTGAAAATAAAGTACATAAAGCTTATACCTTTACCAATCACCTTTCACGTTATCAGTCTTCAATTCTGAACACCAAACCCTGACCAATCACCTTTCACGTTATCAGTCTTCAATTCTGAACACCAAACCCTGACCAATCACCTTTGATAGTCTTTCAATTCATCACAGACTGAAGTGACCAAGAAGAATTCACAGTCATAGACAAATTGCTCTTTAACACAAACCAACATGGCCATGATTGCGCTACCTGCTATATGCTGCCTACTATTTGGTAATTTTTGTTACTGGCAACTCCAACCAACTTTCTAAAACCCTTGATTGGTCAGCTTTGATGACACCTACAACCAAGATAGTCCCATTGACAACACTGGGGTGGTTAGGCTACCTCCAACAATTTTAATTGTTCAAAGTCAAACCTTAGCTAAATTTCCAAAATGTCCGTCTAGTATGGGAAAAGGCTTAGTTGTTGTTGTTGTTGTCATTTCGTAGTGGCACTACCAAGTCTATATGGACCCAAGGTTAGACTTTCTCTCTCGTACTTAATTGGTCCTCCTCTCATGAATATTTAGCATATATAACTGGACTTGATCTGATACCAATTGGTGGCTTTGGGCCGCACTAAGAGGAAAGGTTTCAGAGTGGGACCTCGGAAGAGACTTCAAATTTGAGAAGGCACAAAGGAAATATTGGTTTGTTGCTCTTCTCCAGCCATGCATACGGAAGGCCTCGAATGTTCTAAAACCATGTATTGGCAATACTATCGGAACTCACACAAGATTACAGATGTTCTTGTGGCCCTTCAACTGAGGACTCACATGGTTTACTTTACCTTCTACTAGAGGTGGTGTACAAATTATATGAACAACTCTGACCCCAGCACCTTAACCAGATTATCTTTAGTGCTTATGAATTAATGTTTTTTGGGCTCAAAAAGTGTAATGGACAGTGGGAAAATGGTAAACCATATAACTCTTGTAGCCAATGTGATTTTACTTTACCTCTGCTTTTGTCTTGTCAGTTAAACCGCACGTTCTATCACATCCAAAATGGATGTTGTAACTTGTTCTTGTTCCAGAAGCGGTATCTTCTCTTTGCAGCTAATTGCTACAATCATCGTATAACAGAAATAACAACTCGAATGGAAACTGAATTGTATAATCGCCTTAAAAACTCGCAAGGAACATGAACATTTTTCTACGCTCCTATTACAGCCCAGCGATGACCTAAAGTGATGACACCCGTACAGTTTTACGGTGAAACTGAAAACACCATAAACCATAATAATTTTGTGCATCATGGAGATATACAGATGACGAACCATCTCCGACAGAAAACATACCTAAACACCCAAAGACACGTAGAAAACAAAAGACAGCCAAACTGATAGTTGATGCACGAGAGTCATCAGATCCAACTTGCCGCCAAAATCAGAACAAATTGACCAAAGGACCACGTAATAAGAAAATAACCATTGCATGTCAGAATGAGGAAACCGACCAAAGTCGATAGAAAAGCAAGATACCTTCGAATCTGTGCAGAATATTCAGTTATACTTTGAGATAAGAAACAAAAGCCATGGACCGGTTCATCATTCCTTTACGCTCCAAAAAAAAATTAATTTTTTTTTTAAGGTTTATGGCCTCTCTTCACTTCTTTCTAAGGCATCATTCGATATGCTTGTTTGAGATTGCAAAATGTGTATGTAACATGTAAATTTTGTTAGAGAGAAGCTTAACTAACTAAATTGCCAAATACACGATATGCCCGTATATGAAGAAATATTCATCATATAATGCATGTACCAACCATATTTATGTATCAAATATGAATAATCGTCTATTTGTTGACAGTATTCAAACTGTTGCCAAATAGGTTTGCTGGAAAAAGCTTAACTAACCAAATACAAATTCTTCAATCTCAGTCCACATTCATCGTGACCTGAATCGAGCTCGCTGTTGCATTAGAAGGCTGAACCCAAGCAGCTCATATATATATATATATATATATATATATATATATATATATATATATATATATATATATATATATATCATTTCTGATATTTTGGCTTATTTTCAATTATTGTTTCTTGAATAGTATACGTGTAATTTTAAAATTTGTAAAAAAATTTGAAAGATAATATTATTATATTAATGTCTACACTATAACTCTTAGGAATTCATGAAGATGTTTCATTAGATTTTTAAAGCAGTCGAAGGATGTCTTAGAGAGAAGTGCAGAGAGGCAAAGAGTGGCCAGAAACCTTCAAAAAAATATTTGAAAAAAAAAATTGAATTAAAAAAAAAAGATGGGGTATATCGCCCATATCGTGGAGCCCAGCGATACCCGATACGATACGCGTCAGACAACACTGATATAAACCGTAATTTCTATCGACGTATTCAAAAGAATGAAAGCAAAGAAGCTCTTAAAAATATGAAGGTTGGTAAATTTGTAGGATCAAACGATATTACTATAAAAGTATGGAAAATCTTAGTAAAAATGGGCTCCCTTGGCTCACAAGACTATTTAATCAAATATGGAGAACTCAAAAGATGTTCGAGGAATGGAGAGTGAGTATACTTATACCCATACATATGAACAAGGGAGACATTAAGAGTTGTGTGAATTATCGAGCTATTAAATTGTAAAAGAATTATCGAATGTAGGTTAAGTCAAGTATCGAGCTAAGTCACATAAACACCTCTAGGCTCTAGGAGGTGAAGTGTCGGCCCCGACACTGGTGCGACACTGACACCGTGTCGTGTTTTTCATACATGGTTAACATGTCGCATGCTATTTTGAGTGCGGTCAACGTGTCAGAGTCATTACTTGACTAGTTTTTTAAGTTGTCTAGTATAAAAAGAGCTTGTTTGGCTCTATGTGTTTGTTCTTCTATGGCTCTATATTTGTTCCTCTTTGTTTCTGTGTGTTTGTTCCTCTGTGGCTCTATGCGTTTGTTCTTCTGTCTCTGTGGCTTTGTGTGTTTGTTCTTCTATGGCTCTATGCTTGTCCCTCTGCAACTCATTGGTTCATATGGTTACTGATCCTAGCTACTATATCACACGGGTGTGAGATACGACAAATTTCAAAAATTTTGGGTGCGGCAATACGGCTAGGTATATAATATTATATATTATATATAATATTCAAGTTAGAACAAGACATCAATTAACATAAGTATATGACAATAGCAAGTATATAACTTTATATTAAAGCAAAACACATAAATGATAAACAACTACTAATTCAATTTGGAAATATGTGGGGTTGCTAAATCAACCAAGCTACCGACTGATCAACTCAATTTGCCTTGTTTCCAGCCCATTCAATTTCAGTTTGGTAACTCAAATAACATGAACAGTTTGTGTTCTTTTCAATTGGGCTCATCAAGCCTACCAAGAACTACAAGCTGCGTGTGGCCAACTCGTGTCGCTGTAAACTCATGTTCACCAACTTCACACTACTTGGTTCTTTAATGGTTAAGTAGATCATTTGTAGGTGAAAATATGGCTCCTCTAGACAATACTAAAGGATATAGATAATTAGATATGACTAACGGACATGGATGTGAATAGCGACATAACGCTATGAACCCTGATGTGAAGGAAGGAATTTTTAAGGATATCATGGCACTTAGCGTTATCTCATGTGGCAGGGGACCTCGACTCACAAGATACGGGTCGTGAGTTCAATACCTAGCATTCGCATAAATGGCATAGACGGCACAACCGTGAGTTACCTTAAAAAAAAGATTGTGTATTCGTGCCGCACCAACACTGTGTCGGTGTCGCACCGTGTCAAGGTCGACACTCCACCTCCTAGAGGTGTCTGTGTGACTTAGCATAGCTAGGATTTATACCGTGGTAACAAGGTTGAAGATCAAGCAAGGGCCCAAGCAGTAAAGACTATTATTCTTAATGATTTATGGTGGGACAAGGTATCATATTTTCTTGAATTCACAAAGCCTATTTGGGAGATAGTAAGAGAAGTTGATAAAGATGAACCAATGCTTCATAAAGTTTATGAAATATGAGATACCATGATTGAAAAAATTGAGTCAATAATTTTGAATAATCATATTCATTTTATATTAGTTTCAAAATAAGACAAGCAATACTCTCTCTTTCATTGTTTAGCAAATTTTTTAAATCCAAGATATTATAGGAAGAAATGGTTGCAGGAGAGCACTGGATGTACTCCTAATCAAGATCATGAAATAGCAAAGAATAGGCAAATGTATTTGGGAATGATTTATCGCGACTCATACCTACTTAGGCAAGTAAATTCTGAATATGGAAAGTTTTCTTGTGCCAAACTTGATTCACTAGAAGCAAGGGATTATCAAGATCCATTAGATTGGTGGACATGTTATGGATTTGATATGCCTCTTCTTCAAAAGCTTGCATCAAAATTATTATCTAAACCTACCAGTATTGTCTGACGCGTATCATATCGCGTATCGCTGGGCTCCACGATACGGGCATATCGTATCGCTCGTATCATACTTTAATATTAAAATAATACAAAAATTAATTTAAAAATCAACAAAATTTAGTAAAAATCTAAAAAAATCAAGAAAAATCAAGAAAAAATCAAGAAAAATTGATAATTATTTTAAATTCATATAATTCGAAGTTTAGTACAGATTAAACATTCAACATTGAACAATTGCATCCAAATTTACATATTTTGAATCAAAAAAATGAAATACATTTACATTTTAATTATTATAATAAGGATCATCAACTAAATAATATTCATCTTCGCCTTGCTGCATCATCAGCAGCAGCAGCACCTTTTGCTTAGAAATCAAATTCTTCATCTCCTTAATATTGTTATTACGCTCCTTCCAAATTAATCCATGCAATGTCTTCTTAAGTTAGGAGAGCATTTTCTTCACTGTCTTCTATAATCCAATCTTCTAATATATCAAAATTATCCAAACTTGTTGGATTAAATTGGCTTTCTTGTCTATTTACTTTTTTTAATTATCTACAACAAATAAAGATAAACAATTAGTAAATAATATTAACAATTGAAGTTAAACAATTTATTGAATTGAACATTTAAGTAATACAACATTACCTTTCACGAAGGCGCATGTTACAACGAATAAAAACTAAATCATTTAGTCTTTTATGTTCCAACCTGTTGCGCTTTTGTATGAATGTGTTCAAAGACACTCTAATTCCTTTCACAACCCGTTGCACTATAGGTTTGGCTCAGAACTCCCACTGCAAAATCCCTAAGGTTCGGACAATCAGTTCCAAAACTATTCCACCAAACATCTGTAGAAAAAGAATTATTAGAGACATAATCCACAATAATATAAGAACAATTGATTTAAGAAACTTAAATATGAAGATAAACAATTTACTTGGACGCATCGTAGTGCGATTACGAATTGCTACAGACAAACCCATCAAGTGAAGAGCATTATCATAAATCTCCATCTCTCGATATATAGCATCTGTTATGCTCTCATCAGGTACTAATCTATCAATACAATCAATGATTCCTTGATTAACCTCACCATCCCTTTTGAAGGTTGCTGAGTACCTGAATGATAGGTTTAGATAATAGACTGATGCAATTGTTTATTCCATCTATTATCAATTATTTTCCACACGGGCACATAATCTCTCTTTTTTGCATTAAAATTATTTCTAATGCCTTCTTTTGCCCTATCCATGGCTTTATAAAGGTAACCCATAAATGGTTTCTCCTCGCTGTCAGCCAATCTCAAAACATTTACTAAAGGACATGTAATCCTCAACATTCTAACACATGCATTTCAAAATGTGCTCCTAAAAACGGTCTCGAAAATCTCATTCAACTTTCTATTTCTTCTGTTCTGAGGCAACTCTACAAATTATTGCCACTAATCTGAAGAGAACATTCACTTCAATGCTTGCTTTTGTCTCATAATACTCTGTATAGATAAGAAGTTTGTTGCAAACCGAGTTGTAGTTGTTCAAAGAAGCTATGCACCTTCTGTATATCTCCTCATCATACATAAAACAAATGCATGGTTGTAAATAAATTTTGTAATATCTTAGCAACACTTAATTGCTGCCTTTATTTCATCCATCTCATCAATGTCCTCAAGGATGAGATCTAAACAATGAGTTGCACATGGTGTCCAGTAGAAAGTCCCATAAATATTAGTTAACTCCTTCCCAACTGCTTTGTGTTAGTTGCATTATCTGTAATCAATTGGACTACATTCCCTAGCCCAACCTCTTATATAACCTTATCACATTCTTCTCGTAGAATATCCGCAATGTGCCTCTCCTCTGACATATCTAAAGATCTCAAAAACATAAGTCCTTTAGGACAGTATACAAGAAAGTTTAGCAAGATCCTTCCTCGCCTATCTTTCCATCCATCTACCATGATAGTGCAACCTATCTCATTTCATGACTCTCTCAATGTCGATGAGTATTATTGCACTTCAATGACGGTCTTATCTAAGATCTTTCCTGTCAACTTCTGATAGGAAGGCATCTTGTATCCTGGACCGATGTTAACAATTGCATCTGCCATTACTTGAAAATGAAAATTGTTTGCTGCATTGAATGTAATGCATGCATCATAAAACCATCTGCCCACTGCAAGGTATGCCTGATCATGCAACTATTCTAAAGCCATAGCAGCACGAATTCAAGGTTAAGCACCAGGTATAATACTAGGAGGAAAAAATGAATGTATACTAGAAGAAGCTCTTCCTCTACTCCTTCCTGAACTTCCTCTTCTACAACTTCCAAAGTCTTCACCAACCCTCTTTCTCCTACTAGGTGCTCGTGAACTGCTACTACTAATCTCTGTTCTAGCATTTAAAGGCAAACTAGGAGGCGAAAACTGACTCTTAGGGAGCTTGAGGAACCCAAAAGGAGAGAGAAAACCTACGAAAAATCGTGGGTTTCGATCGGCCGGGGACCCTTTATAAGGGTCCCAGGGTGTATCGCTCGTATCGTACGATACAGGCGATATGCACCGTATCGTGCGATACGGTGCGATAACTTGTTAATAACAATACACCTAGGTGTATCGCGTATCGTACTGTATCGTACGATACGGTGCGATATGGATAACACTGTTTGAAACACCAACTTCCTCAAAAATAGGTAGTAAATTATCTACAGTTTTATCAATATGGGACAAGTCATATGATTTCAAAAATAATGTGCCTTTAGAACAATACACGAGAAAGTTTACCAAAGACCTACGCTGACCATCTGTCCAACCATCAACCATAAGAGAACATCTTGTATCCTTTCATGACTCCCTAAATTCAGAACTCCATGCATTAACAATATCAACTCATTTTTACAATAATGTGTCCCTTAAAGCATGATAAATAGGGACTTTATACCCCGATCCCACACTGGCAATAGCATCTGCCATTCTTTGAAAAGAAAATGAGTTTGCAACATTGAAAGAAAGGCAATTTTTAAAAAAAATCAGTGCACTTTAAATCTACTTTCTCAATTACCTCATTTAAAGCCATAGTTGATCTAGTGCCTAGCTGAGCTCCAGGAGTCGTACATGGGGAAAAAATGAAAGCATCCCACTAGGGCCACTACCTCCTCTAGTACCCTCGTAGGCATCGAGCGAGTAGGAGCTCTACCAGTGGAAAACTCCACTGCTACTACCACCAGAACCTACACTTTTTTCCTTCTCACTTTCTCCTCCCCTCTTCACCCATCACTTCTTCCATATCAGTTGCATCATGGAATTCATCACTACCATGACCATAGTCACCATACATCCCCTAAACAATAGCATCTTCAAATGGTTACAACCACCTATTTCTGCTCTCTCTCTCACCCTTAATCTCTTTTTCTCCTTCAAAGCCTCCAATACCTACTCAATCTCATACTTCACTGTTTCGGGAACCCGAAGACATGTAATAGCATTCTTCTTAATTCTCGCGAGGTGATGTTTTATATGAGAAATACCATGTTTTACAGCATTGCAAAACATGTACTTTTTCACAAGCCTATTACCTTCATACATAGGAGTGCAATATTTCCAAGCCGGATTAACTTGATCAGTAAGACAAGAGTGGATAATCAATAAAAAGGAAAAGGCTTTTTAAAGGTTAAGAATCACGAAATCTGTAAAAACCTCAAATTTTTCAAGTGAAAAATCAGGTAAAATGGCAAAAGAAAGAGGTAAGACATGGATTTCACAAAAACCCTAGAGATGGAGAGTTGGATTGGGTGAAATACTTGAGAATCTTTTGAATAAACCACGAAATCAACAAGAACAATGTAAGAAGAGGATCTGGAAGCAAGAAAATGACGTGAGAAAGGGTTTGGGAAGAAAGAAAAATGAAATCCGAAAGTTTTGGATTTTTAAAATTTATAATAGAAAAATCGGCATCGACTCGTACGATACGGGGTGTTTCCAGTGTTGTCTGACACGTATCGTATCACGTATCGCTGAGCTCCACGATATGGGTGTATCATATCGTATCGCCCATATCATACTTTAATATTAAAAATATATAAAAATTCAAAAAAAATAGTAAAAATCTGAAAAAAAATCAAGAAAAATCTAGTAATTGCTTTAAATTCATATAATACAAAGTTTAGTACTGATTGAGCATTTAACATTGAAAAATTGTATCCAATACGGTGCGATACGGTACTATATTAAAAAAAAAATTGAAAAAAAAAAATTGGGTATAGATACGGGCGATACGGCAGCACTTATCATACAATACGATGTGATAACCTGTATCATATGATACAGGTTACCGTATTGTATCGTGGCTTCCTACAATACGATACGTATCGCACCGTATCGTACGATATAGTGCGATACGAATAACATTGGGTGTATCATATAATACAATGTAATACACCCCAATATCATACAATACGACACGATAAATCACGATAAGCGATACGTGTCCCTGTATCGTACCGTATCTTCATACGATACAACAACAACAACAACTAAGCCTTTTCCCATACTAGACGGGGTCGGCTACATGGATTCTTTGTTTCCACAGATCCCTATCGTGTGTCATGTTAGCAGTTAACTCCCAATAAGCTAGATCATTCTTTATTGTTTCTTTCCAACACTTTTGTAGTCGTCCTCTACCTCTTTTAATACTTTCCAAATTTAGTTTTTCTAACCTTCTTACAGGTTCTTCTTTTGATCTTCTTTCTATATGTCCAAACCATCTTAAACGATGTTCTCTCATTTTATCCTCTATTGGTGCCACTCCTAATTTGTTTCTAATAACCTCGTTATGTATACGGTCTTTTCTTGTATGACCACTCATCCATCTCAACATCTTCATTTCTGTCACAGACATCTTTTGTACATGTTGATGATTAACTGCCCAACACTCAGAACCATAAAACATGGCAGGCCTAATTGCTGCTCTATAATATTTACCTTTTAATTTTAATGGTATCTTCTTATCACAAAAAATACCTGATGCTCCTCTCCATTTTAACCAACCAGCATTAATTCTATGTGTAACATCTCCATCAATTCTTCCATCACTTTGAAAAATTGACCCTAGGTATTTAAAACTTTCCTTTTGGGGAATGCAATGTGTGCCAATTTTAATTTCTATGTCCTCTGAAGTAGCCAAATGATCAAACTTACATTCCATATATTCTGTCTTTGTTCTACTAAGTCGGAGGCCTTTGTTTTCTAATGTTTCTCTCCATAGTTCCAATTTTCTATTAACTTTTTCCTTAGACTCCTCCACTAATACAATGTCATCTGCAAATAACATACACCAAGGTACTTCATCTTGAATATGTTTTGTTAACTCATCCATCACCATTATAAATAAGTATGGACTTAAAGTTGATCCTTGATGTAACCCAATATTAACTTCAAAGAAGTCTGTCGTTCCTTCATGAGTCCTCACACATGTTTTTGCACCATCATACATGTCTCTTATAAGGTTAATATATGTCAATGGGATACCTCTTTTTTCCAAAGTTCTCCAAAGAACCTCCCTCGGTACCCTATCATAAGCTTTTTCTAGATCAATAAATATCATGTGAAGGTCTTTCTTTTTTGCTCTAAAATGTTCCATAAGACGTCTCAAAAGGTGAATCGCTTCAATAGTAGATCTACCTCGCATAAATCCAAATTGGTTCTCTGTTGTACTTGATACTTGTCTTAACCTACGTTCGATAATTCTTTCCCATAATTTCATAGTATGACTCATTAACTTGATACCTCGATAATTCGCACAATTTTGAATGTCTCCCTTGTTCTTATATACGGGTATAAGTGTACTTGCTCTCCATTCCTCGGGCATCTTTTGGTTTTTCCATATTTCATTAAATAGTCTTGTGAGCCAAGTGATTCCTATTTCTCCTAGTATTTTCCAAACTTCTATAGGAATATTATCTGGTCCTACCGATTTACCACTCTTCATATGTTTAAGAGCCTCTTTGACTTCATTCTTTTGAATACGTCGGTAGAAATTGTGGTTTATATACTTTTTTGACTTGGCTAAATCTCCTAAACTAATACTAACATCTTTATTTTCATTAAAAAGATTATAAAAATAGTTTTTCCATCTATTTCTTATATCATCATTTGCCACTAGAATTTTTTCATCCTCGTCTTTTATGCATCTAACATAATTAAGATCTTTAGTTTTCTTATCTCTAGCCCTAGCTATCCTAAAAATATCTCTTTCACCCTCTTTTGAGTTGAGTTTTTTATATAAGTCCTCCCAAATCTTAGTTTTTGCTTCACTAACGGCCTTTTTTGCTTCTTTCTTTGCTTTCTTATAAGCTTCTAAAGTTTCACTAGTTTTCTTAGCATAATGTAATTTGTAACATGCCCTCTTTGCCTTGATTTTATTTTGTACTACTTCACTCCACCACCAAGCTTCTTTTTGTGCTGGTACACCTCCCTTAGATACCCCTAACACATCTTTCGCCACTTTCCTAATATGTATAGCCATATTGTTCCACATATCACAAGGTGTACCGTATCTTCATACGATACGTGATAAAATCGTATCGTATCGTACGATATGATTTTTATAGCATTGGTCGGAAGCCTAACGCAAACCTACTCCTTTATCCGCGCTTGACACCGACCATGCAAGGGTGATCCCTTATATGGGCGGAGTTCACTAACTCACTCTATGTAAAGAATTTAAAAGAAGAGAGGATGAAACCTAAAGAAAAAGGTGACCGAGTATTATGGGTCTACACGTATAATAGAGATATATCAATATCTAAATATTAATGTCATAAAATGGCATCCCAATAACACGAGGAAGTCTGCAAATTGTGAGCTAATGGATGAGAAAGGTGTTAACACCAATTTTAGTAATGCTTATTTATTGGTTGAAAGTTGCACGTACTGCAAGTGATTGGACAGAATTCAGTTTAAGTTGCACTCTAGGTGATTTGTTGTTCTTGAATTTAAAATTGCATAAGTTGGATTCAATTAAGCAACTAGCTACAAAGTCTCGGTTCTTCCAAGTAATTTGATTTAATCAAAAGTAAATGCATGGCAGTCCCGTCTCACAGCTTCCACTGATCTCTTTATGTTGCTTACCAGCTCTAGCAACCATGTTCTAACTGGTTGAAAGCAGTGTCATCCATATTGCACCATATCATACGATACGGTGCGATACGTATCGTATCGTGGGAAGCCACGATACGAAATGATACAGGTTATCATGCCATATCGTACGATACAGGCGATACGCTGAAAAAAAAAATCAAAAAAAAAATTTCAAATTTTTTTTTTACAGGTTTATGGCCTCTCTTCACTTCTCTCTAAGGCATCCTCCGATATGCTTGTTTGGAATTGCAAGTTGTGTATGTAACATGTAAATTCGGGTTTATAATTTTATTTATTAAATAAGAATAATTTATGAACAAATAAAAATTATGACAAAATCATTTCCCTTTTTGTTGTCAACTTTTAGGTATATTTCTGCTACCAGATTTTAATTTCATGAAATCGCAAACAATGAAAAACAATTTGGTTGTCTCGGTTCATTGAGTGGGCATTTCACAACTTCACTATTTTAGGGTTCACCTTACACGACTTCCATTGAGTTGAACATGATCAACGTGTGTGAGGCTTAACTCAGTCTATGAAGTGAGAAATGGAGCTCAAGCATTAGTTAAAAAGCTAGTCTCCACTAAGAGAAAAAGGGGATATCATCAAGTAACAATATCACATCATTGAGGTGTCATAGACTCAATAATCAAATAAATGGAGCTCATCGTTTTACTCACATATGAAAATTAGCAAATATGACAACTACATGTACAAAGATAGCAGTTTGTTAATTTTGATATATTAGATGAGTAGATTATGGAAGATAACAAAGAAAATGCACTCCTAACCGAAGAAGACATTACATGCATTAATTTGAAAGGAGTGTAATAACATCACAAAGGAGATGAAGATTTTGATTTTGAAGCAGAAGGTGATGAGAAACTTTGAATCTTCGTCAAAGAGAAGATTAAGATTATTTAGTTAATGTTCCTTATACAAATTTATAATATATAAAATGTAAATGTATTTCATTTTTTGCTTCAAAATATATAAATTTGGATGCAATTGTTCAATGTTGAATGCTCAATGTATATTAAACTTTGCATTATATGAATTCAAAGCAATTACCAGATTTTTTCTGATTTTTTTCTGATTTTTACTATTTTTTCCTAATTTTTTAAATATTTTCCTATTTTTTTAATATTAAAGTAGGATCCGCTACTATACGATATGCGTGGGACAACACTGTTTGAAAGCCATATCCAATAGCATTGTGGTCACCCTCAAGCTTGTATTAAGATTAAGGCTCAAGACACACAAAAATATGCCTTCCCTTCCTCTACTTGATTATAAAACTGAAACAAGCATAACCACGAAATTCCCAACAGGCTTATGTGGGATACACAAAAGAAGGGAATTCAAGCGAGTGCTGTTCTAACTAGCACGAGACTAACTTTGCTGCACCATTACTTTTTCTATCAACACATTTGACCTGTCTTTCTTACCTTTTTCCATATAAACATTTTTGCTATCTCTTATGAGACAAACAGGCCGAAATATGAACGTGCTTCATGGATTTCGATATTCATCCAAACTCACCATGCTTTCATTACGAAAAGGATAAGATCCGCACCCAACAAACTATTAGGCGCCTGAGATTAGCTATTTACACTTGCTATCAAAAGAAGGAATAGACGGAGAGTTTTACCCTGTCGAGAAGAGAGAGTGCTTCCCTGGTGGCTTGACGCTCTCGACCACCATCACACGTTAGAAAGAATCCCTCCACACCAGGTCGAAGTGGGTGGCGGCCCTTCTTCACCGGTTTCTATCAGGAAAACAAATTACTATTTTTCCAAACGTGTCAAAACAGCCGTCACTCAACAAAGAGAACACCTTCAACAGAGAGAGAGAAGGGGGGAAAGGAGGGACAGTAAGTTGAATACTTACATTGTGGGGAAGGTAGCGAGGCTTCCTCTTCTTGCTCTTCGCGCCATTTGCCCCTGCGTCGGCCATTCTCTCTCTCTCTCTCTCTCTCTCTCTCTCTCTCTCTCTCTCTCTCTCTCTCTCTCTCTCTGTGTGCAGTTGTTGCTGCTGCCGCGACTGAACTAGGGCTCTGGGTGGATTGGATTGGATCCGGTAACCTATCCATGAAATCGTCCATGGAGTCACCCACGCTTGTCAACGTGTCGGACGCCGCACTTATATCAGTCACGGTGGTTTCGAAGTGGATATTGAACAGCAGTATGACTTAATGTAACTAAGTAGCCATTTACTTATAGAGAGGGAAGAAAAAGCGTGTGACCCAACTTCGGATCCAATTACAAAATTGACTCATTTGAGTGGGTATACAATTTGAAAATGAATCTTCCATCTCAGTGAGATGAATGGCCAACCATTGTGTGTCGGACGCCCTCAAAGCTTGTGTGCTTCTAATTCCCTAGGAGGAGAAAAGGCCCAATCTCTACCCGTCATATAGGTAATAGAGTGAGTGAGGTTTAGGTATGGGTCATGCACGAGGTTCAGGTACGTGCCCGTGTATGAGGGTACCCAACCCATGCCTAACCGTGGCCATCCAGTCATGGCTACCTGAGGTGCAAAAGTTTCAAATAATATATACCAAAAATTATGAACTTGTTGAAACATTATATGTATCCAAATTCACCCTACTGAACTTACTCTGACCTGCTCTCCTAGGTCCACCACTGGCTTCAGATTGGACCGTACAAAGTTCTCGGGTAAAGCTAGTCGACATGTTAAAAACAGGATCTTGGGAGGGATTCTTTATAAAAAGAGTTTTACTGACATCTTATTAAGGTGTGTCGACCTTGAGGAGGCTAGGATGGTAATGCATGAATTCCATGATGGAGAATGTGGAGGGCATGTAAATACCAATATGATAGCAATGAAAATACTTAGAGCTGGTTACTTCTGGTCCACTCTAAAGTAGGATTGCCATGACCATGTTAGGAAGTGTCACCCATGTCAAGTGCATAGACATGTCATTCATATCCTGTCATCCACATTGCATTCTGTGGTCAGCCCATGGCCATTCACCTTGTGGGAGTTTGACATCATAGGACCAATTTTTCCAAATGTATCAAACGGGCATAGGTTTATCCTAGCAACCACTGAATACTTTTCCAAATGGGTTGAAACTACCTCCCTGACTAATGTCCAGGGGCAACATGTAGTGGCGTTCATTAGGAAAAATATCTTTGCTCAATTTGGAGTTCCAAGAGACCTAATGTCTGATAATGGCACCCCCTTCAAAAATGAGAGGATGGTAAAGTTATATAACACTTATGGCATAACTCACCACTTCTCATCGCCCTACTACCCTCAAGGCAACGGCCAAGCCGAAGCCACCAATAAGACTATCATAAGCATTATTGAGAAAACTTTAGAGAAGGGTAGGACATGGCATGAGAAGTTGGATGAAGCCTTATGGGCTTATAGGACTTCCATCCGAACTCCCACAAATGCCACGCCATTTGAGTTGGTCTATGACACAAACATCATTCTCCCCATTCATACTAAACTGCATTTATTTCATGCAACACTTGCACTCGACCTTCCCCTAGAGACGCTTCAGCATGCTAGAATGGCCGAGCTTGATTTATTGGATGAGAGAAGGCTCCTTGCTATGGATCATGCACATGCATACCGGCAAAGGATAGCCCGACATTATGAGAAGCATAGGAAGCCTCGCCACTTCAAAGTGGGAGACCTTGTGCTAAAAAACATCCAACATCGTGGCCCACATCCACTTGGAAAGTGGCGGCCCAAGTGGGATGGTCCTTATGTTGTACGTGGAACCACCACAAACAATGCATACTGGTTAGTCGATGTTAAGGGTAGGAATTTAGCAGACCCTATGAATGCCCAATATTTGAAAAAATACCATGTGTAGGGTCTAAGCTAAATCCTATTACAAAAATATTTTGAGGAAAATCTCCTTTGAAACTTCGTGAGTAAGGATCAAGGTAGATCGTGCAACCCTGAATGAGAAAATCGATGCTTGTGAAAAAGCGGAGTTTTCAAAAACCAAAGGGGTTATATTTCAAAAATTTTCTTTTTACAAAGGAAGGCCTAGTTCAAAATAGCAAGATACTTGCAAGTAGTGCGTGCTATTTCTAAATAGGCTGATCTGGGATGAATCAAGTAGATCATTGGGATAAGTCCTTCCCCTCTTCTCTTCTCTTCCCCAAAAAGGAAAACTTGGCAAAAAGCAAAAAGGGAAATCCTTACAAAAATCTCTTTCCCAAAAGAAAGCTGAATAAAAAAAAAAGCAAAATCGTTTCTTCTATGGAAAAGAGGGAACAAAGAAAAAATACTCCCAAAGGGGGACCCTCTATGAAAAAAAAGGAAAAAAATAGCCAAAAGCTTAAAAAGAGCAGTTTTCCGCCTCTTTGCCTCAAACCATGGGACACTCCAGAAGGGACCGTAGTAATTCTTTCCCCATTCTTGCGACTTATCCCAAGTGAAGAAAGGTTCATTTCAAGGAGTCCTAAAGTAAAAATAGGATTTGCTTACTTGAATCTCATTTTGTTTGAGAATTAGACGTTTTGAGTAAGGCGTAGGAATTTTGAAATATTACTTGATTTTCTTATAAAACCTCCGCTAGATTAGCAAGGGTCAAGACTCAAGTAAAGGAAAACACGAAAAGCTAAAAATCCTTAGGATTGAAGCTAAAAGAAGTTTTTCTCTTTCAAAAATAAAATTGAGAAAAACCTCGAACATCAAGCAACATGAGACCAGCTCACTTGGTGCAGTAGGTCTTCATAAGACTCCCAAGTTCGACCATTCCATTAAGTCTCTAGGAAACCATACTTCCTCGCATATCATTCCATGTTATTCACTCATATGTGTATGCATGGACATCTACACAATCTCAATTAGGACTAGCACCGCATTAGGTAAAGTCGCCTTTGGCGAAAATCCCCTCTTTGGCACAAAGGAAAAGTTTTCTCAAAACTGGGATGATTCTCGAGGACGAATCCAGGGAGAAATCAAGCAGGGGTGTTGTTTTCTTCACCATTATAGGGGTACCTGTAAACACCCCAAAAATCAAACGATTTTAAAAAACAAACATCTGGTTTGAAACATCTATTTTAAAACCAGATTTTGAGTTTTCGAAAACCCAAGAGTTGCAAAAGCTTTAAACTTCTGTTTTTAACACCCTGTTCAAAATACGAATTCCTCAAACTCGAGCCAAGTCCCAATTTTGTAAAAGCCCAAATCCAACAGGTGGAGCCTGATCAAAAGCAGGTTCAAAAGCCTAGAAAGCATCCCGGCCTGATAAAAGTAGGATCAAACGGCGAAAGGAAAGCCCAGGCCAGAAGCAGACTTCAAGCCTAGAGCATCAAATGCCAAGCCAAGAACATCCACTAAAATAGCAAAAATCCAAGCCTGAAACAACAAAAATCAGCTGAAACGAAGTCTAGAAAGGTGAGAAGGAGTTCGGACGAAAAGGTTGGGGAAGACCCAACCCAAGATGGAGTGCTGATGAAGCTAGGGCCCGTAGAAACTGTCCATCTCGAAACGTCAAGAAGGACTGAAGAAACGAAAATTTGGATTGGATTTGGACCCAAATATCCAAATCCAAACCCAAATAGTGTTTGGATCAGATTTGGATATCAAAATCCAAATCCAAGATCCATACCTAAGACCCACCTCATTTGCGTATAAATAGAGGTGATGGGGTGTCATAAGTTCACGTGAAATCCAAGGGGCTTGGGGAGAGCTTGCATAAAGTAGGTGAGAGAAAATTGGTGTGCTAGATATTTTCAAGTGGGCCATAGCCATGTGGGCTTGATCAAGGGCATGGGTTGAAGCTTTGTATGAACCTAGGCTCAAACCAAAGGGCTGCACCAACTTGAAGAAGGGCTGCACAAAGGTGAGGGGGGGGCATAAAAAGTTCACTTGAATTCCCTTGGGAGGCTTGGAGAGAGAGAGAGAGGCCATAAAGTAGGAGAGAGAAGGTTGATAGGCTTGACTTTGGTCAAAGTGGGCTAGCCTTGTGGGCTTGATCAAGGGTGTGGGTTCAAGCCTTGTATGGATCTAGACTTGACCTAGGGCTGCACCAACATGAAGGATTGCTGCAACAAGGCGTGGACAAAGGGCTACATGTGGTGGACCGGCTCTAAGAGGTAGGTCTCTCAACCTAACCCTAACCTAGTCGCTCAACCTCAACCTAAACCAACCTAACCTAGCCCTAGCCAACCTAACCTAACCCACTTCCCCACCAACCTAGTCTAAACCTAAACCGAAAACCTTTCGAGCATGCCATGGATGACAGCAAGTTCCAAGGTCATCCTTTGTACAAAGAGTTTTCTAAAATAAGAAAACCTTGAAACATGCTGCTCAACATGGGCTACATGCCCTATCAGAGTTTAGGGACCAAAAACAATGGGCGTTTAGAGCCTATCTTCCCAAATCCAAATCCAAATAGGTATGGGATAGGATATATCCCCACCATACCCCTAGAGCCACCACCCATGACCACTTGGGTCAAGGGTGCCCTGGAGCCTACTAAAACTGAGACCTACGGTTTAGATCTCTTGTTTAGAGACTAATTCGTGGCGTTTTCTTTGTAGGTGTAGTGGAAGACCTCTCTTTTAAACAAAAAGCCAAAAAAATTACAAATTTGCAAAACCAAAAACATTGAAAATTTGTGAAAATACCAAAAAAATCTTGTACATACCAGCTTCTGGTAGAAATTTGGAAAAAACCAAGGATTTTGAAGAAAAAATCGTCTTCATAAAAGGACCAAAGTCTTCAAAACCTGTAGAAATTACAAAACCAAAACCAGGTGTTTGTAAAAACCATGCATTAACTCTAAATTCCCTAGGATTTAAAATTCTCGAGAATGATCAAAGCACGAAGGAGGATCCCTTTCTCCCTGAGGAGGATCAAACCTCCAAGCTTCCCGAGTTTAACAAAATTCTCGATTTGGAAAAACCTTCGAATTCTGTAGGAGGGGATTTCATAGAAATCAACCTAGGGAGTAAAGAAAAACCAAAATATGTTAAGATAGGCACATGTCTGCATAAGCATGAAAAGGCATCATTCGTTGCATTCTTGAAAGCCTACCTTGACGTTTTTGCATGGACATACGAAGACATGCCGAGTCTAGACCCAAAAATCGTAGAGCATTGTCTTCCCCTACATTCAGAGTCAAAACCCATAAAACAAAAGCTTAGAAAGATTCACCCGAACGTACACTCTCAAGTAAAAGAGGGTTTAGAAGATCTGCTTAAAGCTAGTTTTATAAAACCCATTACGTATTCTGATTGGCTTTCCAACATTGTTGTAGTTCGAAAACCCAATGAGAAAATTCGAATTTGCATTGATTTTAGAAATCTGAACAAAGCCACGCCAAAGGATAACTTCCCTTTGCCAAACATTGATTTGGTAGTCGATAGCACTGCAAATCATGAAATGTTTTCCTTTATGGATGGCTACTCGGGTTATAATCAAATCAAGTTAGCCCCAAGAGACCAGGCGAAAACTGCTTTTACTACACCCTGGGGCACATACTGCTATACAGTCATGCCTTTTGGTTTGAAAAACGCCAGTGCCACATACCAAAGAGCCATGACTACGATCTTTCACGATCAAATTCATGAGCTTTTGGAAGTGTATGTAGATGATCTCTTGGTAAAATCAAAAACCCGATACACACACATCGAATCTTTGCAAAAAGTTTTCGAAAGACTGAGGCTTTATAAAGTGAAACTAAACCCTCAAAAGTGCATCTTCGAAGTAGAATCAGGCAAGCTTTTAGGTTTTATGGTAAGCCAAAGGGGCATTGAAGTCGACCCCTCTAAGTGTCGAGTCATCATAGGTATGCCTCCACCCTCCAATTTAACTCAAATCTGAAGCCTCAAAGGTCACCTCCAATCAATTAGAAGGTTTATTTCAAACCTCGCTACAAGATGCGAACCTTTGAACAAGCTTTTGAGAAAAGGGGTGAAATTTGTGTGGGACGACTATTGCCAAAAAGCTTTCGAAAGATTAAAGGCGTATTTGGTTAATCCTCCTGTTTTAAACCCTCCAAAGCAAGGAAAACCTCTTTTACTTTATATTTCTGTGCATACGAATGCCTTGGGTGCCTTATTAGCTCAATATGAGGATGATACCCATAAAGAGTATGCCATTTACTATATTTTGAAAACTCTATTGGCTTATGAAAGAAACTATCAAGCCATGGAGAAAACGTGCTTGGCCTTGGTATGGGCCTGCCAGAAATTTCGACATTACTTCCTAGATCATGAGATCTAGATAGTGACTACGCTTGATCTAATCAAGCATTTATTTGAAAAACCTATCCTCACGGGTAAGCTGAGTAAATAGCAGCTCCTCTTAATGGAGTATGACCTAAAATTCCACCATCAAACCTCCATTAAGGGGCAAGCCCTAGCTTACTATGTGGTTGATTTCCCCTTAGAGGATTCATATCCCACACTTGATGAAATACCCGACGAGGGCATCTTTCTAAATCAATTTCAAAACCACATTTTATCAAACTGCTTAAGTGAAAACCAAGTGTGGAAGATGCACTTCAATGGGGCACGAAACCAAAGAGGGGTTGGGGCAGGAATCACCCTCATGTCCCTTGAAAAGGGAGAAATTCCCATCGCTATTCGCCTAGATTTCAAATGTTCTAACAATACAATCGAGTATGAAGCACTCATACAAGACTTGAAAATCTCGAAAACTCTAGGAGCATCATGCATTGAAGTCTTTGGAGACTCTTTACTTATCATTAACCAAGTGTTAAAGATTTAGCAAGTCAAAAATAAAAAACTTCTTCCATACCACGAATTGGCCACCAAGCTGGTCAAGTCGTTCCAATCGTGTACACTCACACACGTAGGAAGAGAGGACAATGGCATAGTCGATGCCCTCTCATCCTTAGACTCAGCCCTAAGGGTCGATCCCACCTTGGGAACTCGATCCTTGGAAATATGGCACTCACCCACTCCTTCCACTCACGATTTGGAGATTTGCCAAAACAACCCAACTTCTACTTGTAGACACCAAAAATTCCCACTTCTGGTTCTTAGGCTTGAAGTAAACCTTTTCGCAATCTACTTCGCTTTATGGGCATGCCAGCTAGTTTACTTTAACTAGCAAAGTATGTTTTGAAATAATCTGACTTTTTAAAGGTAATTGTAGGCAAGCGGGATTTTTACGTCGCAGACCTTCAAGTTTGGGTTAATCATGTGGGTTAGCCTAATTAGTGTGGGTTTAAGCTTGTATGAGCCTACACCTAACCTAGGGTTGCACCAACATGATGCAATGAAGTCTATGGGCTATGCAAAGGGAGACTCCTAACCCAATCCTAAGCCAAAACCCCTAATCCTAGCCATTTACCCTAATCCCGACCTATTCCTAGCCTAATCACCTAACCCACTTCCCCAATCCCGGCCTAATCCCAACCTAATCACCTAACCCACCTCCCTAATCCTTCCCTAAACCTAGCCTAATTCCCTTAATCCTAACCTAATCCTAGCCTAAACACTTAACCCACCTCACTAAACCACCCCACCTAAACCCTAGCACACCATATCCCTAAAACCACCTAAAACAAAAAATCTGGTCCCCCTAAATATCTAGCCCACCTTATCACTAAACCACCACCACCTAACCACTAAACTACCCCCTTCAAAACCAGTCCCACCAACCTTGTCCACTCCTATAAACCCCCCCCCCCCCCTAGTGGGCGGGTTTTAAAGGATTCTTCCCAGCCATCTTGGGCCAGCCGAGCCCTCTCTCACCCCTTGCTCTCTTCTCTCACCTGCTCCGCCATCATCTCCCGGCCTGCACAACTCCACGCCGTCATCAT
Source organism: Brasenia schreberi (assembly GCA_036023115.1). Classification (NCBI taxonomy): domain Eukaryota; kingdom Viridiplantae; phylum Streptophyta; class Magnoliopsida; order Nymphaeales; family Cabombaceae; genus Brasenia; species Brasenia schreberi. Next base: position 11,648,503 of record JAYKKT010000078.1, on the reverse strand, counting down.
CTCCCAGCCTGCACCATTCCACTCCACCACCAACTGCCCGGCCAGCTCCACTCCTTCTACCCGATTGCATCCACCTTCCACTCGGCTGCTTTGCTTGGACAACCGCCACCTTCCCTATCCTATCCAGTTAGTACACTATCCTAACTCCACCATATCTTCACTCCCCCTCCGCTCTCAGCCACCACACCACCTAGCTACCCGCCACCCTTCAACCATACCAAACCACACCACCCGCTGCCCTACCTTCCCATTAGTGATACCCCCCTAACTACCCCAACCACCTTACCTTTTTCCCTAGAACCTGCCATTCCTCCCCTTTAACCATCCCTTAACCAACACCCTAGCTAGCTCCCCCTCGCCATTCCTAAACACCCCTAGCTACCCCAGCCGACCACCACCTAACCTGTCACTAGTCGGCCAGCCACAGCCGGCTGCACCTTGTCACACCCGCAACCTTCCATCCTCTCCTTTAAACCAGCCCCTAGTCACTCCTTAGCTCCACCTTCCCTAGTACCCACCCTACACCTTAGTGACACTCTCTAACTACCTCAACACCAAGGCACCACAGCAACACCCTCCCTTTCATCACCCGGCCAACGCCAAGGCGCCACAACCGCTTCCTTGTCACCCGGCCAGTCACTCCCTTGCTGTGCCATTCCGAGGAGCTCCCTCTTCCAGCCCAAGGCGACGCCCAAGCCCAAGCTTGCTCAATGTGTGTGAGTGTGGAATTGAAAGACCACGCACACAACTTGAATGAAACACCCAAATAAAATTGCAATATGGCCCTTACTAGGGTCTTGGGAGTAAGAGCAATAGCTCAATGTGTGTGAGTGTGGAATTGAAAGACCACGCACACAACTTGAATTTAAAACACCCAAATGAAATTGCATTACGGCCCTTACTAGGGTCTTGGGAGTAAGAGCGAAAGCTCAATGTGTGTGAGTGTGGAATTGAAAGACAACGCATACAACTTGAATATAAACCCACGCAGCTGAATATATATAAATATAACTATATCTTAGGGGCTGTCAAGGCCCGTGTGTGTGCCAAAATGGTGTGCAGCTAAGAGCGGAAAGGCTCAAGTGCACGTGTGTGTTGGTGTGTCAAACCAAGTTATTACAATCGGGGGGAGACAAAGCTCCTTTACTATAACCCCGTATCAAAATTTAATTGAATATAAAGCAAGTTAATGTAATAGACCAAGTTTAGACACTTACAAATAGCTGGTCCATGTTCAACTTGCTTGCACTTGGGCTAGCAGTTCACCTTGGGCAGCCAAGAGGGGTTATCCTAAGTGGCTTTGAGGGAGGTTCTATGGGGTACGGTTAGGGTCTTAGGGGAACTAAGGTTCGGCCAAGACGGGGGCTGTGTAGGGTCTGTCCTAGGGTGCAGGTCACGGCCAGGGTGCAGATCAGGTCGGCAGGGGGCTGGTCAGGTCGACAGGGAGGCGTCGGGCGCCTGACGCTAAGGGGCGCGTTGGGGGGTCCTGGCGCTAAAGGGGCGGCAGGGCGCTTGTGGTGCTGAGGAGCACCGCAGTGGCGCGGGATGGCGTCAGGTGGTTCGGGTGACGCGCAGGGCGCGCAGACCGATTAGATTTAGGTCGGTTCAAGTCTAGGGTTAGGTTTGGTCGAACCTAGGCTGGGTTAGGGCTAGGTTTAGTTAGGGTTAGGTTCAGTTGGGGTTAGGTCCAGCTGGGGTTAGGTAGGTTCGAACCTAGGCTAGGTTGGGGGTTAGGTTTAGAGGGGTATAGAGAGAATGGCTAGGTTAGGTTAGGCTTACCTCTTGGAGTCGGTCCAGCCCATGTCCAAGCTTGGTTGCAGCCACTTGGTCCAGCCCACCTCTTTTTGCAGCCCCTTGGTCTAGACCCACTTAGCCCACATGGCTTGAACCCACCTCACCCAATGAGCATTTGCATGAACCCTTTACATGGACCCTCTCACCTCTATTTATAGACATTTGAGGTGGGTTTTGGATTTGGGTTTGGGATTTGGATCCAGACCCAAATCCAAACATTATTTGGATTTGGATATTGGATCTCGAATATTTTGAGATCTGTATCCAGTCCAAATCCAATATTTTTATGGATACGGATCTAGATATTTTGGTCCAGATCCAATCCAATCCAAACACTATTTGGATCCAATCCAAATCCAAACACTATTTGGATTGACCCAAACACTATTTGGATTGGCCCAAATCCAAACACTATTCATTACATGGATTTGGATCTGGATATTTATGGTCCAAATCCAAATCAAAATTTCTTCAAACAATCCTTCTTGGCTTCTCGAGGCGAATGATCTGTGCGAGCACTGGCTTCATCAACGCTCCGTCTGGTGCTGGGTTTTCCCCAACTTTGTCGTCCGGACTCCGTCTCGCCGTTTTGGACTCCGTTGAGCTTTTCATCGAACGGGCTCTACTTTCTCTTGTTTTTGATCAGGGAGTGGCTTTTTGAAGCTCTGGCTTGAATCCTCTTTTGGCCTAGGGTCTCCTTTTACCTTCTGTACCTATTTTCACATTTTAAAACAGGTTGTCGTTTTGGCTCAAATGAGCTTTTTGGTGTTTCTGAGAGTTTTTGAAATATAGAACATTTGGGGTGTTTACACTACTGAAAAACCCTGGTTTCAAGACATTAAAGATTTCTTAGAAAATGGAGGATTTTCAGAATTTGCTTCGTCTAAAGACAAATCTTTTATTCGAAAGATTTCAATGAATTCTACGATGGAGAATATGGAGGGCATGTAAATGCAAACATGATGGCAATGAAAATACTTAGAGTTGGTTACTTTTGGTCCACTCTAAAGCAAGATTGCCATGACCATGTTAGGAAGTGTCACCCATGTCAAGTGCATGGACATGCCATTCATATCCCGTCATCCACCCTACATTCCATGGTCAGCCCATGACCATTCACCATGTGGGCATTTGACATCATAGGACCAATTTTTCCAAATGCATCAAACGGGCATAGGTTTATCCTAGCAGCCACTGAGTATTTTTTCAAATGGGTTGAAGCTACCTCCCTGACTAATGTCTGGGGCAACATGTAGTGGTGTTCATTAAAAAAAATATTTTAGCTCGATTTGGAGTTTCAAAAGACCTAGTGTCTGATAATGGCACCCCCTTCAAGAACGAGAGGATGGTAAAGTTATGTAACATGTATAGCATAACTCACCACTTCTCATTGCCCTATTACACTCAAGGCAACGGCCAAGCTGAAGCCACCAATAAGACTCTCATAAGCATTATTGAGAAAACCTTAGAGAAGGGTAGGACGTGGCATGAGAAGTTGGATGAAGCCTTATGGGCTTATAGGACTTCCATCCGAACTCCCACAAATGCCACGCCATTTGAGTTGGTCTATGGTACAAACGCCATTCATACCAAACTGCATTCATTTCATACATCACTTGCACTCGACCTTCCCCTAGAGACGCTTCAGCATGCTAGATTGACCGAGCTTGATTTATTAGATGAGAGAAGGCTCCTTGCTATGGATCATGCACATGCATACCGGCAAAGGATAGCCCAACATTATGAGAAGCATATGAAGCCTCGCCACTTCAAAGTGGGAGACCTTGTGCTAAAAACAATCCAACATCGTGGCCCACATCCACTAGGAAAGTGGTGGCCCAAATGGGATGGTCCTTATGTTGTATGTGGAACCACCACGAACAATGCATACTGGTTAGTCGATGTTGAGGGTAGGAATTTAGCAGACCCTATGAATGCCCAATGTTTGAAAAAATTTCATGTGTAGGGTCTAAGCTAAACTCCCTTTGTAAAAATGTTGTGAAGAAATCTCCTTTGAAACTTCGTGAGTGAGGATCAAAGTGGATCGTGCAACCCTGAATGAGAGAATCGATGCTTGTGAAAAAGCGGAGTTTTCAAAAACAAATGGGTAACATTTGAAAAATCTTCTTCTTACAAAGGAAGGTAAGTAGTACGTGCTATTTCTAAATAGGCTGATCTGGGATGAATTGAGTAGATCATTGGGATAAGTCCTTCCCCTCTTCTCTTCTCTTGCCCAAAAGGAAAACAAAGAAAAAAGGCAAAAAGGGAAATCCCTACAAAAGTCTCTTTCCAAAAGAAAGCTTAATTGAAAAGGAAAAATCGTTTCTTTGATGGAAAAGAGGGAACAAAGAAAAAATACTCCCAAAGGGAGACCCTCTATGAAAAAAAAGGAAAAATAGCAAAATGCTCAAAAGAGCAGTTTTCCGCCTCTTTGCCTCAAACCATGGGACACTCCAGAAGGGACCGTGGTAACTCTTTCCCCATCCTTGCGACTTATCCCAAGTGAAGAAAGGTTCATTTCAAGGAGTCCTAAAGTAAAAATAGGATTTGCTTACTTGAATCTCATTTTGTTTGAGAATTAGACGTTGTTGAGTAAGGTATAGAAATTTTGAAATGTTACTTGATTTTCTTATAAAACCTCTGCTAGATTAGCAGGGGTTAAGACTCAAGTAAAGGGAAACACGAGAAGCTAAAAATTCTTAGGATTTAAGCTAAAAGGTGTTTTCCTCTCTCAAAATGAATTAAGAAAAACCTCGAACAACGAGCAACATAAGACCCGCTCACTTGGTGCAGCAGGTCTTCATAAGACTCCCAAGTTCGACCATTCCATTAAGTCTTTAGGAAACCATACTTTCTAGCATATCATTTCATGTCATTAACTCATATATGCACGCATGAACATCTACACAATCCTAATTAGAAGCAGCACCGCATTAGGTAGAGTCCCCTTTGGCGAAAATCCCCTCTTACTGGGCACAAAGGAAAAGTTTTCTCAAAACTAGGACGATCCCATATTCTCGAGGACGAATCTAGGGAGAAATCAAACAGGGGTGTTGTCTTCTTTGCCATTATCTAAATGCCAAAGAGGGGCATCTGTAAACACCCCAAGATCAAATGATTTCTAAAACAAACACCTGGATTGAAAAACCTATTTCAAAACCAAATTTTGAGTTTTCGAAAACCCAAGAGTTGCAAAAGCTTTGAACTTCTGTTTAAAAACCCATTCGAATTGAAAAGTTCTTAAACTCAAACCAAGTCCCAATTTTGTAAAAAGCCAAATCCAACAGATGGAGCCTGATCAAAAGTAGCCTAAAAAATAGGTTGAAAAGCCCAGAACTCAGCCTGGCCTGATAAAAGCAGGATAAAAAGGCAAAAGAAGAGCTTAGGCTAGAAGCAGACTTCAAGCCTGGAACATTAAAAAGCAAGCCAAGAGCATCCACCAAAGCATCAGAAATCCAAGCCTGAAATATCAAGAATCAACCGAAACGAAGTCTAGAAAGGTGAGAAGGAGTTCGGACGAAAAGGTTGGGGAAGACCCAGCCCAAGACGGAGCGCTAATGAAGCCAGGGCCCATAGAAACTGTCTATCTCAAAACGCCAATAAGGACTGAAGAAATGAAAATTTGGATTGGATCTGGACCCAAATATCCAAATCCAAACCCAAATAGTGTTTGGATCGGATTTAGATCTCAAAATCCAAACCCAAGATCCATACCTAAGACCCACCTCATTTGCCTATAAATAGTGGTGAGGGGGGGCCATAAACTCATGTGAATTTGCAATTGGAAGGCTTGGGAAGAGAGAGAATGAGTGGAGGCCATAAAGTAGATATGGTGGGCCATAGCCATGTGGGCTTGATCAAGAGTGTGGGTTCAAGCCTTGTATGAACCTAGGCTCAAACCAAAGGGCTGCACCAACTTGAAGGACGGCTGCAGAAGGCATGGAAGGATGGGCTATGCATGGTGGACCGGCTCCAAGAGGTAGGTCTCTCAACCTCACCCTAACCTAACCTAACCTACTTCACCTAACCGACCCCATTAAACCTAACCCAAACCTAGCCTAGACCTAGCCCCTTTCACCTAAACCAACCCAAACTCCCCCAAATCGACTCCCTTTGACCTAGACCTAACCTAATCCTAACCGAGTGCAGCCAGCACTCGGTTTTTGCCCCACACCACCTTAGCTAAACAGCCTGCCTGCACCTAGTGCAACAACTTGTCCCTAGCCACAACCCCCAGCCGAACACCCTGCCACCTCTTCCCCAATTCCCGCAGCACCCCCTCACCTTCCCGAGCACCACTAGCCCACACCCCATCACACCACACCCGGCCTCCTTTTTACCACCTGCCACCCTGCGTCACCCGGCTCCCCGCGCACCTAGCGCCACACCGCAACCTCTACCTACCACCTGCCGCCTCCACCCTTTTCCTAGCTCCACAACCTGCCCTACTGCCTGTCACCTTTTGTCCCCAGCTCCTTGTCGTGACCACCTGCCTAACTCCCAGTCGAACTAGCACCCTAGCACTTGTCGCCTGCCACCCTGCTACCTTCCACCAGCCACCCGAACCCCTTTTCACTCCATTACCCCAGCTCCTGCCCTACCGCATCCCACTTCCCTAGCGCCCCAGCCAGCGCCACCCCACTATCCTGCGCACCCTTTCCCCAGCGTCCTAGCGCCGCACCTGTCCCTACCGCCTGCCGCAGCACCCTATTGCTTCACCTTTGCCCCCGGTGCACCTAGCGCCACACCACACCTACCCCAGCACCCCATGCCAGCACCTACCTCACGACACCCGGCCACCCTTACCTGCCACACCACTTACCTTAGCCGTGAGCTACTTAGGGCCACACCACTTACCTTAGCCGTGACCCCCTTTAGCCAACCCACACCTTGGCCGAACCAAGCCCCTCCTAAGTCACAAACACTCGGTAAGCCTAAACTCACAACTAAACCCACCTAGGGAGACCAATCTCTTGGCTGCCAAGGTGGACGGACCCGAGCAGATTTGAGAGGAAAAGCCGACCACTTATAAGTGCTTAAATTCGGTTTTTACCTTACTCCTTTAAAATTCAATTCAATTAGATACGGGGTTGTAATAATGGAGCGTAGTCTCCCCCCGAAATGTAATATTTGTGCTTGATACACAAGGCACACACGTACACTTGAGCCATATTACTCTTAGACGTACACAAGACACCCACGTGCACTTGAGCCTTTCCGCTCTTAATTGCACACGATTGCACACACATTGAGCCTTTCCGCTCTTAAGCTAAAGTATATATTTCCCTTTGGGTATTTACTTTAGTGAAAGCTGTGTGAGTTGCAATTCAATTCGGGTTGTTACATTCACGTTGTGTGAGTTTATCATTTAAATTTCACACTCGCACACAAAAAGTACTCGAGCATTTGCTCCACACTCTCACACACATTTTGAGCCTTTGTTACTCATAAGATATAGCATACTTATATACTTTCAAGCTGCATGAGTTTTACATTCAGTCGTGTACGCACTTACATTTCGGGTTGTTTAATTCAAGTTGTGTGAGTTGTCTTTCCATTTACACACCAAGAGCACTCTCACAATTGAGCCTTTCCGCTCTTACTATATACTTATATTTCAATTTCGGCAAGTTCAATTCAAGTCGTGTGAGTTGCCTTTCCATTTACACACCAAAAGCACTCACTCACAATTGAGCTTTCTGCTCTTAAGATATAAGTATATTTCAATTATGCAATTTACATTCAAGTTGTGTGAGTTGTTTCAAGTTCGGGTATTTCCCTTAAGTTGCGTGAGTTGCACTTCCATTCGGGTATTTACATTAAGTTGTGTGAGTTGCTTTCAGTTTGAGCCTAGCTCACATCATCATCTCAAAACCCGAAAAATATTTGTGCATCCTTGCATTTGTGTGTTTTCAAAGAAACCCCGAATCTACGCTCAAACACACTGAAATTAGGCACTTATGCATACACATATCCGGCCTAAATAGCTTAAAACTCAAAGACTTGGAATCATACAGCCCCCAGTACATAAAATTTGCAAATTTAGGCAAAACTCGAGTTTTCAAAACACTTGTCTCTTTTCCAGAGTCCAAATTGTTTTATCAAAGCCTATAAGCACTTAAACTGACCCTTGAGTACCGGTTCAAGAAGGTTTAAAGCGAAAAGATTTCGCTTGCCCACAATTGCCTTAAAACATCAGATATTTCAAAAACTTCGCTAGCTTGAGCAAGCTAGCTGGCACACCCATAGTCTAAGCTAAACTCCCTTTGTAAAAATGTTTTGAAGAAATCTCCTTTGAAACTTCGTGAGTGAGGATCAAAGTGGATCGTGTGACCCTGAATGAGAGAATCGATGCTTGTGAAAAAGCGAAGTTTTCAAAAACAAATGGGTTACATTTCAAAAATCTCCATCTTACAAAGGAAGACCTTGTTTAATATGCAAGTATCTTGCTATATTGAAGTAGGCCTTTCTTTGTAAGAAGAAGGATTTTGAAATGCAACCACGTATTTGGAAAGCTTCACTTTTTCGCAAGTGCGAATTCACTCATTCAGGGTCACCCAATTCGCCTTTGATCCTTGCTTTCGAAGTTTCGAAGCAAGTTTCCTAAAACATTTTCAAAAATGGGAATTTAACTAGACCCTACACATGATACTTCTTTAAGTATTGAATATTGATAGGATCTGCTAAATTCCTACCTTCTACATCGATCAACCAGTATGAGTTGTTTGTGGTGGTTCCACGCACAACATAAGGGCCATCCCACTTGGGCCGCCACTTTCCAAGTGGATGTGGGCCATGATAGTGGATGATTTTCAAAACCAGATCTCCCACTTTAAAGTGGTGAGGTTTCATATGTTTCTCATAATGTCGGGCGATCCTTTGCCAGTATGCGTGAGCATGATCCATAGCAAGGAGTCGCCTCTCATCTAACAAATCTAGTTCGGCCATCCTAGCATGCTAAAGCGTCTCTAGGGGGAGGTTGAGTGCCATGGATGTATAAAATGAATGAATTTTGGTATGAATGGGAATAATGGCGTTTGTGCCATAGACCAACTCAAATGGCGTGGCATTCGTGTTAGTCCGGATGGAAGTCCTATAAGCCCATAAGGCTTCATCCAGCTTCTCATGCCACGTCCTACCCTTTTCTAAAGTTTTCTCAATAATACTAATGAGAGTCTTATTGGTGGCTTCGGCTTGGCTGTTGCCTTGAGGGTAGTAAGGCGATGAGAAGTGGTGAGTTATGCCGTAGGTGTTGCACAACTTGACCATCCGCTCATTTTTGAATGGGGTGCCATTATCGGACACAAGGTCTCTTGGAACTCCAAATCGAGCCAAGATGTTTTTCCTAATGAAAGCCACCACATGTTGCCCCTGGACATTGGTCAGGGAGGTGGCTTCGACCCACTTGGAAAAGTACTCAGTGGCTGCTAAAATGAACCTATGCCCATTCGACGCCTTTGGAAATATTGGTCCTATAATATTAAACGCCCACATGGTGAATGGCCAGGGGCTGACCACGGAATGCAATGAAGATGAGGGGATATGAATGGCGTGCCCATGCACTTGACATGGATGACACTTCCTAACATGATCGTGGCAATCCTTTTTCAGAGTGGACCAAAAATAACTCGCTCTAAGTATTTGTAGACACAGAAAATTCCCACTTCTGGTTCTTAGGCCTGAAGTGAACCTTTTCGTGTGTCTAAGTTGTTTTTATAAACAAGGGCGTGCCAGCTAGCTTACTCAAGCTAGCGAAGTAAGTTTTGAAATTTGACTCTATCGGGGCGACTGTGAGCAAGTGAGCTCTTTTCGTCGTAGACCTTCTTGCACCGATGCGCAAGGGTTAGTCTATATGCTTGGCAAAGTCTTTAAATTAAACCTCTTTAAAAAATACCCGAAGTGTTTGGGCTTTGTTTGTACGATTGCAAGTTTTATTTCACGTGGGATTTGCACGTGCCTATGTCTTTCTTTTTATGCTTTTTAGGGCCAACTAGGTGTGTGCGTAAGTGACCTAAGTTGGGCGATTTTTGCACGGGAGTGTGGGGCTTGCTTTGATGTAATATGTGTCTTAACTCGTGGTATGGCGAATATGCAATGCAAAGTCACACAACTCCAAAGGGAAAACCCGAATTGAAAGACAATGCTTAAGGGAAATGACTTAATGTAAATTGCAAAAGGGAAATTGTAAAAGGGAAATATGGCTATATCTTAAGAGCGGAAAGGCTCAATTGTGCAAGTGTGTGTCGTGTATATATGGAAAGACTACTCACACAGCTAAACCTTAAAACCCAAATCTTAAAGACATAGCCGAAGGGAAATACTTATAATATATATGGGCCTGAAGGTCGCCAACGTGTGCGTGGGTGTTGTGTGTATATGTAAAGACAACTCACATGACTTGTAATGTAAACCCAAATAGAATTGCAATATGGCCCTTATTATTGTCTTGGGAATAAGAGCGAAAGCTCAATGTGTGTGAGTGTGGAATTGAAAGACCACGCACACAACTTGGATTAAAACACCCAAACGAAATTGCAATACGGCCCTTACTAGGGTCTTGGGAGTAAGAGCGAAAGCTCAATGTGTGTGAGTGTGGAATTGAAAGACCACGCACACAACTTGAATTTAAAACACCCAAATGAAATTGCAATACGACCCTTATTAGGGTCTTGAGAATAAGTGCGAAAGCTCAATGTGTGTGAGTGTAGAATTGAAAGACCACGCACACAACTTGAATTAAAACACCCAAATAAAATTGCAATATGGCCCTTACTAGGGTCTTGGGAGTAAGAGCGAAAGCTCAATGTGTGTGAGTGTAGAATTGAAAGACAACACCCATGACTTAAGTTAAAACCCATGCAGCTGAATGTATATAAGTATAATTATATCTTAGGGGATGGTTAGGCCCGTGTGTGTGCCAAAATGATGTGCAGCTAAGAGCGGAATGGCTCAAGTGCACGTGTGTGTTGGTGTGCCAAACCACATTATTACAACCGGGGGGAGACAATGCTCCATTATTACAACCCCGTATCAAATTTAATTAAATGTAAGCAAGTTCATATCAAGGACCAAGTTAGGCACTTACGTGTAGCTGGTCCGTGCTCAACTTGCTTGGCTTTGGCCTCATGAGTCGCCTTGGACAGCCGAGGGGAGCTCCTTCGATGTAGGTTGGCGGCAGGTAGGGCACTAGCCGGATGGAGTCTTGATGCTGGCCGGGGGATGGAGTGGCTAGGTGCGGCAAGTTAAGGGTATTGGCTTGGTGGTGGCAGGTTAAGGATGTTGGCTAGGTGGTGGATGACTAAGGGAGAAGGTTCAACTTGGGGCTAGGGTGGTGAGTATTGAGGGAAGTTAGTGAGGTGGGGTGCAGTTGGGCCGGGTGTAAGGGAGAAGGTTGGGCGGTTGTGGCGGGTGGTGGAGTGTGCAGCCGGAAAAGAAAGGGGTGAGAGGCTAGATGGAGTTGAGGTTGGGTACTAACCGTGGGTGGTAGGGGTGCTGGTGGATGAAGGTGGTGGAAGGAGGTGGCAACCGAAGGTGGAAGGTGCTGGAAGTTGGTTGAAGCGAAGAGGTGGCAGCGGGGTGATGAAGTGGCGGTGGAAGTGGGGAAGGTGGCAGCTGGTTGATGAAGTGGCGGTGGAAGTGGTGCAGTTGGGAGGGAGTGAGGGGGGATTGAGTGGAAGAGAGAGAGTGAAAAACCCGCAAGATAGGGGGTTTTTATAGGCTAGAAAGGGATGGGTCGGTTGGGGTGATTTTGGGTAGATATTTGTAATAAGGTGGGCTTGTGGGGTGGTTTGGGGTAGGTCGGTTAGTGTGGTTGTTTGGTGGTTTAGGGTAGGTTAGTTAGGTGGGCTGGGACTTAGTGGTTAGGGGTTTAATTAGGTGTATTAAGGTGGGTTTAGGTTTAGTTAGTTAGGGTCTAGGTGTTCTAGTTAGGTGAGGTGAGCTAGGTGAGGTCGGCTAGGTGTGGTTGGGGTGGTTTTGGGTGAGAGTGGCTAGGTTTGGGTCAGGTTTAGGGGAGAGTGGCTAGGTGAGGTGGGCTAGCTTACGGCTAGGTTTTAGGAACCTCCCCTTGGCGCCGATCCATGGACCCAGTTGCAGCCATATCCAAGTTGGTGCAGCCCCAGGTTAGGTGTAGGTGCATACAAACTCAAACCCACACTCTAGGCTAAACCCACAAGGTTAACCCACCCTTGACCAAAAGTCAAGCCTACCAACTTTCTCACTCATACTTTATCACCCCTTTTTCTCTCTCTACCCAAGCTTTTCACGTGAAATATCTGTGGGCCCCACCTCCATTTATGAGAAGATGATGTGGGCCATGGATTTGGATCTTTGGATCCAAATCCAAATCCAAATCCAAATGCATGTTGGGTTTGGATCTGGATATATATGGTCCAAATCCGGCCCAAATCTAATTTTCTGATTCCTTCATGGCGTTTCGAAATGGACAGTTTTTGCGGGGCCTGACTGCATCAGTACTCCGTCTTGCGTTGGGTCTTCGCCAACATTGTCGTCCGCTCTTCTTCTCACCTTCTAGAGTTCAATTTGAATAAATTGTTGATATCAGGGGCTTGGATGTCCGAGAATCTGGGGATGATTCTGATACGGGAGTTGATGTGCCGGGCTTGAAATATGCCCTGAGTTCGGGCTCTCTTTTGCCTCTTCGATCCTGCTTTCATCAGGCCAAGCTGCTTTTGGGGTTTCAAAACACCTTTTTAAGGTTTTAAAACTATATGTATACAGTTTAAAACGTATTTATGGTTTCAGCATATGTACAAGGTTGTCTGGAAGGCTCCTGGGTTTCTAGACTCAAAATAGCCCTTTGGGGCTGCTTTTGCAAAACCAGGCACATTTGAGAAAATCGTGGGATTTTGGGATGTTTACAGTATTTTCATCGCCATCATATTGGCATTAACATGACCTCCACATTCTGCATCGTGGAATTCATGCATTATAATCCTAGCCTCCTCTAGGCTGACACACCTTAGTAAGATGCTGGTAAAGTTTTTTTTGTACAGGACCCCACCCAAAATCATGTATCGGGTAGAAATGTTTTGGATGAATGCCTTATCTTTGGATGTGGCATTTTCAGTGAATCCCTCATTTTCTAAAAAGCACTTTATGTTATAAAACCAAGGTTTTTGATCAGAATCTGGTTTGTTTTGGCAAATTTCCAAATCGTGTGTGGATGGAGTGGGTGCATGCCATATCTCTAAGGATCGGGTTCCCAAAGTGGGATCGACCCTTAGGGCTGAACCCAAGGATGAGAGGGCATCGGCAATGCCATTATCCTCTCTTCCTACATGTGTGAGTGTACACGATTGGAAGGATTCAACCAATCGAGTGGCCAACTCATGATATGGAAGAACCTTTTCATTTCTAACTTGCCAGATTTTTAAAACTTGGTTTATAACGAGTAATGAATCTCCAAAGACCTCAATGCATGCTGCCCCTAGAGTTTTCGAAACTTTTAAGCCTTGTATGAGTGCTTCATACTCAGCTATGTTGTTGGAACACTCGAAATCTAGGCGAATTGCTATGGGTATTTTGCCCTTTTCAGGGGATACGAGGATGACCCCAACACCAACCCCTCTTTGGTTTCGTGCCCCATCGAAGTGCATTTTCCACACTTGGTTTTGAAAAGAGTTTGCCAAAATGTGGTTTTGAAATTGGTTTTGTAATATGCCTTCATCAGGCCTTTCATCGAGTGTGGGATATGCATCCTCTAAGGAGAACTCAGCCACGTTGTCTGCTTGGGCTTGCCCCTTAATGGAGATCTGGTGATGGTATTTCAAATCATACTCCATTAGAAGGAGTTGCCATTTGCCCAATCTATCGGTGAGAATGGGTTTTTCGAACAAGTGCTTGATTGGATTAAGCTTGGACACTATCCATATCTCATGATCTAGGAAATAGTGTCGAAATTTTTGGTAGGCCCAAACTAGGGCCAAGCACGTCTTCTCCATGGCTTGATAATTCCTTTCATAAGCTAGGAGAGTTTTCGAAGCATTATATATGGCATACTCCTTATGGGTATCATCCTCGTATTGAGCTAACAAGGTACCCAAAGCATTCGCATGCACAGAAATGTAAAGCAGAAGAGGTTTTCCTTGCTTTGGAGGGTTTAAAACAGGGGGATTAACTAAGTACGCCTTTAATCTTTCAAAAGACTTTTGGCATTCGTCATCCCACAAAAATTTTGTCCATTTTCTCAACAGTTTGTTGAAGGGTTCGCATCTAGTCCCCAGGTTTGAGATAAACCTGCGAATGGATTGGAGTCGACCTTGGAGGCTACGAATTTGCATGAGATTGGAGGGTGGAGCCATGTCTATGATGGCTCGACACTTAGGGGGGTCGACTTCTATGTCCCTTTGGCTCACCATAAATCCTAAAAGCTTACCGGATTCTACTCCGAATACGCACTTCTGAGGGTTTAGCTTTACTTTGTAAAGTCTAAGCCTTTCAAAAATATTTTGTAAGCATTCGATATGAGTGCATCGAATTTTTGATTTAGCCAAGAGATCATCCACATATACCTCTACGAGCTCATGAATTTGATCATGAAAGATCGTGGTCATAGCTCTTTGGTACGTGGCGCCAGCATTTTTCAAACCAAAGGGCATGACTGTATAGCAGTACGTGCCCCATGGGGTTGTGAAACCAGTCTTAGCTTGATCTCGTGGGGCTAATTTGATTTGATTATACCTTGAATAACCATCCATGAATGAAAACATCTCATGATTTGCAGTACTATCGACTATCAAATCAATGTTCGGTAAAGAAAAGTTATCCTTTGGAGTGGCTTTGTTCAGGTTTCTGAAATTGCTGCATATTCGAATCTTCCCACTGGTTTTTCGAACAACAACTATATTGGATAACCAATCATAATACGCAATGGGTTTTATAAATCCGGCTTTTAACAGATCTTCTAAACCCTCTTTGACTTGTGAGTGTACGTTCGGATGTGTTTTCCTAAGCTTTTGTTTTATGGGCATTGCATCTGAATCTAAGGGAAGACGATGCTCTACAACTTGGTAGTCTATACCCGGCATGTCTTTGTATGTCCATGCAAACACATCTAAGTAGGTTTTCAAAAATGCAATGAATGATGATCTTTCATGCTCATGCAAACATGCACCTACCTTAATGAGTTTGGGCTTTGAGTCATTCCCTAAGTTTATCTCTATGAAATCTCCTCCTACTGAATTCAAAGGTTTTTCAAAATCGAGAATTTTATGAAATTCTGGGAGCTCAGAAGTGGGATCCTCCTCAAGCGGATCCACCTCTGGGCTTCGATCATTCTCGAGATCTATAGATCCTAGGGAATTTGATGCATGTATTTTGAAAATACCTGGTTTTTGACTTGGGATTTCTATTGATGTCGAAATTTTTGGTCTGGTTACGCAGACAACGTTTCTTTCGAAATCTTTGGCTTTCCCCAAATCTTTACCAGGAGCAACTATGTACAAAACTTTTTGGGAATTTTGTAGATTTTCAATTTTTTTGTGTTTTTGTAAAGAAAGAATTTTGGGAACTATACAAACCACCCTTTTTTCGAGTTTTTCATTTTCAAGTATTTTTGGCTTTTGCAATTTTTTGAAATGTTTTTGGATTTCAAGTTTTTCCAATTTTTTTGTGTTTTTGATTGAGGGATCTTCCATCATACCTACAAAGGAAAACGTAACGAGTTAGACTCTGAACAAGAGGTCTAAATCGTAGGTTTCTGCTTGGGTAGGCTCCAGGGCACCCTTGACCCAGGTGGTCATAGGGGGTGGCTCTGGTGGTATTCTAGGAGTATAGCCGATCCCATATCGGCTTGGATTGGCCTTGGGCAATATGGGCTCTACGAGACCCTGATTCTGTGCCCCTAGACTCTTGTATGGCATATAGCCCATATTCAACAGCATGTTCCACGACTTTTTGTTTTTAGAAAAATTTTCATACAAGTCGTGATCCTGGAACTTGTTGTCGTCTATGTTATGCAAATAAGGCTTTTTGTCCAGGGGTTTTGGAAATGGGCGACTCTTGGCCTTTCCTGGGATGGTCAGGGTTTTGAGGGGGCCAGCCTTGGGCGACCCTTTGACATACACGACCTTCCTAGGGGCTTTAAGTGTGAGCTTTGGTGGCTCGACCAAGGTCTGCCCCATATTGGCCTCATGGTCCTGGAAACTCGATAAGCAGGGGGAATTCATGATTCCCTGAAGTTGTGGGTGACTCTCACCTAGGATCACTACGATTTGGTCCCTGAAAGGGATTTTAACACACCTATGGAAGGTGGATGGCACAGCACACAGGCTGTGTATCTAGGGCCTTCCCAACAATAGGTTATAGTGGGGGTGGATGTCCAAGACATGGAACACCCTCATGTGTACTATCCCTCTCGTTTCCATGGGGAGTTCGATGGATCTTAGAGGTCTTGACGTATTCCCATCGTATCCAGTGATTACGATGGGACTTGGGCTTACGGATGTCAAGGTGACTCCGATTTGGTATGCTACATGAAGTGGAAGGATGTTGAGCCCTCCTCCCCATCGACTAGGTACCTATCTAGAGAGTGGTGATTCAAAACCACCTCGATATGTAGGACCTGGTTGTGGGACTCACAGGGTTTTTCTAGATCCTCTTTCGAGAACACGATAGGCGTTTTCGCTCCTATGGATGCCACTTGGTTGGACAAGGATTCTGGGGTTATGTTCGAGTTAACCTTGGCTCTTTCTAAAATTTTATCTAACACGAGTCTATGCCTAGGCGAAGTTTCTATCAGCTCTAGGATGGACATGTTAATGGGAATCTTTGAAAGATGCTTTTCGAAATCATACAAGGTTAAAATGACTTTTCCTGTGTCCGCTTTCGGCGAAACTCTAGGAATACATGCTTTTGAAGGGCCAGGTACACTGACCACTTTTTTAGCATTTTGCAGATGTGGGGGTTGATAGATCCTTCCAGACCTGGTTATCTCCCCCACGATCAACCTAGGGTTCACACCTAACGTGACTCTAGTTGAGTGTTTTAGAGCACCTTGAATTTTCAAAGCTGGTTTAACCGGGGATGAAACTCTTGGTGGTCCCCACATGACTAGTTGGGCGGATTTCTTATGAAGTATGAGAGTAGGTGCACAATTAGAAAAACCAAACTTATATGCATGCGCTAGACTCTTCGAAATCATGACAGCACATACCTCTTTCCTCTTCCCACTAGTACTTGCGTGCTTGGGGAAGGGTTCTTTGAAGATAGCTTGGGCAGACTCTGGTTCCTCAATGACCTGGAGCCGGCCTTCTGCTATCAAGTTCTCAATTTTATTAAGCAGGGAGAAACACCGCTTTGTATCATGGACTTTGAGCCGATGATACTTGCAGAATCGGTTTAAAAATCCCCCTTTGGAAGTAATTCCCTCGAGAATTTCAGGGAGTTCGATCATTCCTTGGGCAAGTAGGAGGTCTAGGACCTCCAACATGGGTTGCCCCAACGGAGTATACTCCCGTCTTTCAAAGGGTTTTTGGAAATTTTTCTCCTTTTTATTTTCAATTTTTTCAAAGTTTTTAGAAGTACTTGCCGGGCTTGGATCCACCCGGACATTGGCGATTTTGTGGGGCTTTGTCCCTTTATCCATGGTGGGTAGCCCATAAGTGTTGGGCTTCTCCAAGCGAGTTTTCAAAACCACGCTCCCTTTCCACAAATGATCATAAATCCCTTTCTTCAAATTCGTTTCAAAAAGAGATGCTTTTTTTATCAACTTGTGGAAAGTTGGGATCTCGTGTAGGGAAAGAAGGGTTTTTAATTCATTTCGAAAGTTATCCATGATGAGCATGACTGCGCATCCTTCGGATATAGGTTCTCGCACTTGTCCAAGGAGAGACCTCCATCGAACGATAAATGTATGCACATCCTCGTTCATGCCCTGCTTTGCATCCCTCAATATGTTTAAAGTGGGTGTGACCTCTACGTTATGCGAGAATCTCTACATAAAGCAGTTCGCTAACTCTTCAAAAGTAGTGAACTGGCTAAGGTCATAGGAAGCCAGCCATTTGGAAGTTGTGTCTTTGAGGGATAAAGGAAACCAATACACCCATTTCATCGAGTCCTGCTTTTTCTTGTGGGCTCGACGAGAGAAAAGTTGCAAGTGAGACCTAGGGTCTCCCGTGCCATCATACCGATGGAAATTCGGTATTTCATCGTCATTGTCCATTTCATAGTCTAAATGAAGAAAATCGGACAGGGCGTAGTTCCTAGGGCCTTACGATCCTTGTGGGTGAAGGAGTCGTGGTATTGGTTGCCTTCCATTGCGGAGTTCTCTTTGTTTTTGTGAGTTTTCTCAACTCTCTTTTTGGCTTTTGGTTCGCCATGTGACGAACACGAATCAACTGCTTCAGTCTCTTGGCTAAGAGCAGCGATTTTGTCCTCGAAGTCCCTTCTTAACTCCTCGATCTCTTCTCTTTGATCTCGGTTTTTCAAAAACTTCCTAGAATGAGAACTTGATGTGCATGAGCCATGGCTAGACACTTCTTGGGAGCCTGGACTCGACATGCTTCAATGCTTTCAAAATCCTAAGTATGAAATGCAACAAACAGAGAGTTAAAACACTTTTCCTTGAAAATTTTTCATGAGATTTGTTTGTATGGATCGATTTTTTTACAAGACCCACGTCCCACCGGGCATGCTAAATCTGTAGACACGCGGAAATTTATGACCCCAGGCTTCTTAGGGCCTAGAGCAAACCTTTTCGTATGTCTAAGTCGCTTAAAGGGCGTGCCAGCTGCTTCGTGCCTGGGCCTTCCTTTCGCCTTTCGAACCTGGCTTTTACCAAGTTGCTCTTCTAGGCTTTAGAACAGACTTCTGAAGCTGCTTTTGGTATTGGCCTTCGTGACCGGCTTGTTGGGCTATTTTTGGATCAGGTGTCGTCTTCGCATGCTCCACCTGTTCGCCTTTAGCTTTGGGAAAATGGGGCTTAGCCCAGGTTTGAAAACTCCTATTTGATAAAGGGCTTTAAAACACTATTTACAGGATTAAAAGCAATATGTACAGAGTTTAAAATAGTGTGTACATGTTTTCGAGTATGTACAGGGTTTCCATACTCAAAATGGCCCTTTGGGGCTGGTTTTGTAAACCAGGTATATTTTTAGTAAGTCGTGGGATTTTGGGGTGTTTATAGGATAGAAGTCCTATAAGCCCATAAGGCTTCATCCAACTTCTTATGCCACGTCCTACCCTTCTCTAACGTTTTCTCAATAATGCTTATGAGAGTCTTATTGGTAGCTTCAGCTTGGCCGTTGCCTTGAGGGTAGTAGGGTGATGAGAAGTGGTGAGTTACGCCATACGTGTTACATAACTTTACCATCCTCTCATTTTTAAAGGGGGTGCCATTATCAACCACTAGGTCTTTTAGAACTCCAAATCGAGCCAAGATGTTTTTCCTAATGAACGCCACTACATGTTGCCCCTAGACATTAGTCAGGGAGATAGCTTCAACCCATTTGGAAAAGTACTCAATGGCTGCTAGGATAAACCTATGCCCGTTTGATGCATTTGGAAAAATTGGTCCTATGATGTCAAACGCCCACATGGTGAATGGCATTGGGCTGACCACGGAATGCAATGTGGATGACGGGATATGAATGGCGTGTCCATGCACTTGACATGGGTGACACTTCCTAACATGGTCATGACAATCCTGCTTTAGAGTAGACCAAAAGTAACCAGCTCTAAGTATTTTTATTGCCATCATGTTTGCATTTACATGCCCTCCACATTCTCCATCGTGGAATTCATGCATTATCATCCTAGCCTCCTCAAGGTTGACACACCTCAATAAGATGTTAGTAAAACTCTTTTTATAAAGAATCTCTCCCAAAATCATGTATCGGGTTGAAATCTTTCGAATAAGAGCTTTGTCTTTAGACTACGCGAATTCTGAAAATCCTCCATTTTCTACGAAATTTTTGATGTCTTGAAACTAGGGTTTTTCAGTAGAAGTTGGGTTGCTTTGGTGTAAACACCCTAAAATCCCACGATTTTCTCAAATATGCTTGGTTTCATAAAAGTAGCCCCAAATGACTATTTTGAGTCTGGAAACCTAGGAGCTTTCTAGACAACCCTGTACATATGTTGAAACCATATATACATTTTTAAAACTGTATACATATAGTTTTAGAAAGCCTCGAGAGCCGCTTGGCCTGACAAAGCAGACCGAAAAGGCAAAGGAGAGCCCGGACCTGAAGCATACTTCAAGCCCTGCACATCAACTCTTGTATCAAAATCATCCCCAGATTCTCAGACATCCAAGCCCCAAATATTAGAAATTTGCTTAAAATGAACTCCTAAAGGTGAGAAGAAGAGCGGACGACAGCGAAGACCCAACGCAAGACGGAGTACTGATGAAATCAGGCCCCGCACAAACCGTCCATTTTGAAACGCCATGAAGGAATAAAAAAATCAGATTTGAGCCGGATCTGGACCATATATATCCAGATCCAAACCTAACATGTATTTGGATTTGGATCCTAAGATCCAAATCCAATATCTACATCCATGGCCCACATCACCTTCTCATAAATGGAGGTGTGGGGCCCACAAATATTTCACGTGAAAAGCCTTGGAAGGCTTGGGTAGAGAGAGAAAGGGGGGGATAAAGTATGAGTGAGAAAGTTGGTAGGCTTGACTTTTGGTCAAGGGTGGGTTAACCTTGTGGGTTTAGCCAAGAGTGTGGGTTTAAGCTTGTATGCACCTACACCTGACCTAGGGCTGCACCAACTGGGACATGGCTACAAATGGAGCAAGGGACCGGTGCCAAGGGGAGGTTCCTAAACCTAGCCCTAAGCTAGCTCACCTCACCTAGCCACTTTCCTTAAAACCTAACCCAAACCTAGCCATTCTCACCTAAAACTGCCCCAACCTCACCTAGCTAGACCACCTAGACCCTAACCAACTAAGCCTAAACCCACCTTAGTGCACCTAATTAAACCCCTAACCACTATGTCCCAGCCCACCTAACGGACCTACCCTAAACCACTAACCCAACCCCCCCTAACCAACCTACCCCAAACCATGTCCCATGCCCACCTTATTACAAATATCTGGCCCACCTTCTACCAACCGACCCAGCCCATTCCCAGCCTATAAAAACCCCCCTTCATTGCGGGTTTCCCTCTCTCTCCTCCACTCTAACCCTCCACTCCCTCCAAGCTCCACCACCCAACCCATCCACCTGCCATTCCACCTCCACTCCTTCCACTCGGCCAACACTTCCCCATTCCAGCCGACTCCACCACCTTCCATCTTCGGCGAGGAGCTCCACCACCCGGCTGCCACTCTTCTTCCACTTCCATCCGGTCACCACTTCCATCCACCAGCACCACCTCCATTCACGGTTAGTACCCCACCTCAACCCCATCTAACCCTTCACCTCTTTCTTTCCCAGCCGCACACTCCCATCCACCCACCAACTTGCATCCTTCCCTTCTCCCTTACACCCGACCGACCTGCACCATACCCCACTACCTTCCCTCAACACCACCCACCTTAGCTCCTAGCTGAACACCTCCCTTAGTCACCCACTTCCCAGCCTGCCTTTACCACTCCCCAACACCATCTTCCATCCATTCAGCCAACACCTTCCATTCCGCCAGCACCCCTATCTGCCGTTCCTTCCACTCGGCCAGCATCAAGACACCACCCGGCCAACACCCCTACCTGCCGCAAGCGCCCACCTAGGGAGCTCCCCTTCGGCAGCCCAAGGCGACTCACGAGGCCAAAACCAAGCAAGTTGAACACGGACTAGCTACATGTAAGTTCCTAACTCGGTCCATTATATGAAGTGTGTAAACACCCCGAAATCCCACGAACTTTTTAAAAACAAACCTGGTTTTGTACAAGCAGCCCCAAAGGGCCATTTTTGAGTCTGGAAACCTAGGAGCCTTCCAAATAACCCTGTACATACGTTTTGAACTCTATATTTCGAAAACATACAATATAGCTTTCAAAACCCTTTTAAAACAGGTTTTGAAACCCCGAAGCGGCTTTGCCCGATCAAGACAGGACCAGGAGAGCTAAAAAGAGCCCGGAACCGGAGCACACGTCGAGCCCGGCATAGCAACTCTTGTATCTGATTCACACCCCAGGATCTCGAACGTCCAAGACCCTATTCTTATCAAAATAGCATTTGAAGTCATCTCCGGAACGCAGAAACGGAGGCGGACGACTATGTTGGCGAAGACCCAACGCATACGGAGTACTGATGCTGTCAGGCCCCGCACGAATCGTCCGTTTCGAACCCAGCTCGAAGGAGTCAGAGTTCAGTTTGGATTGGATCTGGACCATATATATCTAGATTCCAATCCAAACCCATATGTGGACTTGGATTTGGATTTGGATCCAGAGATCCAATCCAATATCCATATCCATGAACCACATCACCTTCTCATAAATGGAGGTGGGGCCCACTTGAAATTCACGTGGGATATTGGGCATGAGAGAGAGTGGGGATGGAAAATATCAAGAGTGTTGTATTAAGCTTGACTTGTGTGTCAAGTTTGGGTTTAATCATGTGGGTTAGCCTAATTGAGTGGGTTTAAGCTTGTAATTAGCTAAAACCTAACCTAGGGCTACACCAACATGAGGTGATCAAGGTCTATGGGCCATGCTAAGGGAGCTCCTTCACCTAAACCTAACCCAAAATGCCTAATCCTAGCCTAAACCCCTAATCCACCCCTAATCTGAACCTAATTACCTAACCCACTTCCTAATCCCGTCCTAATCCCAACCTAATCACCTAACCCACTTCCCTAATCCTTCCCTAAACCTAGATTAATTTCCCTAATCCTAGCCTAAACCTAGCCTAATCACCTAACCTAGCTCACTAAACCTCACCCTAAAACCCAACCACCTAACCTAGCCCTAAACCCCTAAACCACCCCTAGCCCACAATCTACCCAAACCCCTAGTTTCAAAATATCTGGCCCAACCCTTTCCAGCCCACCTTATCTACATACCACCCTACCTAAACCACCTAACCACTACCCCAAGCCCAGCCCTAACCGACCTACCCATCCCCTATTTAAACCCCTCCCCTTTGGGGGCGGGTTTTGCAAGAAGGAGCCCTCATCTCACCCAGCCGGGACCACCCTTTTCCAGCCTAGCCGGGACCACTCTCCATCAGCCCAGCCGGGACCACTCTCCACCAGCACTACCTGCACCGCCACCTTCCCTCTTCCATCCATCACCACCTCACCCAGCCGGACGCCACCACCTTCACCCAACCGAACCAGCCGAGCTCCCATCCACACCCGGCTTCTCTCTTCCATCCGCCACTTCTCCCCATCCAGTAAGCACTCTCTAACTTTACCTAGCTCCTTCTCTACTCCCTCTCCACTCCCAGCCACCCACCATACCATCACCTCACCTACACAACAGCCCTTCGCCACCACCACTCCCACTCGGCCAAACCTTAGCCGCCCCAGCCGTTTGCCCCTACCTAAATCCCCTCAACTACACCCGGCCACCCTATTAGATTTCCTAAGACCTGCCCATAACACTCCCTTAAACCTACTATCCCCATCACCTAACTAGCTACCTTCCCATACTCCAACCTTAGTCACCCTAGCAACCCGCCACCACCACATCTTCCTAGTCGGCCACTCCAACCGACTATTCCTTCATTCGGCCAGTCATCACCATTCCCCTAGGTGTCGCATTCGGCCTTCCCACAAACTCTCCTTTAGGTCCAGTTTCCCTAAACACTCAACTCCCCTAGTGACCCTAAAAACTCACTTGTTCAACCCCTTTAACCCCCCACCTCGAGGCGACATCCACTTGCAACCGGCCACCTTTGAGGCACCTATCCCGCGCCCCACTTGCAGCCGGCCAACACCTTTGGTCACCTATCCTCACGGAGCTCCCGTTTACAGCCCAAGGCGAAGCCCAAGCCCACGCTCAAGCAAGACCTCTATGAACCAGCTACTCGTAAGTGTCTAAACTCGGTCTTTAGTTGTATACTTGCGTGAGATTCAATTTGATACGGGGTTGTAATAACGGAGCATAGTCTCCCCCCGCTTGTAATAACGTGGCTTGGCACAACCACACACGTGCACTCTCTTATTCGTGCACGATTTTGAACACACACGGGCCTAATCAGCCCCTCATATATAAGTGTGTATATATACTTTCATTTTCGAAGGGTTTTTGTTTAAGTTGGGTGCATTGTCTTTCAATTCAAGCACTCACACACATTGAGCTTTCGCTCTTAGTTGAAAGACCCAAGTAAGGGCCGACCTATACTATTTGGGTTTTATTTCATGTCGTGTGAGTAAGTCTTTCAATTCAAGCACTCTCACACACATTGAGCTTTCGCTCTTATTTGAAAGACCCAAGTAAGGGCCGACCTATTACTATTTGGGTTTCATTTCATGTCGTGTGAGTAAGTCTTTCAATTCAAGCACTTTCACACACATTGAGCCTTCGCTCTTACTCCCAAGACCTTAGTAAAGGCCTTATTGCAGTTATATTTGGGTTTCATTTATGTCGTGTGTGTAGTACTTCAATTCAAGCACTTTCACACACATTGAGCCTTCGCTCTTATTTCCCAAGACCTTAGTCAAGGCCATACTGCAATTTATATTTGGGTTTAATTTCATGTCGTGTGTGTAAGTCTTTCAATTCCAGCACGCACCCACATTGAGCCTTCGCTCTTATTTGGAAGACCCGAGTAAGGGCTCATATACATAATCTATATACATATTTCCCTTCGGTTATTTCCCTTCAGTTATTTCCCTTCAGTATTGTCTTTACATTTCGGGTTTTCCCTTTGGAGTAGCGTGAGTTTGCATTGCATCTACGCCATACCACGAGGTAGGACGCATATTGCATCGAAGCAAGCCCCGCTCGAATTCGCCCATGTAGTGGAGTGTTCATAACACACAAACTAGGTGGCCCGAAAAGGGATAAAAGAAAAGACTTAGGCACGTGCAAATCCACGTGATCTAAAACATGCAACCGCATCTTAAAGACCCGAAATAGACACCTCGAACCGCTTCGTAGACTTTCTCTCAAAAAACTCGATTTTTGCAAAGCGTACAGACTGACCCTTGCGCATCGGTGCAAGAAGGTCTGCGACGACAAGAGCTTACTTGCTCACAGTCGCCACGTTTAGAAGTCAGTGTTAAAAATATCTTCGCTAGCTTAAGTAAGCTAGCTGGCACGCCCTATTTTGCATACCTAGGCCTTAGACACACGAGAGGATCCGCTCCAAGCCCTGAAAGAGGCGGAAGAGGCGGGGATTTTCGCGCGTCTACAAAGTGCATCGAAGTGCCCCATCGAAGTGCCCAACCACAACCCCTCTTTGGTTTCGTGCCCCATCGAAGTGCATCTTCCACACTTGGTTTTCATTTAAGCAGTTTGCTAAAATGTGATTTTGAAATTGATTTAGAAAGATGCCCTCGTCGGTCATTTCATCAAGTGTGGGATATGAATCCTCTAAGGGGAAGTCAGCCACATAGTCAGCTAGGGCTTGTCCCTTGATGGAGGTTTGATGGTAGAATTTTAGGTCATACTCCATCAAGAGGAGCTGCCATTTACCCAGCCTACCCATGAGGATAGGTTTTTCAAATAAATGTTTGATTGGATCAAGCCTAGACACTATCCAGATCTCATGATCTAGGAAGTAATGTCGAAATTTCTGGCAGGCCCATACCAAGGCCAAGCACGTCTTCTCCATGGCTTGATAGTTTCTTTCATAAGCCAATAGAGTTTTCGAAATATAATAAATGGCATACTCTTTATAGGTATCATCCTCATATTGAGCTAATAAGGCACCCAAGGCATTCGTATGCACAGAAATGTAAAGTAAAAGAGGTTTTCCTTGCTTTGGAGGGTTTAAAACCGAAGGATAAACCAGATACGCTTTTAATCTTTCGAAAGCTTTCTGGCAATCATTGTCCCATACAAATTTCACCCCTTTTCTCAAAAGTTTGTTGAAAGGTTCATATCTCGTAGCGAGGTTTGAAATAAACCTTCTAATTGATTAGAGGCAACCATAGAGGCTTCGGATTTGAGTTAAATTGGAGGGTAGAGGCATATCTATGATGGCTTGACACTTAGAGGGGTCAACTTCAATGCCCCTTTGGCTTATCATAAAACCTAAAAGCTTGCCGGATTCTACTCTGAAGACGCACTTTTGAAGGTTTAGTTTCACCTTATAAAGCCTCAATCTTTTGAAAACGTTTTGCAAAGATTTGATGTGTGTGCATCGGGTTTTTTATTTCACCAAGAGATTATCCACATACACTTCTAAGAGCTCATGAATTTGATCGTGAAAGATCGTAGTCATGACTCTTTGGTATGTGGCACTGGCATTTTTCAAACCAAAGGGCATGACTGTATAGCAGTACGTGCCCCAGGGTGTGGTAAAAGTAGTTTTAGCCTAGTCTCTTGGGGCTAACTTGATTTGATTATAACCCGAGTAGCCATCCATAAAGGAAAACATTTCATGATTTACAGTGCTATCAACTATCAAATCAATGTTTGGCAGAGGGAAGTTATCCTTTGAAGTGGCATTGTTTAGATTTCTAAAATCAATGCAAAATCGAATTTTCTCATTGGATTTTTGAACTACAACAATGTTTGAAAGCCAATCAGAATACGCAATGGATTTTATAAAACTAGCTTTAAGCAGATCTTCTAAACCCTCTTTCACTTGAGAGTTTACGTTCGGGTAAATCTTTCTAAGCTTTTGTTTTATGGGTTTCGACTCTGAATCTAGGAAAAGACAATGCTCTATGATTTTTGGGTCTAGACCCGGCATGTCTTCGTATGTCCATGCAAAAACATCAAGATAGGCTTTCAAGAATGCAATGAATGATGCTTTTTTATGATCATGCAGACATGTGCCTATCTTAACACATTTTGGATTTTCTTCACTCCCTAGGTCGATTTCTATGAAATCTCCTCCTACAGAATTCAAAAGTTTTTCCAAATCGAGAATTTTGTTAAACTCGGGAAGCTCGGAGGTTTGATCCTCCTCAGGGAGAAGGGGATCCTCCTCCATGCTTTGATCATTCTCGAGAATTTTAAATCCTATGAAATTTGGAGTTGATGCATGGTTTTCACAAACACCTGGTTTTGGTTTTGGAATTTCTACAAGTTTTGAAGACTTTGGTACCTTTATGAAGACGATTTTTTCTTCAAAATCCTTGGTTTTTTCCAAATTTCTACCAGGAGCTGGTATATACAAGATTTTTTTGGTATTTCACAAATTTTCAATGTTTTTGGTTTTTGCAAATTTGTAATTTTTTTGGATTTTTGTTTAAAAGAGGGGTCTTCCATCACACCTACAAAGAAAACACCATGAATTAGTCTCTAAACAAGAGATCTAAACCATAGGTCTCAGTTTTAGTAGGCTCTAGGGCACCCTTGACCCAAGTGGTAGTGGGTGGTGGCTCTGGGGGTATGGTGGGGATATATCCTATCCCATACCTATTTGGATTTGGATTTGGGAAGACATGCTCTAGCCGCCCATTGTTTTTGGTCCCTAAACTTTGATAGGGTATGTAGCCCATGTTGAGCAGCATGTTCCAAGGTTTTCTTATTTTAGAAAACTCTTTGTACAAAGGATGACCTTGGAACTTGCAGTCATCCATGGCATGCTCAAATGGTTTTCAGTTTAGGGTTTTCAGAAATATAGGGAGTTTGGATTTGCCTAGGATAGTCACAACTTTTGGGCCAACTTTGGGCTGCCCCTTGACGTAAACAACCGTCCTAGGGTTTTGGGGGACGAACTCGTATGGTTCGTCCATGGATTTGACGGGGTTGGCCCTGTAGGCCTTTTCACTTGACAAGCAAGGGAAGTTTTGAACTCCCCTTAGCCGTGGGTGGCTCTCGCCCAGGATTACCATGATTTCATTTTCGTGGGAGATTTTCACACACCTATGGAAGGTGGATGGCACAGCACGAAGGTTGTGTATCAAGGGTCTTCCTAGAAGTAGGTTGTAGTGGGGGTGTATGTCTAGGACATGGAACACCCTTGCGTGGGCTATTCCCACAATTTCTATGGGTAACTCTATGGCTCCCAAATGTTTTGACGCATTTCCATCGTATCCAGTGATAACGATGGGTCTTGGATTTACGGAAGTCAAGGTGACTCCAATTTGACATGCCACATGCAACAGAAGGATGTTGAGACCTCCTTCCCCATCAACTGAGCACCTATCTAGAGGATGGTGATTCAATACCACCTCGATGTGTAGGGCTTGGTTGTGGGTTTCATATGGTCTTTCGATTTCGTCTTCCAAAAACACAATTGGTGTTTTTACATAGATGGGTGCAACTAGGAATGACAAGGACTCAGGAGTTATACTCGAGTTAACCTTGGCTCTTTCTAAGATTTTTTCTAAAACAAGTCTACGCCTAGATGAGGTTTGTATCAACTCTAGGATGGACATGTTTATCGGGATCTTAGAAAGATGATTTTCAAAATCATATGAGGTTAAAATGTTTTTACCTTTGTCCGTGATTTGCAAAACCTTAGAAATGCATGCTTTTGAAGGGCCAGGAACACTGACAACTTTTTTAGCAGTTTTTTCTAAGTGTTAGGGTTGATAGATCCTCTTGGACCTGGTCACCTCCCCTACACTTTGCCTAAGGCTCGCTCCTAAGTTGGTGTTATTTGTGTGCTTTGGAGCACCCGGAATTCTTAAGACAGCTCTAGCAGGGGGCGGGACACTAAGCGCTCCTCGGATCACTACTTGAGCTACTTTCTTATAAATGATGAGAGATGGTGGACAAGTAGTGAAGCCAGAATATGAATGCACAAAACCTTTAGAGGTTGCGAAAGCGCATACCTCTTTTCCCTTCCCACTGGTACTTGCGTGATTGGGAAAGGGTTCTTTGAGCACAGCCTGGGCAGGCTCAGGTTCTTCAGTGACCTAGAGTCGGCCCTGCTCTATCAAGTTTTCAATTTTGTTCAAAAGAGAAAAGCATTTGTTCGTATCATGGCCTTTGAGCCGATGATACTTGCAATATCGGTTCAAAAACCTCCCTTTTGGTGGGGTCCCATCGAGAATTTCTGGAAGTACTATCAAGCCTTGGGTGAGTAGGAGGTCTAAGACCTTCGAGACAGGTTGCCCCAGTGGGGTATACTCCCATTTTTCAAAGTGTTTTTGAAAATTTTTATTTTTTTCATTTTTTTGGTGTTCGAGCTTTTTCGAAGTGCCCGCCGGGCTCGACTCCACTCGGACATTCGCAATCTTTTGGGGTTTTGCCCCTTTGTCCATCATGGGTGGCCCCGTAAGTTTTGGGTTTTTTAAATCTCGTTTTTGGAAGTATTTTTCCCTTCCATAAGTCGTCATAGACTCCCTTTTTCAGGTTGGTTTCAAATAAGGAAGCCTTCTTTATTAACTTATGGAAGGTAGAAATTTCGTGTAAAGAGAGAAGAGTCTTGATCTCCGTTTTAAGATTTTCAAGGATGAGCATTACTGCGCATCCTTCAGAGATGGGCTCTTTTATTTGCCCAAGGAGGGACCTCCATCGAACGATGAATGCATGTACGTCCTCGTTCGACGCTTGTTTCGTGTCCCTCAAGGTGTTAAAAGTGGGTGTTACTTTCACATTGTGTGAAAATCTTTGCATAAAGTTGTTTGCTAACTCTTCAAAAGTAGCAAACTAGCTTAAGTCGTAGGAAGCAAGCCATTTTGAAGCAGTCTCCTTGAGGGAAAGGGGGAACCAATAAATCCATTTCGCAGAGTACTTTTTTTTATGGGCTCTACGTGAAAAGAGTTGCAAGTGGGATCTAGGGTCTCCCGTGCCATCATACCGATGGAAATTTGGTACGTCGTCGTCGCTATCTATTTCATAATCAAAAGGAAGGAAGTCAGACAGGGCGTATGATTTCTTTTCTTTATTTTGCCCTCTCAACAGCTGTTGAAGTGCTTTGCAATCCTTCAGTGTGAAGGAGTCATGGTATTGGTCCCCCTCCATTGTGGAGGTTTCCTTGTGTTTTCTTGCCTTGGTAGTTCTTTTCTTGGCTTTGGTAGGTTCGCCATGTGACGAACAAGAGTCGGCCGCCTCAGCCTCTTGGCTAAGGGCATCGATTCTTGCATCTATTTTAACCTCGAATTCCCTATGCAAGTTTTCTAACTCCTCTTTTTTACACTTTATTTGAGATTTCAAAATCTTTTTGGAAAGGAAACTTGACGAGCGCGAGACTCGGCTAGTCACTTCGTTAGAGCCTGAACTAGACATGACTCAACAAAAAAGTTTGAAATCCTAAAATGCAATTTAGGCGAAAATTTTAACACTTTCGAAAAATTTCACAGAGTTTTGCTTATTTTATCAACTTTTTTTAAGTCCCGAGTACCACCGAGCGTGCTAATTTGTAAACAACAAAAATTCTCACTCCTAGTTTTTAAGCCGAAAATGAATCTTTTCACATCTATGTCGTTTCTATGGGCATGCCAGCTAGCTTGCTCCAGCTAGCGAAGTTTTTTGAAATATCTGACGTTTTTAAGGCAATTATGAGCAAGCGGGATCTTTTTATTTTAAACCTTCTTGAACCGGTGCTCAAGGGTCAGTTTAAGCACTTATAGACGTTAATAAAATAATTTGGACTCTGGAAAAGGGACAAGTGTTTTGAAAACTCGAGTTTTGCCTAAGTTTGCAAATTTTTATGTACGGGGGTTGTACGATTCCAAGTCTTTGATTTTTAAGCTATTTAGGCCGGATATGTGTGTGCGTAAGTGGCCTAATTTCCGCATGTTTGAGCGTAGATTCGGGATTTCTTTGAAAATGCGTGAATGCAAGGATCCATAAATGTTTTCAGGTTTAAGAAGATGATGTGAGCTAGGCTCGAATTGAAAGCAACTCACGCAACTTAATGTAAATACCCGAAATTGAAAGTGCAGCTCACGCAACGTAAGGGAAATACCCGAATTTAAATGCAATGACTTGAATGTAAATTGCAAAATTGAAATATACTTATATCTTAAGAGCGGAAAGACTCAATTGTGAGTGAGTGCTTTTGTTGTGTAAATGGAAAGACAACTCACACGACTTGAATTGAACTTGCCGAAATTGAAATATAAGTATATGGTAAGAGCGGAAAGGCTCAATTGTGAGTGGGTGCTCTTGGTGTGTAAATGGAAAGACAACTCACACAACTTGAATTAAACCCACCCGGAATGTAAGTGCGTACACGACTTAAATGTAAAACTTACGCAGCTTGAAAGTATATAAGTATGTTATATCTTAAGAGCAACAAAGGCTCAAAATGTGCGTGAGAGTGTGGAGCAAATGCTCGAGTACTTTTTGTGTGCGAGTGTGAAATTTAAATGACAAACTCACACAACATGAATGTAACAACCAGAATTGAATTGCAACTCACACAACTTTCACTAAAGTAAATACCCAAAGAGAAATATATACTTTAGCTTAAGAGCGGAAAGGCTCAATGTGTGTGCAAACGTGTGCAATTAAGAGTGGAAAGGCTCAAGTGCACGTGGGTGTCTTGTGTACGTCTAAGAGCAATATGGCTCAAGTGTACGTGTGTGCCTTGTGTATCAAGCACAAATATTACATTTTGGGGGGAGACTACGCTCCATTATTACAACCCCGTATCGAATTGAATTGAATTTCAAATGAGTAAGGTAAAAACCGAATTTAAACACTTACAAGTGGTTGACTTTTCCTCTCTACTTGCTCGAGTTCGTCCACCTTGGCAGCCAAGAGATAAGTCTTCCTAGGTGGGTTTAGACGTGAGTTTAGGCTTAGGGTGTGCTTGGGGGTAGCCGGATGCTTAGGCTTAGGAGGGGCTTGGTTCGGCCAAGGTATGGGTTGGTTAAGGTAAGTCACGACTTAAGTGGGGCTGGTCCTAAACGGCACTAAGGAGAAGGATGGGATGGGAGCTAGGTAAGTCACGGTCGAGGTGATCCTTCCCTAATCCCAACCTAATCACCTAACCCACCTCCCTAATCCTTCCCTAAACCTAGCCTAATTCCCCTAATCCTGACCTAATCCTAGCCTAAACACCTAACCCACCTCACTAAACCTCACCCTAAAACCAACCCACCTAGCTAAGCCCTAAACCACTAAACCACCGCACCTAAAACCCTAGCACACCATATCCCTAAAACCACCTAACCTAAATATGCAGCCCCCCTAAATATCTAGCCCACCTTATTCCTAAACCACCACCACCACTAACCACTAAACCACCCCCCCAAACCAGCCCAACCGACCCTATCAAAATCCTATAAAACACCCCCCTAGTGGGCGAGTTTTTCAGATTTTTTGGAACCCCCTTTGGGCCAGCCGAGCCCTTCCTCTCCTCTCTCATCCCTTGCTCTCCTCTCTCACCTGCTCCACCATGGACCTCCGGCCAGCTCCACTCCACGCCACCCGACTGCACCCACCTTCCACCCAACTGCCTCCCTTGGCCACCCACCACCTTCACCTTCCTCTCCGGTTAGTACCCTATCCTAACACCACCCTCTCTTCACTCCCCCTCCACTCTCAGCCACCACACCACCATCACCTCCCGGCCACCATCTGCCACCCTTCACCATTCGGCCAACCTCTGCCCGATTGCATCACACCCACCACCTTACCTCTCCCCTAGACAGCCCCTAGCTAGCTCCCCTTTATCTTCCCTAAGCACCCCTAACTACCCCAGCCAAGGCAGCACCCCCTCCCATCATTCGGCTAGCGCCAAGGCGCCACATCCACTCCCTTGTATAGAATAATAGAGGATTGACATAGTCATTTTTCTCTCATAATAGGAAACAAAAAACCCATAATGGTAGCGGTAAGAGAAGAAAAGAAACACTCAAATATATATATATATATATATATATATATATATATATATATATATATATATATATATATATATATATATATATATATATATATGACCAGCCTCGTATAGAATAGATAAACTCTTCCCTTTACAATAAACCTTCTAGAAGGAAACCATCTTCCTCAACCATTATTTTTCTTAGTCTTCTTCTTGCAGCTTCCGTTGCATGATCGGCGCTATTGATTCCAACAGTTACCAAAAGAAATCCTTTTGATCATTCTTATGTAACCAATCAATTTAATTGTACAAACAATTGAATTGGGAATACTCATTATTGGGTACTTAGTAAGATATTCACGCATTATTTATAATTTATTTTCAGCTTTTCTGGTTTACAGATCGCATCCAGATTTATTCACGCATTATTTACAAATTGTGTTTCACAGACTGTGTTCAGATATGTTGCTTGTGATTGCATGGCTTCTTATTTCAAGCATAGGATTGCCATTCTAAACCTCAGTTATGCCTAACTTGAGGACCGAATTCAGGACTTGGCCAGGCAAATTTTTTAAGATGTATCCTGACTTTTGTGGGAGCATGTGTTTAAATAAGTTTACAAAGTGACTGACTAACTTCATTGTCCACCGTGTATAAAGCTTTGAGACCACTTTGGAAGTATGGTTTGACATTGGTTATACGTGCATCATCACATAGGGAATGTTTGTTCAACTTGTCAAAATATCATATACGATAAAATTGAAAATGTGTTGAAAACCCCTACCTCAAATGTGAAAGGTAATGCTTTGCTCCAAGCTTGGGAAGAATCAATATCAATCATAGGCAGGGTTAGGAGCCTCTCACAACATGATCAAAGAAAAACAATTGGTCGATCAGTTCAGTTCTGCTCTTTAATTTCCATATATAGTTAACGCAATGTAGGGATAGCATAAACCATAAAAAATTGAGAAATTACAATGTTCTAGATATATTCTTACAAAATAGGGCGTCAACGAAGAAGGCATGGGGCACTTAGAGCATTATCTCAACTGGCGAGCTCTCAATTCGTGTGATGTTAGCCATAATTTTGACTCCCCAGGCATGCTTACCACTGTTCTGCCTCCCACTATAGCGAAAAGAAAAAAAAGGTATTCTCATCGTTTGGTGAAACACTATCTATTCATTGCCTTCTATGTTAGGTAGTTGTAGTACTAAATATTTCTTGGTCGTGGACATCTTTTCAAGGAAACTTTAGGCACATTACCTAAAACAAGGAGACAATAAAAATGATGAAACAAATAACACACACCAATGTTATAAATATCATATTGTACTATACGATATGATATACAAGTGTATCGGATATCGATTCAGGTATATGTATCGCAATAGACACGTATCACACTCGTATCGCAACGTATCATATAATATACTGTGATACGAGTATTATATCATACGATACATCCCGTATTACACGATACGGGGTATTACGATATGTGATAAAAAAAATTATGAATCTTTTTTTACTTTAATATTTTAATGTACCATATTGTACTATTATCGTATCGTATGATATGGTACAATTATCACGTATTAGTACTGTAAACACCCAAAAATTTTCTCAAAATAATTTGATCTTTAGAAATTTTGCCTTTTAAGGAAAAATCACGATTTTCGGTTTTTTAAGGGTTTTCAAATAAAGACACCTTAAACGAATTCATTTCTGCACCAAAATTTTGTGGCACTCTCAAAATAGGGTTAAATGGCACCCCTCTCTGAAAAATCAAATCTTGATAAAGAGCCAAAAAAATTATTGCTTTGCCCCTAATCCCAAATTAGCAGCATTCTGTCTTTTCAAAAGATTTCATCTAAAAATATTATGGTTTCAAACAATTTTCTTTAAAGAAATAATTGAAAATGAAACATCGGCATGTTTGCTAAATATCAAGTTTATCAAAATCTTTTGAATCAAATCAAATTCAAACCAGACCTCAGAAATTCGTCCGATTTAGAATAGTCTCATTCCGAGACCTGATACCCCGGGTTAAAGTGGTTTGATGCCCTACACCCATTAAAGTGGTTAAAGTGGCTCGATACCCTACACTCGTTGAAGTGGTTAAAGTGGTTCGATACCCTACATCCATCGAAGTAGTTGTAAACACCCCAAAATCAAATAATTTTCCAAAACAAACACCTGGTTTGAAAATCCATTTCAAAACCAATTTTGAGTTTTCGAAAACCTAGGAGTTCCAAAAAAACTTTAAACATCTATTGAAAATCCTTTAGAAATATGAATTTCTTAAACTCGGACCAAGTCCCCATTTTGGTAAACGGCCAAATCAAATAGGTAAAGCCTAATCAAAAACATCTTCAAAAGCAAGTTCGAAAGCCCAAAAGTCAACACGGCCTGATAAAAGTAGGATCAAAAGCAAAAGGAGAGCCTAGGCCATAAGCACACTTCAGCCTTGGAGCATGAAAAGCAAAGCCAAAGCACCAAACCAAATCATCAGAAATCCAAGCCCAAGCTTGAAATTCTGAAAATCAGACAAAACAAAGTCCCGAAGGTGAGAAGGAGATCGGACGAAAAGGTTGGGAAAAACACAGCCCAAGACGGGCAGGGCCCGCGAAAACTGTCCGTCTTGAAACGCCAAGAAGGACTGAAGAAACGAAAATTTGGATTGAATTTGGACATAAATATCCAGATCCAGACCCAAATAGTATTTGGATTGGATTTGGATCATAAAATCCAAATCTAAGATCCAAACCCAAGACCCACCTCCTTTGCCTATAAATAGAGGTGAGAGGGTAGTGGAAGTTCACATGAAAACTCAAGTGGAGGCTTGGGGAGAGAGAGTGCATAAAGTAAGAGAGAGAAAAATGGTGGGCTAGATATTTTCAAGTGGGTTAGCCTTGTGGGTTTGATCAAGGGTGTGGGTTCAAGCCATGTATGGACCTAGACCTAACCAAGGGGCTGCACCAACATGCAAAGGGCGTGGACTTGAAGTAAGGATGGGTTGCAACCGGATGGACTCAGCTCCAAGAGGTAGGTCTCTCTAACCTAGCCCTAATCTAGCCGATCAACCTCACCCCAAACCAACCTAACCTAGCCTACTTGCCCCATACCAACTCCCTTTTACCACCTAGCTGGACCCTTCTCACCCAACCGACTCCCCCATTTGACTTACACCAAACCACCTAGACCTAGCCCAGCCACTCTCTAACCGACCTAAACCTAGACCTAGCCCAACCCACTTCACCATTGACCTAGCCTAACTCTAATCGAGTGCAGCTGCACTCGGTTTGAGTCTAGTCAAAACCTGTCTGCACCACCTTGCTGCCAGCCGCACAACTGCAGCCATACCTTGCACCGCCATACCCACACCTGGCTACCTTGTCCCCAGCATACACCCTATCGTGACCACCCACAGCCCCTCGCCTGCCACAGCCCTTGCGTGCTGCGTCTAGCGCCTGCCAAAACGACATCACCAACCTGTCACCCGCGCCCTACTGCAGCTCCCCAGCGTATCTGTGCGCCACTACCCTAGCACCCACCTGCCAGTCCCGCGTCACCTGTGCCTCGCCGCACCCCCTGTAGTGCCCCGACGCACCAGCTGCACCTAGCACCTCACCGTGCCCCACTGCCCTAAGCCAGCACCCTACCTCCCTAGCACCACCTGCCGCATCCCAACCAACCTTTGTCGTGACTCTCCTAGCTCCCATCCCGAACCATCCCACTAACTAGGACCACACCTTAGCCGTGACCCATTTAGTTAACCCACGCCTTGGCCGAACTTAGTCAATCCTAAGCTCCCAAGCACTTGGCTGCCCCCAAGCCAACCTAAGCCTAAACTCTCACGTTTAAACCCACCTAGGGAGACCTAACTCGAGGCTGCCAAGGAGGACGAACCCGAGCAGATTTGAGAGGAAAAGTCGACCACTTGTAAGTGTTTAAATATGGTTTTTACCTTCCTCATTTGATATTCAATTCAATTTGATACGGGGTTGTAATAATGGAGCGTAGTCTCCCCCCGAAATGTAATATTCGTGCTTGATACACAAGACACCCACGTGCACTTGAGCCTTTCCGCTCTTAATTGCACACGATTGCACACACATTGAGCCTTTCCGCTCTTAAGCTAAAATATATATTTCCATTCGGGTATTTACTTTAGTGAAAGTTGTGTGAGTTGCAATTTAATTTGGGTTGTTACATTCAAGTCATGTGAGTTTGTCATTTAAATTTCACACTTACACACATTGAGCCTTTCCGCTCTTAAGCTAAAATATATATTTCCATTCGGGTATTTACTTTAGTGAAAGTTGTGTGAGTTGCAATTTAATTTGGGTTGTTACATTCAAGTCATGTGAGTTTGTCATTTAAATTTCACACTTACACACACATTGAGCCTTTCCGCTCTTAAGCTAAAGTATATATTTCTATTCGGGTATTTAGTGAAAGTCATGTGAGTTGTCATTTAAATTTCACACTTGCACACAAAAGCACTCGAGCCTTTGCTCTACACTCTCACGCACATTTTGAGCCTTTGTTGCTCATAGGACATAACATACTTATATATTTTCAAGTCGTGTGAGTTGCTTTACATTTTGGGTATTTACCTTAAGCTACGTGAGTTGCACTTTCAATTTCGAGTATTTACATTAAGTTGTGTGAGTTGCTTTCAATTCGAGCCTAGCTCACATCATCATCTCAAAACCCAAAAATCTTTTGTGCATCTTTGCATTCATTAGCTTTTGAAAGTACCCCGAATCTACGCACAAACCATGTTGAAAATAGGCCACTTGTGCACACACATATCCGGCCTAAAAAGCTAAAAACTCAAAAGACTTAGGTGCGTCCAAAGTCGAGATAAAACTTGCAAACTAGGCATACATTGAGTTTTTCAAACACTGATCTTGCAAAGTTTTGTAAAAACAAAGTTTTAAGCGTTTAAACTGACCCTTGAGCATCGGTTCAAGAAGGTTTAAACGAAAAGATCCCACTTTCCCACAATTACCTCAAAAAAGTCAGATATTTCAAAAATCTTCGCTAGCTTAAGCAAGCTAGCTGGCACGCCCTTAGAAACGACGTAGATACGAAAAGGTTCATTTCCAGTCTCAAAAACCAGAAGTGAAAATTTTCATGTTTACTACGTTAAAGTGGTTCGACACCCTACACCCATGAAAAGGGTTAAATGGTCAAGGTGGTTATAGACTGACTTACAGGGCGAAAGCAGGTCACCCATACAAACGAACATTAGGAATGGAACTCAGTTGTTATAAAAAAGAACAATATTTGAAGATTTTGACAAAACTCAATATTTTCAAATATGTTTCAAATGAAATGGTTTTAAATAATCAAAAGAAATATTTGAAATCATTAATCTGAAATCAAGCGCAGGATTCAAGTCTGATTCAAGGATAAAGCTGGAAACCAAATCTAAGGAAGAGTAAAGCATGAGATAAAGACAAATTACCCGATGATTCAAAGCCAAACCTAGCCAAGGACCCATGAAGAAGGGCACCTAGCTGGACCAATGGAGAAAGCTGAAGGGATGAAGCCCAAAGGATAGAAACAAATCAAGATGGGAGTGAAAATCAAGGCGACGATTGAGCAAAGCCCGCATCAAGCCAAGATCAAGCTCGTGTAGATCAAGATACGGATCAAGGAAGTGGATCAAATCAAGTTAAGGCACGTCTTCATCAAAGATCAAGTCAAGTGGGTAGCATCACCAACCTAACCTAGTTAAAGTTGACCAAAACCTAGGCTTGATTCACCTAGGCAACCGTGACTCGTGGCCTAGCTCTAATCAAGTGACCTTAACTAGAACGAATTGCACTCACCTTAGACATATCTACCCTACATTCTTTGGCTAAACCATAATTGAAATCCCCTTTACCTAGCCTTGACCGAACCCATATCAGTTAGCCCATTTTTTTCATTAAATACAACCATCCCATGACTAGACGATGGGATCAAGCTCCAAGATGGCTCGATCCAAGACCTAACCAGCTCACTTGGGGCTGCATTGGCTGGTCCAACCTTGACCAAATGGGACCACAAGGACACGTGAAGACCAAGCTTTGGGGCTGGGTTTTGGGCCATGAAGCACCCGCCCCAAAGAACCATCTAGAGAAGGCCCCCCTTGGCCTAAAAATAGAGGCTAAGGGGGAATGATTTCCAGCATTGGCCAGCATTGGGAGGGCATCTTGGCTGGAGATTTTCATGAGTTTCATCTAGGGAAGAGTGGAGAGAGAGAGGGAGTGTAGGAAAAGTAGGAAAGTGCTACAAAAATAGAGAGTACAAGTGAGAAAAGAAAGAGAGAAGAAAGGGGAAGGTGAGGGCCGAGTGCTTCATTTGTAAGCCGATGTCTTGAAGGTCATCAAGTAAGTATTTCACAACCCTTGTTTCTCTCCATCATCTTCTTAACATTCAATTTAAAAGGGGTTGTATTAATGGAGCTTTGTCTCCCCTCATGATGTAATAAGAAGTAGATGTGCTGAAATTTTCAATTCTTGCTTATGCACTCTAATTGTTTGTGTTCTTGATTCTACCTCTCTATATATTATAAAAATCCTATAACTCCTAATCTCCTCTATGCTTAAGTTAATCTATATATTTTCATTCATTTCCCTTCAACAATTTACTTTGAGATATTGTGTTGATGCAATTTAAATTCGGGTGAGTTTGCATCACGTATGTTGTAAAAACCAGAAAATCTGATTTCCACATTCCTGTATATGTTGATTGCTTTATTTTTAGTTGCTAAATTGTTATTCTGATCAACTTAAAATTTGGCACACTTTATCTACACATATAAGTCAACTTGTAATAAAAAATTTTCAAGAATTTTAGGGCCATATAACCATGTAATAAAAGGTGTGTAAGATCAGGAAAAATCCAGAAATATTTCTGTCAAAACTGTTTTCCTGCAACAGAGTCTAGGTAATCAATTCAAAACTTTATCTGTAGTTGTCCAAATTCAGTGAAACTTAGTTTATTTGAAAGCTGATATCCATAGATTTCCAACAAGACTAAGTGTATAGAAATCAAAGCTCTGTGCATCAAGATACAGACCTTTCTTTGGGTCTCTATATTTCTGTGACAGAACAGTTCTGAGTGTCTAAGTAGAGACACTTCCCTGATTTAATTTTGGATCACCATAGCCCCCAAAAGTAAAACAAAAATAGTTTTGAAAGATCCACACAGTATCTGATCACTGTTAAATTTTCATGATTTTTGGAAACTTGGAAGATATTGAAATAAAATCAGAAATAAAGGTCTAAACAGAACCAGTTTCTGTTTTTCAAAACTTCGATGAAAACTTATCTTCCAAAACACTTGGTGCATGAATTGGTTCACATTTTCTCGGGTTTCTTTTGAAGTGAATTTGAAATCTCACCTACAAATCCTCAAAGCACTTAGGCTTACCCTTGAGCATCGGTTCAAGAAGGCCTAAAGTGAAAAGATCTCGCTTAGCCACAATCGCCAAAGTCAGATTTTTAAACTTTTGCTAGTTTTGGAAAACTAGCTGGCATGCTCGTACAATGAAGTAGTTTTGAAAAGTTTACTTCAAGTCTCTACATAGCCTTGGAGTGAAATTTTCACATCTACAAGTACCCTATACGATATGGGTACCGATACTCTAATTACAACATTGACACACACACCTTCAAAGTCTGAAACAGTTTCCACAATCTTTAAATGTAACAGGACAAGATGGTAAGACTACAATTCTTCCCATTACATCAAGATCAATGTCATCAAAGAAAGGATGATAAAAAGATCCATGTAGCGATAAGATTTCTTCCATTATTATATTATAAAATTGTTTATTACTTATCTTCACGTTTGTCATAGATTTATCAGCCATAGGACTCATCCATAAATAAGTACACGACAAACATATGCTCAATGGTATCATTTTATCTTTTCATATTATAAAGCTTTAACATTTTGAGCATGAAGCATGGGAGAGCGTATATGTAAATGGTAGTAGCATTGATTCTTTCCATGTACTCAAAGGTTTAACATAAGAGCATCAAGTAGTAAGAGCTTGGAGGGAATGAGATAGTGAGTGAAACAAAGGAAACAAAAAAAATAGGATAGTAAACAACATAGAGAAAACATGGAAGCCCCAAAAACTCTTCATCAATGACACATTTCATCAAATGCTTCTTGCTTAAAGAAAAAATCACCCCCACCACCTCAAACGAACAACACAATAAGTCCCTCAAAACTTTGCATCCTTAACACATTTGATGAACGATTTGTGATCATTAGAAGTAAACATAGAAGTATAGACTACCTCAACAACGCTTGAAAGTATGATGGCGAATAGAAAGCCAAAAAATGATAACATAGGAAGAAATGGATTACAAGAACGCATCAACCTCAAAATCATACCATCAAAGACAACAACAACAACAATAAAGCCTTTTCCTATGCTAGACGAGGTCGGCTACATGGATTCTTTGTTTCCATAGAGCCCTATCATGTGTCATGTTAGCAGTTAACTCACAATAAGCTAGATCATTCTTTATTGTTTCTTTCTAACACTCTTGTGGTCGTCCTCTACATCTTTTAACACTTTCAAAATCTAGTTTTTCATACCTTCTTATAGGTTCTTCTTTTGATCTTTCTATATGTCCAAACTATCTTAAACGATATTCTCTCATTTTATTCTCTATTGGTGTCACTCCTAATTTGTTTCTAATAACCTCATTTTGTCTACAATCTTTTCTTGTACGACTACTCATCCATCTCAACATCTTCATTTCTGTCACACACATCTTTTGTACATGTTGATAATTAACTGCCCAATACTCAGAACCATCAAAGAAAATATTAGAAGAAAAACTTTGAAGCACAGAAAAAGAAGTTATGCCAAGAGAAGGCTCACCCAAGAAAGCCGAGAGAGAGTACAAGGACAGGTCACAAAACATCGAGATGTTGCCACTAGATGGCGTTTCTGATTCTGACACAAAGAGAGAAGGAGGTAGATGGATAGAAAAAGCAAATTGGGAATTGTGTTCCAAGTTACTTTCTTTGCCCTCTTTCTAGATTTAGCATTTCATCCATTAGATCATGAGAACTAGCAACCAGGACCAAGCACCAAACACATCTAGCTTCTCTTGCCTCCACATGTATATGTGCAAGAAGAGAGTTGTCAATACACCAACGAAGTTCGACGATTGTTCCAAAATCTCTTCTATAGCATTTGTGCAAGGGAACCAGTTCATCGGAGAGAGTTTAACAAGAGAGATGTTTGGTAATGGCAAAGGAGATAGAAGAAATAACTATATATACGAGCATCTTGATATAGTTTTAGTAATTCAAAGTTGGGTGTACAACCAAACTATCATTCTTTCATGATCTAAATTTTTGATAACATCAAATAACTATTTGTGCACGTATAGCAGTTAAGGGTGTTCACGATTCGGTTCTAGCCTAAACCTTGAACCAAGTTACTACCATCGGTCCTCTGATATTAGAGAATCAAACCAAATCAAACCTTGGCTTGCTTAGAACTGAACCCAACCAATGGTTCCCAGTTTGATTTGGCTTTGAAACATGGTTTTAGACTTCATGTAAAATGATGGGCTGGCTGTTGGTATCAAATGCTTAGCTTTTTAAGTCAAATATTAAAGAACTATCACCATAAAGTTCAAACTGTAGAGACAAATGGAATCAATAATACATGGAATCCAATTATAATTAATAAAGTCCATACAAAATGGATCAAATCAATTGAGTTCATGTCAAACAACTTTAGGCTAAACATCAAAGAACTCTCATCATAAAGTTGATACTCGTATCTGTAAACACCCCGAAATCCCACGAATTCCTTAAACAAACCTGGTTTTGTAAAAGCAGCCCCAAAGGGCCATTTTTGAGTTTGGAAACCCAGGAGCCTTCCAGACAACCCTGTACATATGTTTTAAACTTTATCTTTCTAAAACATATAATATGGCTTTTGAAAACCCTTTTAAAACATGTTTTGAAACCCCGAAGTGGCTTGGCCCGATCAAGACAGGACCAGGAGAGCCAAGAAGAGCCCGGAACTGGAGCACACGTCACGCCCGGCACAACAACTCTTGTATCTGATTCACACCCCAGGATCTCGAACGTCCAAGACCCTGTTCTTACCAAAATATCATTTGAAGTCATCTCCGGAAGGCAGAAACGGAGGCGGACGACCATGTTGGCGAAGACCCAACGCAGACGGAGTACTGATGCTGTCAGGCCCTGCACGAATCGTCCGTTTCGAACCCAGCTCGAAGGAGTCAGAGTTCAGTTTGGATTGGATCTGGACCATATATATCCAGATTCCAATCCAAACCCATATGTGAACTTGGATTTGGATTTGGATCCAGAGATCCAATCCAATATCCATATCCATGGCCCACATCACCTTCTCATAAATGGAGGTGGGGCCCACTTGAAATTCACGTGGGATATTGGGTATGAGAGAGAGTGGGGGTGAAAAATATCAAGAGTGTTGTATTAAGCTTGACTTGTGTGTCAAGTTTGGGTTTAATCATGTGGGTTAGCCTAATTGAGTGGGTTTAAGCTTGTAATTAGCTAAAACCTAACCTAGGGTTGCACCAACATGGGGTGATCAAGGTCTATGGGCCATGCTAAGGGAGCTCCCTCACCTAAACCTAACCCAAAATGCCTAATCCTAGCCTAAACCCCTAATCCACCCCTAATATGAACCTAATCACCTAACCCACTTCCCTAATCCCGGCCTAATCCCAACCTAATCACCTAACCCACTTCCCTAATCCTTCCCTAAACCTAGATTAATTTCCCTAATCCTAGCCTAAACCTAGCCTAATCACCTAACCTAGCTCACTAAACCTCACCCTAAAACCCAACCACCTAACCTAGCCCTAAACCCCTAAACCACCCTTAGCCCACGATTTATCCAAACCCCTAGTTTTAAAATATCTGGCCCAACCTTTTCCAGCCCACCTTGTCTACATACCACCCTACCTAAACCACCTAACCACTACCCTCAGCCCAGCCCCAACCGACCTACCCATTCCCTATTTAAACCCCTCCCCTTTGTGGGCGGGTTTTCCAAGTGGGAACCACCATCTCACCCAGCCGGGCCCTCTCCTTCTCCCATCTCTCACCCAGTCGGGACCACTCCCCATCACCTCCGCCTGCTCCATCTGCTCCACCAGCCACCACCTGCACCGCCACCTTCCCTCTTCCATCCACCACCACCATCCCTCAGCCGGACGCCACCACCTCCACCCAACCGAACCAGCCAACAGCCACCTGCCCGCCTGCTTCCCACTTCATCCGCCACCTCTCCCCATTCGGTAAGTACCCCAAACTCCCTCAAAGCCCCTCTCTTCCACCTCTCCACTCTTAGCCACCCATCCTACCTTCATCTCAGCCCCTTTGCCACCACCACTTTAACCTAGCCGAACCTAGTATAACCCAAGCTGCCGGCCACTACCTAGCCATCATCTCCCATTCGGCCTTCCCCTAGGTGTCCCATTCGGCCTTTCCCACCAGCTCACCTTTTATGTCCAGCTTCCCTAAACTCTCAACTCCCCTAGTGACCCTAAGAACCCACTCATTCAGCCCCTTTAAACCC
The DNA here is from genome assembly GCA_036023115.1 of Brasenia schreberi. Taxonomy (NCBI): domain Eukaryota; kingdom Viridiplantae; phylum Streptophyta; class Magnoliopsida; order Nymphaeales; family Cabombaceae; genus Brasenia; species Brasenia schreberi. Next base: position 11,604,328 of record JAYKKT010000078.1, on the reverse strand, counting down.
CCTACTTGGAGGCGCCATCTACTTGCCACCGGCCACCTTCGAGGCGCCCATCCCGCGCCCCACTTGCAGCCGGCCAGCACCTTTGATCACCTACCTTCGCGGAGCTCCCGTTTGCAGCCCAAGGTCAAGTCCACGCTCAAGCAAGGCCTCTACGGACCAGCTACTCGTAAGTGCCTAAACTCGGTCCTTAGTTGTATACTTGCTTGGGATTCAATTTGATACGGGGTTGTAATAACGGAGCATAGTCTCCCCCCGCTTGTAATAACGTGGCTTGGCACAACCACACACGTGCACTCTCTTAGTCGTGCACGATTTTTAACACACACGGGCCTAATCAGCCCCTAATATATAAGTGTATATATATACTTTCATTTTCGAAGGGTTTTGTTTAAGTTGGGTGCGTTGTCTTTCAATTCAAGCACTCACACACATTGAGCCTTCGCTCTTAGTTGAAAGACCCAAGTAAGGGCCGACCTATACTATTTGGGTTTCATTTCATGTCGTGTGAGTAAGTCTTTCAATTCAAGTACTCTCACACACATTGAGCTTTCGCTCTTAGTTGAAAGACCCAAGTAAGGGCCGACCTATACTATTTGGGTTTCATTTCATGTCGTGTGAGTAAGTCTTTCAATTCAAGCACTTTCACACACATTGAGCCTTCGCTCTTACTCCCAAGACCTTAGTAAAGGCCTTATTGCAGTTATATTTGGGTTTCATTTCATGTCGTGTGAGTAAGTCTTTCAATTCAAGCACTTTCACACACATTGAGCCTTCGCTCTTACTCCCAAGACCTTAGTAAAGGCCTTATTGCAATTATATTTGGGTTTCATTTCATGTCGTGTGAGTAAGTCTTTCAATTCAAGCACTTTCACACACATTGAGCCTTCGCTCTTACTCCCAAGACCTTAGTCAAGGCCATACTGCAATTTATATTTGGGTTTCATTTCATGTCGTGTGTGTAAGTCTTTCAATTCAAGCACGCACCCACATTGAGCCTTCGCTCTTATTTGCAAGACCCGAGTAAGGGCTCATATACATAAGATATATACATATCTCCCTTCGGTTATTTCCCTTCGGTTATTTCCCTTCTGTCATTTCCCCTTCAGTATTGTCTTTATATTTCGGGTTTTCCCTTTGGAGTAGCGTGAGTTTGCATTGCATCTATGCCATACCACGTGGTAGGACGCATATTGCATCAAAGCAAGCCCCGCTCAAATTCGCCCATGTAGTGGAGTGTTCATAATACACAAACTAGGTGGCCCGAAAAGGGATAAAAGAAAAGACTTAGGCATGTGCAAATCCACGTGATCTAAAATATGCAATCGCATCCTAAAGACCCGAAATAGACACCTCGAACCGCTTCGTAGACTTTCTCCCCAAAAACTCGATTTTTGCAAAGCGTACAGACTGACCCTTGCGCATCGGTGCAAGAAGGTCTGCGACGACAAGAGCTTACTTGCTCACAGTCGCCACGTTTAGAAGTCAGTGATAAAAATATCTTCGCTAGCTCAAGTAAGCTAGCTGGCACACCCTATTTGTATACATAGGCCTTAGACGCACGAGAAGATCCACTCCAAGCCCCCGAAAGAGATGAAGAGGCGGGGATTTTCGCGCGTCTACAGTATCCACCATAATAAAGTCAATACCAAATGGATCAAATGAGTTGGATTCTCTGAATAGTTCATGTCAAGCAACTTATAGCTCAAATATCAAAGAACTCTCATTATAAAGTTGAGAGACATAATAGAATCAATAATACAGGAATTTCATTATAATAAAGTCAATATAAAATAGATTAAATCAACATTACAAGTTCCCCTTAAGTAGCACACCGACATATAAAATAAATTTATAATAGAAGACTTCAATTTAAAGATTCTTCTTACTTTAACCATCACTAACAAAACAAAGCTACATGCTCTCATGTTGAGTCTCAACAACTAGTAGAGGCACACAAACACATATTAATATATATACCAAACAACCTCCACCATAATGTTCAAAGATGGAATGAAATCAATAATAGAAGAAATCTATCATGATAAAGTCGGTACAAAATAGATCAACATTGCAAGTTCCTCTTAAGTAGTAGATTGACGAGTGATGACTAACCTATAAAGCAAATTTATAATAAAAGATGTCAATGTATGGGGTTCTTAATTTAAGAAACATGTAAAACAATTTTCCAAACTTCAATATATGGGTTCTTATTTATGATTTATGAGTAGTATACTAACTTAAATGAGTAGAAGTCAGTGTTGTTTGATGTGTATCGTATCGTGTATCATTTTGATCTATGGTACGTATTGTATTGTATCATCCCGTATCATTTTTTAATACTAAAAAATTAGAAAAAAATCACAAAAATTCAAGAAAAATACTCAAATTGAAAATAATTCATATAATTCATAAGTTGAGTACATATTCGTCAATCACCATTCAATTTTCATTGTATAAAATATTTAAATAGCACATCTTTAGCAAAATTATAATTTTCATAATTGGAAAAAATACATATTTACATATTGTAATCAGGATCAACTAAATAATCTTCAACTTTTCTGTAAAGATCATCATCACCTTCAGCTTTATAATCAAAATCATCATCCCCTTGTTGTTATTACACTGCTTCCAAATTAATCCATTGAATGCCTTCTTCACTTAGGAGTGTATTTGCTTCACTATCTTCTATAATGTACTCCTCTAAGATATCAAAATTGTCCAAACTTATTAGACCAAATTGGTTTTCCTTCCTATTTAAATATATTAATTGAATGCAAGAAAGATAAGTAAATAATATTAATAATTAAATAAAATAAAATATTGAATTTAATACTTAATTAGTAACTAATCTTTTATTACCTTTGACGAAGCTACATGTTGCAACGAATGAAAACTAGTTGATTGAGACACTTATGTTCTAACTTGTTACGCTTTTTATGTGGATATGTTCAAAGACACTCTAATTTCTTTCGCAATCAGTTGTACTAAAGGTTTGACTCAAAAATTCTTGTAAAATCTCTCAAGTTTGGGCAATCATTTCCAAACATATTCCACCAAACATCTAATAGAAAAAGACAAACATAAAGAGTTATTCTACAACAAATATAAGATTTAAGAAACTTAAATATTAAAATAAATAGTTCACCTTGACGCATATTATTATAGTTGTTAGTGGTTACAGACAAGCATATCAAGTGAAAAGCATTATCGTAGATCTCTATCTCTTGATGTATAGCATCTACTCTACTCTTGTTTGGGACTAATATGTTTATGCAATCAATGATACCTCGATTAACCTTTCGTCCCTTTTAAAGCTTATAGAATAGTTAAATGTTAGATTTAGGTAGTAAGTTGTTGAATGAATAGGTTGATGCAACTGTTAATTCCATCTATTATCGATAATATTTCACATGGGCACATAGTCTCTTCCTTTTCCATTAAAATTAGTTCAAAATCAAAATCATCATCCCCTTGTTATTGCGCTTCTTTCAAATTAATCCATTGAATATCTTCTTCACTTGGGAGTGTATTTGCAAAATTTACTATCTTCCATAACTCACTCCTCTAATGGTGAGTATGCATGATTTGAAAGAATCGCCCAATCTAGTGGCCAATTCGTGGTATGGTATGAGTTTTTCATTTTTGACTTGCCAAATTTTTGAAACTTGGTTTATAACAAGCATAGAATCTCCAAAGACTTCAATACACGATGCCCCTAGATTTTTCAAAATTTTTAGGCCTTGTATGAGTGTTTCATACTTGGTCACATTATTTGAGCATGCAAAATCTAGTCGAATGGCAATTGGGATTTCCCCATTCTCAGGAGATATGAGGATGATTCCTACACCTGCCCCTTGTTGATTCTTTGCCCCATCAAAATATATTTTCCATGCTTGTTCTTCATTAAAACAATTTGCTAAAACATGATTTTGAAATTCATTTGCAAATATGCCTTCATCGGGCATTTCATCAAGTATGGGATATGTATCCTCAAGAGGCAATTCGGCCACATGATCGGCTAGGGCTTGTCTCTTAATGGAGGTTTGATGGTGAAATTTTAAATCATACTCCATTAAGAGAAGCTGTCATTTACCTAGCATACCCATTAGGATAGGTTTTTTAAACAGGTGCTTGATTGGGTCAAGCTTAGACACTATCCAAATTTCATGATCTAGGAAGTAATGTCTAAACTTTTGGCAAGCCCATACCAAGGCCAAGCACGTTTTCTCCATGGCTTGATAATTTCTTTCATATGCCAATAGAGTTTTCAAAATATAGTAAATAGCATACTCCTTAAGACTATCATCCTCATATTGAGCAAGCAAAGCACCCAATGCATTCGTATGAATGGAAATATAAGGCAATAAAGGTTTTCCTTGCTTTAGAGGTTTTAGAATTAGAAGATTTACCAAATAAGTTTTCAATCTTTCAAAAGTTGTTTGGAAATCATCATCCCATTCAAATTTAACCCCTTTTCTTAAAAGCCTATTGGAAAGTTCGCATATTGTAGCTAGATTGGAGATAAATCTCCAAATTGCTTGGAGTCGACCTTGGAGGCTTCAGATTTGGGTCAAATTGGAGGGCATGTCTATGATGGCTCGACACTTAGAGGGGTCAACTTCTATGCCCCTTTGGCTTACTATGAACCCTAAGAGTTTTCCCGATTCTACTCCAAAAACACATTTTTGAGGGTTTAGCTTCACTTTATAAAGCCTAAGTCTTTCGAAAACCTTTTGCAAAGATTCTATGTGTGTGCATCAGGTTTTTAATTTTACCAAAAGATCATCCACATGCAAGAAAGATAAGTAAATAACATTAATAATTAAATAAAATTAAATATTAAATTAAATACTTAATTAGTAACTAATTCTTTATTACCTTTCTCAGAGCTTCATGTTGCAACGGATGAAAACTAAGTCATTAAACCGATTATGTTTCAACTTATTGCACTTTTTATCTGAATATATTCACAGACACTCAAATTTCTTTCACAGCCAATTGCACAAGTTTGGCTAAGAACACTTATTACAAAATCTCTCATGTTTGGGCAATCATTTCCAAACCTATTACACCAAACATCTAATAGAAAAAGACAAACATAAAAGGGTATTCCACAACAAATATAAGATTTAAGAAACTGAAATATTAAGATAAACAATTTGCCATAACGCATATTATTACGGTTGCAAATAATTACAAGCAAGTCCATCAAGTGAAGAGCATCATAATAAATCTTTATCTCTCAATGTATAACATTTGCCCTACTCTTATTGGGACCAATATATATATTTAATCAATGATACCTCGATTAACCTTACCGTCCCTTTTAAAGCTTACAAATAGTTAAATGTTGGATTTAGGTAGTAAGTTGTTGAATGAATAGGTTGATGCAATTGTTTATTCCATCTATTATCGATAATATTTTATATGGACACATAATCTATATTTCTTTCATTAAAATTGCTTCTAATAGGTTCTTTAACCCTATTCATGGCTTCATAAAAATAGCCCATTAACGGCTTATCATTGTTGTTAGCCAATCTCAAAACTTTGACTAAAAGACATGTGATCCTTAATAGTTTAACATATCAGTTCTAAAATGTACTCCTAAAGACCATCTTTGAAATCTCATTCGATTTTCTATTCTTTCTATTTTGAGGTAACTTTGCAAATTGCTACCACTCATCTAAGAAAAACATTTTTTTGAAGGCTTGCTTTTGTTTAATAATATTTTGTACCGATGAGAAATTAGTTGCAAACTAAGTAAGATTGTATAAATGAGCTCTTCACCATCTGTATATCTTCTTATCATACATAATATAAAAGCATGGTTATAGATAAATTTTGTCAAATCTTGACAACAATCAGTTGTTGCCTTCACCTCATCTATCTCTCCAATAACAAAGTCTTTTTTTGCCTATTTATCCATCTGTCTGCAGTGATGGTGCATCCCGTTTCCTTCCATGACTCTCTTAAAGTTGAATAATATTATTGAACTTTAATGACAATTTTATCTAATAGTTTTTTTCTCAACTTTTGATAAGATGACATCTAACAACCTAGACAAATGTTAGCCATGGCATTTGTTATTACTTGAAAATAAATAAAAAAATTACTACATTAAATGAATGTATGCATCATAAAACCATCTCCCTCATGTAAATTTTGTCTTCTCATGCAAGAAGTCATAGCAACACGTATTCCAAGTTGAATACCATATGTAGTACTAGGAGAAAAAATGATTGTACGAAAGAATAAGATATTCCTCTTCTACTACTTGCAAACCCTTCAATAACCCTCTTTTTTATAGTTGTTGATTGAGAACTACTATTACTAATCGTTATCATAGCATCAAAAGGGATGTTATCATTACTATCACTAAGTCTAGTACCCTATTTTTATAGTCCTTGTTAGGTGATGTTTCAAATGAGAAATCTCACCATTAATCACCTTTTCAAAATTAGCGCGTTGGACATGTTATAGATGAGAAACACGAATAAAATGGAAAGTGATTTTCTCGTAATAAAATACACACACACAGAGAGAGAGAGAGAGAGAGAGAGAGCGAGAGAGAGAGAGAGAGAGAGAGAGAGAGAGAGAGAGATGGTTTCATTTCAAATGCTTGCATACAGTAACCGAGTTTGTGGCTACGTTTCCTCAACTCTCCATCGTTGGATGTGATTTCATTTAATGGTCTAGGTGTTCAAGAAGCTCATTGAAAGGGGCAGAGAAGAAGTAATCAGGGTTAGCTAGCATCCTTCATGTAGAGGCCAGGAAGATGACGACGGACATTAGTCATCCACCAACTGATTTCCATGCTGATAGCAGGTGATTGTAACCATTAGTGATAGATATATACGAAATTCCTTTCATTTTGTTATAACTGTATATAATATATAATATAACTCACATTATGCTAATTACTTTTACTAAGGCATAGTTGAGTTGGTGCGAAGATGGAGAAGAGAAGGTCACTGTTCATTAACTTGGAGATCGCGAAATACCAGATGTGCGCAGAAAATTTGAGAATCATGGTTGGTCTAATCTAGCTCATGCACCTCCTTTATTTTCTTGGAAAATTGACTTTGAAGTGCGGGGAGATTCGAAATACATCCGGTGGAAGCCTGAACCTCTTTCTCCTATATTTCAACCAAGAGGTTCATGTATTATGATACTAATAAAGCAGTGATACATCTAGAAATTCTTTTAAGATGGGGCAAAAGGCAGCGAAAACTGTCTAGGGTGACTAACAATATTATATCAAACAGATTCAATCACGGGCTGCTGTAGCTCTTTTGTTGATTTCTCAACTTTTGGTTGCGGTGGAAGCCCCATCTTGACGAGTAGCATAGCTTTGCAAGAAAGATTACTAACTTCATACTTCCTTTCTAAGTGTTTAGAGGAGAACTCGACCTCAATTTGCACTCAAATACTTCCTTTCTAGGTGTTCAGAGAAGAACTCGACCTCAATTTTTGGTACTCATAGTTTCAAATTTCTTGTGCATCAAACCTGGAACCCGGTGCTAGTTTTATGAGCTCAATTTGAGTAAAAATTGTCAGCACCAAGGGAGAGTTGGGCTATCACTAGATTCACAGGATATCCAACACAGCACGTTCCCATCACAAAACCCTAGCCATTTCCGGCACATTGGTTTGACTATGTGGGTTCTAGGTCAGCATTAATGAGCTCGACCTTGTGCGGATTAGTGTTTAACTCTAAAGACGTGACATCATGTTTGATGCATCTTTGAACATTTTATAAGTCTTCATTTCTCTCTTTTAAAATCTTCACCGTTTGGTTTCTCATGTCTGCAAGTATTCAAACTACTTTAATAATGTCTCATTTTAGCTTTGATCAATATGGCAACAACTCTTTCTCTAGTAATCACATTAAAATTTTCATTTTCTCTTGTTTTAGCAATGCATAGTATGCACATGTATGTGCTTGATTGCCCAACACATGACACTATAGAACTAGTGCCATATTATAATTTTCACCTTCCAAATTCAGGTGTAGCTTCTTGCGATGCAGTAGCTTCCCATAATATAAATAAAAAAAGGTAACGGTCTGGGCTGAAAAGCAGAGAAGCTGGTAATTACATAGCACCTATCATCATACTTTTCTTTATAAATTAGTCGAAAACTTGTACTTTGGCATGTTACTATATTACCTTCTCTTATATTTGTTTATAAGAGAAGGAAAACCCTCCCTAACTTTCAGTCGTAGACATAGTTGTCGCCGTTCCTTTAACCATTGGTACTGCATGTGTTTGAATTGTAGAACGCTAAGGCCATTAATGCTTTGAAAGTTTTGGTAGTTAAAGTTAATGTCCTCCACTTTTCTCTTTATTGCCTTTTTGTTAAATATTGTGTCGTCCAACACTGTCGTTTGATACACCTATGTAGCGCACCATTTGAGAACTAAACTTTTGGACGTCTATGTTCCTACTGTGTCCCGATTCAAACACATGAAAAACTTGTACACAATCTCTCATACATAGACCAATTCCTTTCTGTTGGGTGCAAATCACAAACTAGTCATCCACTCTTTTAACATATCTAAATGCCAACTCTATCTATTTGAATTAATCAAAACTAATTTTATAACTTTCTATCCCCCCACCCTTTCCTCCACAGAAGAAAGAAGCAGTAGAAGTCATAAAAAGCCGCATTGAGTCGAGACTTCTCATCCTTATAAAAAAGGGTCTTTGCTGTGATAAGGGTAATAAGGGTTCATTCTCCTAAATGCATTATTTGTCTCACACGAGCCGAGCTTCTGGCTGAGGGTTCTAAGAATGGGTTTATACATTTTGTCTAGTATAGTTTCCTTTAAATTCTCTCTTTGACAAGCAAGATGGGGTTAGGCAGACCCATACAAAATGCACACTTTTGGCATGGAAGTGTGGACCTTCCACATGTGGCTCTAGGAGAGGTGAAGCCCCTTGTGCATAGTTTGTGGAGTTATTAAAACAAAAGTTTAGGAAGACTAAAGTAGTACCATTTTATGTGAAATTTGATGACATTCGTTATGCTAGATGTGGTGTATTTTGTAAGAAAATAAGTGGTCATTCTCGGCAATCCCAACACAGAAACGGTTGGACTGGCCATCCAACCATTATCTATGAAAGGGTTATGGTAAAGGAGGTTGTAACGGCCATGATTGACCGAAAACCGTCGGGCGGTTACGGTGCTTATCCATAATCGACCGTATAAGGGCTCCAGAAAAAAGAAAGCTTAGTAGGAAATCTGAGAGAAAATGGAACAGACGTTGCTCTATAAATACAGACTAGTGCAAGAGAACAGAATCACCATATACAAGCAGAAATTCCTCTCAAGCAAATCCTATTGTGAGGAAACCTTGAAATACAGAAAACAGACGTACTTGTTAATTCGTTGCGTACCTATCGGAGAGTCAACCGGAATCACCGAGGATGCTAGAGAGTTGATGAAAAAAACCATCAATTGGTATCAAGGCCTGGTTTGTTCCTACAAAAAGGTACACATTAGATATATAAGAAAAAAAGAGAGAACAGAGGCAAAAAGAGTCAGCCTGCATTGAGACAAGGTAGAGGCGAAAACAACCAGCCTACGTCGACATAGTCTAGAGGCAGAAACAACCAACTTGAGACGAGATAGGGCAGAGGCGGCAACTGCCACCCCAAGTCGAGACAGGACAGAAGGCGGCAAGAGCCTAAAGAGAAAGGACAAGAGAAGAAGGCCAACAAATAGCCATTAACAACTGTAGGAAACTGCCGGCAGAATATCAGCCAGAAGGCCAAAGGATGGCCGTAGGAAACCGCCAACAGAACCTCTGCTAGAGGGCCAAAGGGACGGCAAAACCTCAGCTAGAAGGCCAGAGGGCAGCCGTAGGAGAACCACTGGCAGAAACCCGATCAGAAGGCGAGCGGGTGGCCATAGGCCAGGAAACAGCGGAGAAGAGGCACTCGGACACCCTCCCCCCTTGTTCCCGCTTCTTTCTCTCTCCTCTCCATTTTATACCCCCTTGAAAATCTCCTGGTGGTTTCATAAAACCGCAGGCGGAAACCAGTGATTTTCCAAAACCACCCATGGTTTTTGAAAATTGCCCCCAGTTTTAGAAAATCGCCGGCTGTTTTCAAAAAATTGCCTTGGGCAGTGGACTGAAAAGTTCATTTTGCCCCGTCCAATTTTGTGAAATTTCAAAACTATCACTAGATAAAATTACCAAATTATCTAGATATTTTTAGATAAAAAGACTATTTTGCCATTGTTAGCAATGACCATAGGCCTATCAGTTCAAGAAAAGTAAACTGACCCATGGGGTTTATGAAAATTACAAAAAACCATGAGATTGAATTACTTTTCTACCCTTACTAGTTAAACATTTTACAATACTGTCACTATATCAAAAGACAGATTTGTTCTTGTCTTTTTATCAAAATTACATATTCAAATATCAAAAAGAAATATCAAACACCGATTTTACTATTCTGTCCTTGGTCTTTTAAAAAATTACAAAACCAGGCAAACAGATAAAATTACCATTTTACCCCTAGTATTTTGGGAAATTAACAAAGGCAAGAATTTTTTGAGAAAAATTACAGATTTATCACAACCTGTTTTTATATTATAAATGAGTTGCTTTTAGCTCATTTTTTGGATATTATGCATCGTACTAATTAAAGTTATGCTATTTGTGGTTTGTAGCTTGGTGAATATTTTCTTTTTACATCGTATATTTTTTAAAATTACCAAACACATAAAAATGAACTCTAGAATATGTGTCGGAACCGGCAAAAACAGAAAAACTAAACGGTTTAAACTTCCAAATATAGAAGAGAAGGATATTGCTCGCTCTAACACTTGAAAGAGTAGAGTATGTGTTAAAAGAAACTATGTCTACCACCACCAGACGCAACATAGCAACAAATAGAAATGTATAAAACATTTCTTAAAGATGACACAATAACCAGAACCGTCATATTAATGTACATGGATGATGACCTGATTAGGGTCTTCGAGGAATTTGAGATCGCGAAAGAGTTGTTTAACTCAATAACAGCTAAATATGATACAATTGTCAAGCTACATGTTCAGTTGTCACTACAAAAATATAATTCCTTCAAAATAAAGGATGGAGATAATGTAGTAGAACATGTAAACCATATAGAGGTAATGGCAAGAGACCTAGTTGTGGTAAATCAGTAATCCTTGAACCGATGCAGATATCCACAATATTAAACATTCTTTCCCCATCATGAAACATGATCACCATTGCCCTTAGACTAGGGCCTAAAATCAACCTTTCAAAATTGCCCCTAAAACTAGCAATTGAACAAGAACACATGAGTAAAAACAGAAAAGAAAAATTACTAGTAGTATAAGATGAGATAGGGTCTACCTCCAAACCCAATTAAAGGAGAAATAAATAAATAAAAAGTTTGGCAAAAATAACAAAAAGAGTGTTTAATCTTTTAAGAAAATGCAAGAAACTACTTCTCAGGTCAAGTGTTTCAGCTGTGAAAAGATGAACACTATAAGAGGGATTGCCGCAACAAGAAAAGTAAAGAAAATAACCCATAATGCGGACAATCGGAGAAGAAGGACACAATCTACGTGATATCATAATGTCTTTACATAGACTGCCCAATGACTGGTTTGTGGATTGACTCAGGCGCGATCAGATATATCTCGAAAACCAAGAAAGAGGCAATGGATATAAAGGAATACAAGTGAGGAGAACATCAGGTGTCCATGGTAAATAATACTTTCTCGGATGTTCTAAGTATTGGGTCCTTTAGAATTTTGGTACAAGGCATATTAGTTGTATTAACTGATGTATTGATTGTGCCATCTATAAGGCGCAATTTGGTTTCGGTCCCTATCTTGGTGAAGAAAGGTTTTGGGGTGAGGTTTGTTACTCACAAGGTAACTATAGAGAAACATGAGAGAGTATTTTGTATTAGAAAATTTGATGTAGAACATGGACTGTTCAAATTGAGAATCAATGAAAATGAGAGTTTTTCTGCTTATATTGATTGTCTTTAATATTGATGTGAATGTATGATATAAACGTCTTGGGCATATAAGTCTAGAAAAGTTGAAGAAATTATCCAACTTTGACTTACTATCAAGATTTTAGGAAAATACTTTCAACAAGTGTGAAGCTTGTATACAAGAAAAAATGACAAGAAAAGTTTTTTCCAAACAGACAACAAGGGCAACAACCCTGTTGAAAGTTATTTATACTTATTTATATTGACCTTTTAGAGTAAGGTCACATCGAGAAAAGGTTTATTTTATAACCTTTATCGATAATTACTCGAGATATACACACATATATATATATCCTAACACATAAATTTGAGGTACTTGAAGCTTTTAAAAAATATAAGAAGAAAGTTGAAAATCAACTAGGGCATTCAATCAAAGTCTTAAGATCAGATAGAGGTGGTGAATATACGTCTGCAGATTTTCTGAAATTCTTTAAAGACTTTGATATTTCAAAGCAAAATACAATGTCCAAGACACCTCAACAAAATGGTGTAGCTTAAAGATATAATAGGACCTTACTGAACATGACAAGGTCAATGTTAATCGATGCCTCTCTACCAAGGATATTTTAGGGAAAAGCAGTAAGTACAACAGTATACATACTCAATAGAGTATTGTGTAAAGTTATATTCACTACACCATATGAGATGTAGTTTAGAAGAAAACCCAACCAAGGTCATCTCAAGAGGTAGGGATCTATTGCTCATGTAAAGATCATTGATTAGTCTAGAGATAAGCTAAATAGTAGGTCCTTGGGATGTATATTAATCAGATATTCAAAAGGCTCAAAAGGATATCGGTTTTATCATAAGAACTATGGACTGATAGAGAGCAAAGATGTTGAATTCTTAGAAGATACTAAGAATGACATCTTAGAAAATAATGATGAATATGCTGACGATCTAGTAAACCTAGTTCAATCATCATTTAAACCCATAGAAGGCCTTCCTGAAACAACCAAAACTTTAAGTGGACATAAAAGGCCTAGGGTCACATCGTCCTACTTAAAGGATTATAACACTTATCTTAAACAAGAAGTATGTAATTCAGTAGATTTAGACGAGTTGATTGATAACTTGTCTTATCAACAAGCTATGAACTCATCGAAAGTAACAGACTGGAGAAAGCCATGGATATGAAAATTGAATCTATTGAGAAAAACCAAGTCTAGGAACTAGTTGATTTGATAAAAGGAAGGAAAGCCATAGGCTATAAATTGGTTCTGAAAAAGAAATATAAGGTTGATGGTTAAATTGACAAGTTTAAAGCGAGGTTGGTTGCAAAGGATTTCTCGCAAAAAGAGGGAACAGATTATGTTGAGTCATATTCTCTTGTTACAAAATTTACATCCATAAGGATAATCCTAACAATATCTGCATATTATGATATGGATTTACATCAGTTAGATGTAAAGACAACTTTTCTAAACAAAGATTTAGATGAATCATATACATGCAACAACCCGAAGGATATACGGTTGAAGGGTATGGGGGAAGCATCCTATATCCTAGTCATGGTTAAACTTGGGTTTGTGGCTAATGAGTTTAATCATTGTGTATTTGTCTGGAATAGTAGTAGCCACTTTGTCATCTTATCGTTATATGTACATGACATATTGTTGACTGAGAATGACAATGAGAGGATTGTCAAAACCAAGTTATGGTTAAACTCAAGGTTCGAAATGAAAGATATGGGGGAAGCATTCTAGATCCTAGGTATAAAGATTTCTCGAGATAGAAAATCTAAACTCTTATGCCTAAGTAAGGAAATATATATTGATTATATCTTTAAGAAGTTCAAAATGGGTGAATGCAAGTCTACTGTTACACCCATAGCAAAAGGGGTCAAACTGAATAAGGTTGATTGTCCCGGTGAAGTAGATGATAAGCCTAACGTTCCTTATGCACAAGCTTTGGGTAGTTTGATGTATACTATGTTGTGTACAAGACCTGATATCAGCTTAATTGTTGGTCTTGTGAGTAGATATCAAAGTAATCATAGATGGCAGTTGTAAACACCCAAAAAAATTTCAAAACAAAATAAAAAGATCTTTTAGAAATTTTGCCTTGTTCAAATAAAAATTACAGTTTTAGGTCTTTTAAGGGTTTTTCAAATAAAGATACCTTAAATGAACTCATTTCCACACCAAAATTTTGTAACAATCTCAAAATAAGTGTATATTGCATCCCGCTAAAAAAAAAACAACTTGGACAAAATCTCAAAAAGTGACTGCTTTGCCCTCACAACCAAATTGGTTGGATTTTACTATTTCAAAAGATTACCTTCAAAGAAAAAATGGTTTTAAACAATTTTCCTCAATGAAACATATGAAAATAAGACATTGGAAATCAAACCCTAAAATGTTTGTAAATTTATAAATTTACAAAATTCCAAAAACCCTAAAACTCAAAACAAATCAATTCAAACTAGACCTCAAAAACTTGCCCAGTTGAGAATAGTCTCATTCTGAGACCCTATACCCAAGGGTTAAAGTTGTTTGACACCCTACACCTATCAAAAGGGTTAAAGTGGTTTGATACCCTATACCCATCAAAAAAGGGTTAAAGTGGTTTGATATCCTACACTCATGAAAAGGGTTAAAGTGATCTAACACCCTACACCCAAGAGTTAAAGTGGTTAAGGTGGTAAAAGACTAACTCACAGAGAGAAAGGAGGTCACTTATGCAAACAATAATTGGGAATGAAACTCAGTGTTTTCCAAAAATAATATTTGAAGATTTCATTAAATTCGATGTTTTCAAATATAAAAATAATTTTAAAGAAAATGTTTGAGACCATGTCAACCTTATATGAAACTCGAATTGGAAGAAGGCAAATTCCCCGAAAAGAGTAGATGGTAAGAACCAAAAGGGCAATGACCAAGCACCTCCCAATTTTGGCATTGTTGGGCAAAGTGACCTGCCATTTTTAGTTCCAGGTATTAGGTAAGTAGCCTAAGAAAGGAAAGTCGACATTAAAGAAAAAGAAAGGTCGAAGTTAAAGAAAGGAAGGTTAGCGGTTAAGAAAAGAAAGTCAGCATCCAAGAGAAAGGAAAGTCGGCGCTCAAGAAAGGAAAGCGGCCTAACTTGACAAGATATGAGCAGTTATTGGCTTACTAATTTCAACAATATTAAACCAATCTACTTACCATACGCAGCCATTAAATGCTCGATTTGGTAAGTTACCATGTCATGGGTTGGATGATTTCAGCATGACCCGATTTGATATTCACAAAGAGGCAACTTGCCACATACCAAAGTTGGTTGATTTCTATTGCTTACCATACCAAAGTTAGCCGATTTTTGTAGCTTACTCAGCCATAAGCTGGACAACTTCAACATGGGTGAATCATATGACTTGCCATAGGCAGCCTTGGCACAAAATTTGGTAAGTCACCAAGCCATAAGCTGGATGACTTCAACATGGTGGGAAGAAGGCCACTTACCATTCCAAGTCAGTTGGCCTCAACAACATTTGGCAGCTTACCATACCGAGGCTAGCCAATTTCAGCATCTTAAGTCCAACCAATTCTAGCAATATGGAATAGGTTCAGTTAGTTGCAGCATGCCAACGACAAAGGAAAGCCTAGCCACCTTCAACATCATCACAAGACAACAGCTTGACCTGATTTGGTAGCTACAAGGGAGTAGCTTACCACGTCAAGTTCAACCGATTCAGCATGGAAGGAACAGGCCGATTCCAATAGGATTGAGCCATACAACTTACCATTCCAAGGGCTGGCCAACTTCAGCAAGTGGAGGCAACACCTCGACCTAAGTTGGTAAGTCATCAAGCAAGGCAACTTGAGCTGATTTTAGCAAGTGGATGCAACACTCTTTGGATGCCCGATTTGGTAGGTTATTAGACAACACCTTGCCCAAATTCCAGTAGGTTTTTAGCAAGGCAACTTACCATATTCCATTTGGTAAGTTGACTTAAAAGGAATAGCAGAAAAGAGGCAACTTATTGCCTATAAAAGGGCCCTTGAGGGAGCTGCAAAGGCATCAAAGGAACAATCAACCAACAACATCAAACACCAAGTCAATCAGCCACGACCCAAGGAGGAATTCGTGAGCTTATACCTCTTACTCCCCTCTATGCTTAGGATATAATTATAATTTCATTCATTTTGAATTGTTGTAGATTGTCCTTTTGATTCTGACGAAACACATGCATGCATCTTTTATAAAAGATGGTGAATTATAATGGTTATTTACCACTATATTCACGATATGGTTATGAGAAAGGAAATATACATCTCATACATGCCAACTCATGATATGTTGGCAGACCCCTTGACTAAAAGAATAAGAGAGGATCTTTTCTCAAAACATGTTATGAACATAGGTTTGAGGTTTGTTTGATTGTTGTGTAGGTAAAAAACCACACAATAGATGGTTATTGCAATAGCAATCATGAAATGACAATACTAGAAAAATCTAGCAAAAGTACGAGAAAAACCAGTATGTTACTACACTTGGCTCGAATGGCTAAGTGGGAAATGTAAGGAAATAAATGGTCATTCTCGGCAATCCTAGCACAGAAACGACTGGACTGGCCATCCAACCATTATTTGTAGAAGGGTTGGGGTAAAGGAGGCTATAACGGCCATGATTGGCCGAAACCGCCAAGCGGATAAGGGCTCCAGAAAAAGGAAAGTCGTACTGGAGCAGGCGTTGCTCTATAAATACATAGCAGTGCAAGAGAATGGAATCACCATATACACAAGTAGAAATTCCTCTCAAGCAAATCCTACTGTGAGGAAATCTTAAAACATAGAAAACACTCGTACATGTTCATCCGTTGCTGCGTACCTAACTGAAGCTTCAAAGAGCTAGGTCGTCAGAGAGTCGACCGGAATCACCGAGGATGCCGGAGAGTCAACGGAAAAAGCCATCATACTTTTACATAATCATAGAAAGTTGCATTTAGATATCTTATATATTTGAGCAACGCCCTATGATTTTGATTGGTTGAGGTATCACATCTTATGCATCTTTCCATTTTAATCAACATGTATTAATTTTATAGGTAAAATCTCTATCGACTTTTTCAATCATTACCAATTATAAAATGAGAGGCACTTTATATATATATATATATATATATATATATATATATATATATATATATATATATATATATATATATATATATATATATATATATATATATAGAGAGAGAGAGAGAGAGAGAGAGAGAAGCATCCCTCTCAATCTGAGAAACATTAAAATGGTACCGTAGTTGGTACCGGTGGAAATTTATAAAGTGAATCAAGCTCCACATCAAGCTCCAATGGAATCTTGTGAGATAAAAATAGTGGAAGGTATTAAAAGATTTTGAAAAAAAAATCACTTATGTTCAAATGCCACCTATATAAATAAAAAAGGACTATCGTTGCAAAGGAACCCCTAGGTTTTCAGTGCATTGGATTCTCACCAATGTTTGCAACACTCGAGCGAACATCTTTGCTTCAACTTTCCCCCACATGCTCGTGCAGGTGCGTCATAAGTTTGATTCTTTAGCTGTCCATAAAAGCCCACTTTCTGAAGACCTCTCCCTCTCTTGGGCATCTAACATCAGGCAGACACCAACCATATGTTCAACCTGTGATCTTCCACCTGAAGTTCAATCAAGTGCATCATGGATTATTTTTCGCGAGATGCAAAGAACACCTAAGTGGTGATAGAACAGTGTGTGCCTCCTGTCCTAGGGGTCCACTCACAAGTTGAAGGTCATCAGTTCAATATTGGAGAGTCGAAAACCAAAAAGTAAGAAAGGAGGGATATCCTTGAAGGAGAGTCCCATCCACCTCCGTAATGACATCTTCCCACCATGAAATTCAAAAGATTTCAGGAAATTGCTAGCGTCTTAGTTTTGCAAACCAAAATGGCATTTCACTCCCATAAAAGTCTCATATTTGACCAGATGGGCTGTCATGGTTAAGTTATCTGTATATTGGTCTTACAACATCAGTAGGGAAAATAGGCATGACTTGAGCACCACGATAGTCTCCAATGTTCAGGTACAATTCATATTATAAATGGTCTAAGTTCCACGAACAAACAGCTCAAGTACTTGTCCCTTAGATAGATCCGTAAATGAAGGTTATTGGCAAATATAATAAACAAACACCAAGACTACCAGAATTACTTGAATAAAAATGCGAAAAAATGCCCAATAATGTTATTCTCAATGCCCAAAATTAGATCAAAACGGTCAAGCCAAAGTTCCATGCAATTAGAAGAGATTCATTAAATGGCACTTCGTTTTACATCTCCAGACACAAAAGAGCAATGTATAAACCTATTATAAGCAAGGATCTCTTTTACATTTCTAAACACAAAAACTTCATGCAATAACCTATAAGCAAGGATCAGCCTCCAAGTTCAAGCATGCAAACTATTGCTAATACTATTCAGTTTTCTCAATGCAACAATTCCTTCATACTTTGTCAAATCCAAAACCTCAACACCTAATGATATAAGTGCATGCCCTGTAACGCATTTTTTAAAGCCCTCGACACTAGAAGATTCTCTTTTAAGTGAACAGGCAGCTTGAAACCAATTATAACTCTCTCTCAAGTCATCACGGTTCCATCTTCGTGGGTATCGGCCTTGTTAAATTCATATTCCTTTTGTTGTTTGAAACCAATACCTCTCTTTTTATTCCAGCATTCCTGAATTAAATGACCCTTTTCTACTACATTTGTTTCTTGTTCGCACAAGCGATATTTAAATCTTCATATAATATATTGATATATGATCATCAAAAGGAGTGATGATATAGGTATCTAGAATATCAAGCATGATCTTGATAATAAATTTGAAATAAAGGATCTTGGTCATCTACGATACTTCTTGGGTATTGAAGTAACACGTAATGATAAATGTTTTTCTTATCTCAAACTAAGTTTGCTAGGACTAACATATGACAAGATAGTTGAGATACTAGAGGTGATTAATCAAAAGATAAGACTTAAAGATGACAAACAACTTAATGATCTCACTCATATAAATAGATGATTGGATCTCTAACATATCTTACTATCACTCATTATGACATTTCTCATGTTGTTCACATAGTCAATTCAAACATGCACCTCCGGAATGCATATGAGTGTTGTTATGAGAATAGTACGATATGTGACATACCACTGAAAATGGAGTATTCTTATTCTTTTCATCCTTACTCTCTATACTGATATAGATTGGGGTGGTAATATCAATGACAAGCATTCTACAATAGGCTATTGCATCTTTCTTGAAGACTACTATCTTGTGAAAATACAAAAAGTAACAAAAAGTGTCTTTCTCTTTTATCTCATACCTCGTACCTACTCAGGTAAAATTCTTGGGACTTTTGTATCTTGATAAGAGCTTCTAGAAAATACAAAATTTGATGATGTAAAACAAAACCAATTCTGTTTTTGAAGAACTAAACTTGTTTGGGCCAAGTGAAATCAACTTCGTTTTTAAAAAGATTGTTTCAAATCAAAATCTTTTTGATAAAACTCTGTATTTCAAAATCACTCCTCCAAAGCATTTAGGCTCACCCTTTAGCACCAGTTCAAGAAGGCATACATCTACAAGAGCCTACTTTCCCATAAATTGTTGGATAATTAGATAAATCTCTTTTTAAGTTTGAGTAAACTTGTTACTATGCTCACGGATGTTTTTTGCAAGCAAAATTTTAAGTTCATATAAGACCGAAAATTTTGTTTATAGGCACATCCATGAGAACAAAAAATATGGCCATTTTAGAGAGTGATTCTATCGGTTTTCAATAACAATGAGGGCTAACGACAATCCTCGATCATCCACCCAACTCCCCTACCCTAGCTAGGGCTAAGATTGGTTGTTGATGGCAACATCTCACCAAAATAAATGGCACACCTGGTGGGATTTAAGTTTTACTGAAGTCATTTTGATCCCATTGAGCTCTTTCAAAATAAGTTGATTTTCGAGTCTTGTTCTAAACGTTTTCCAAAACATTGCCATAGTTACAAAACTTCTAAGTAAAAGTTTGAAGCCTCCAAGCATACATCATGTCAAGTTCAGAATGTTCATCCGAGGACGTGTCGAGCAAGGCTTCTTCAAGTTCTAAATACCGGTTTTCAAAAATAACTCAAAAGTCCATCAAGTCAATATCTAAAACCCGGATGATAGGATCACCTCTCTAAAAAGAGAGTTGAGAGAATTGAGGGTTGAAAGAGAGATTGTCACACTAAGCCAAAAGGGTGATACAGTTGAGTCATGTTATTCTCATGAAAAACAACTCCGTGTTCGTATGAAGACAAACCATGTCCGGAGAGCCAAACCAACCTCCCAATTTAAGGAAGGGGAACCAAACCTCGAGTCCTTCACCCTCAAATTTAGGAGGGCAATACTACAATTGCTAAAAGGTCAATAAAAAGAAAACATGGTATACTCACTATCAAACTTTTTACCCTCCAATTATCAAACTGATAGTGAGGATAAAATGCCAAGCTTTCAAAGAACTTTATTTATTTTCCTGTCATGGCTGATTGAACATTAATTGTTATGACAAGCAGGTCCAACGCATGCTTCCCACTATAAACTTAGGCCGAGCAGATGCAATTTCATTGTGGGTTTGCGAGTGTGTGGATCTTCTGTGTGCTTCATACTAATTTTGCAAGTCAGCTGATCAATTTCCTCAAAATCTAGATGCTAGTTGGCATTCACTTCTGAATACCTTATTCAAAAAAAGAAAAGAACTATTCCAAGACTGGCTATCACCCTACTTGGACATGGCTGGCCGAAACCAACGGTTCCAAGTACTTGAGAACATAGAACCAAAACCAAACTGGCCCGAACCAGATTCTGGTTAAGGTTTTGAAACTGCTGGTTCCGACCGATATTTTGCAGTTTATGACTTAAATGGCTTGAAACTGAAAAAATATTCACATATATCCATAAAAATTTTAAGAATTTTAGAATTGGTAAAAGAGCGTAAATAAAATCCAAGAAGATTTAGTGAAATCAGAACAAAATCTATAAAACCAAAAGTTCTTGCAATGGAGATTAGGTCATAATCACATATCTTTATATACATTGAACTATTTTGATTGAAAATGGTCCCATTGGAAATCTAAAATCCATAAATTTCTAACAAAACCAATTTCATAGAAATCGGAGATCTGATTACCAAGATAATGTCGCTTTTCTAAGCCTCTATTTCTCTATTAAAGATTTGTCCCGAAAATCTGAGTGGGTATATTATAGGATTTAATTACTTATATCTATAATATTTAAAATAAAAATAAAAATAGTTTGTGAATCTTCATATAAAACTCTATGTTTTGTAAAAAAAAATAAAATTTTTAGAGATATAAAAACCTTCTAAAATTATTAGGAAATAAGTCTTTGAAAATAGAACCAGTTTTTGTTTTTCAAAATTTGAAATATTTTAAGACTAAGTTCATGATTTTTGTCAAGCTTTTAGAATTGAAATTTGAGTTTGAAAATTCATTAGATCTCAAACAATTTTCAAAGCATCTAAGTTGACCCTTGAGCATTAGTTCAAGAAGACCATATATATATATATATATATATATATATATATATATATATATGAATCAGGGATTTGAATTCATTGACTCCGGTTTCAGTTCCATGTAAGAGGAATCAGAACCAAATTGGGTGGTACCCGGTTCCAAATCGAGTTTTGAGTCTGGTTTCACCAATTCCGACTTAAACAGGTTCCTGGTCCAATTCAGTTTTGATTGGAATCACCGGGCCGGTTTGAAAGGGGTCATGTCTAACCCTACCACTAAAGCCGCACATGCTCAGTTTTAACACCGTCAAATTCATTTTGAGAACATTTATAATTTTTCGTTTCTTACACGGTTCAGTATTTGCTCAAGAAAAGGTAAACCTAAATAAATAACCAAATTCCTTCTCTAGAAAATATAGATTTGATTATACAACGCACCGTTAAATGGCTAGACTTAATCATGAGGTAGATGAAAGTTCAGAATATGCCACGCCTTCCCCAGAACGAGGTTTTCCATTTAAGTTGATTATGCAAGGCGTCTTATACGGACTTAATTCTTCATGTCACCTAAAACAAACTATGGGTAGTCAAATATTTAATTATGGCCATTAGGAGATAATATTTAACTATACAATATAACAAGCAGACCACAATACGTTATACAAAAGTCAAAATGGATGTAGAATGAATGTTGCTACCAAAAAAAAGGACCAGGCTCAACCCGCCAAATTTTCCCAAGGATCCCAAGAAGTATCATAAGACATTTTCGGAAATCCAAAAGAAAAACCAGAAATACCAACTTTACATTTATCAACAACAACCATGCCTTTTCCCATACTAGATGGGGTCAGATAAGGAATTCTTTATTTCCATAGAACTCGATCATGTATCATGCTAAGAGTTACCTCAACGTAAGCTAAATCATTCTTTATTATTTCATTTCAATACTGTTGTTGTCTTTCTCTTTTTCTTTAACATCTTCACAATTAGTTTTTGTCTTTCTATATGTCCAAACTATCTCAAATAATTTTTCCTCATTTTATCATCTATTGGTGTAACTCCTAATTTATTTCTAATAACTTCACTATGTTAGTCTTTTTCTTGTGTGACCACTCATCAGTCTCAATCATTGTACCATATTGTATTATATATCATTTTTCTCTATGATATGAGTGTATCATATCATACAGTATCTTAATTTTTATACTTTTTAAAATATTTTAAAAATACAAATAAAAAAAAACCAAAAAAAATCAAGAACTATTTTAAGTTATACTAGTTTCCTAATTCGTGGTCACAATGTTGGATGCAATCATAATTGGTAAGTTATTGGAGGAAATTGCTTCTTTAAAACTTTGGAAACTACTTATTTTTATAGTTATTCTTGTCATTCTTGAGAGGTTATTTTTTAAGGTAAGATAGTTGTATTGTGAAACCTACTAATACTAGACGTGGTCATAATTGGTAAGTTATCAATGTTGGACGAAATCATAATTGGTAAGTTATGAAGTAAATTGTCTTTTCCATTTTTGTTTATAAAAAACAATTTTTTTATAAATACTGGAGATATGACCTATATCATACTATATAGGCCGATGCATAGCCTATTGTGATACAATAAGGTATATCGTATTGTAGCCCCGTATCATACGATACGTAACGGTTTCAACATCTTCATTTCTATCATGAACATCTTTTATACATGATAAGTAACGGTCTCAGAATCATAAAGCATAGCAAGTTAATTGTTGCTCTATAATATTTACCTTTTAACTTTAATGTTATTTTCTTGTCGCATATAATATTAACCAATCTGCATTAATTCTATTGCAATATCTTCATCAATCTTTTCCATCACTCAAGAAATTGATCTTGGGTATTTAAAATTTTTCTTAAACGGGATACAATGTGTGTCAATCTTAATTTTTATATCATTTAAAGAAACTAAATGATCAAACTTGTATTTAATATATTCTATCTTTGTTCTACTAAGTCAAAAGCTTTTGCTTTCTAATGTTTCTGTCGAAATTATTAAATTTATATTCAATACATTCTATCTTTGTTCTACTAAGTTGAAACCTTTTACTTTCTAATATTTCTCTCCAATTTCTCATTATTTTTTCTTTAAACTCATCCACAAATAATATACACCAAGAAAACTTATCGTGAATATGTTCTAGTAGTTGTCAATGATCAATACAAAATAAATATGAACCTAAAGCTCATTTTTATTAATCTAATATTAATCTCAAAAAAATAGACATTTTCGGAAATCCAAAATAAAAAATTAGTAGCTTTAAGTTGGGTCCAAATACCATAATATATATGATGTTATTTATCCAAAAACATATATATATATATATATATATATATGATGTTATTGATCTAAAAAAAAACTTAGGATAAGGTGTAAAGATTTTTTTTTTTACTTTAAAAAAGAGAGGTTTATCATTGATATTAAGTCTATATATATATACCGCGACCTGCATCAAGACGACGCATTCCATCACGACTACAGTATTGTTGACGCAACCACCAGCTGGACTGTTGCCTTCAGTAGGGTGTGCAAGCGGTGATTGGATGATTTGTGGATAGGTAAGCGAATGCGAAGGTGGCGCATACATCAGCTGGGGCGCCATGGACGGAAGCGACTTCGACCAATTCGGCCTTTAGTTTCGCTCCCACTTGCCGACGACGATCGACGAAGCGCAGGTTTCGTGCATCATCGGCGGTGGTGATCATTCTGTGGCGAAGAAACTCAGTCACAACGCCAACGAGAGATACCGGCGGAAGAGGATGAACAGTTTGTATTCTGCACTTCAATCTTTGCTGCCGAACCCTGATCAAACGGTACATACCTGTTTCTTCTTTACGCCCTCCGTAATTGTTATTGCAATGCATGCTTTCTTAAACCACGGACCATGTAGAAATCCATGCAATCCAATTCTCTATCTAACCAATAACAACCAAGAAGATAAATTGGCTCAAAAATGGATAACGTATATGAGATACATACAACTTAGAGGGATGCATACCGTTCGTGAAAACTAAAAGTAGATGCAGGTGAGAATTTCATGTACCTCGGGCAACATTTCTTGTAGTTTCAGATATTCCAGCAGCAGCAAATACAATTACTTCTAATGCACCAATAGGATGTTCAAAGAACCGATTGAACCTACTAAACCAATTCAAGCCTGTCCTCTCTTTGAATGCAATTATTGTTTTGTATGGTTTAGTTCATGGTTTGAATGTTGAAGCCGAACCATTAGAACCAAACCAATAGTTTCAGATGCACCACTGATTTCGTATATCTGGGTTTAGGTTGGATTTTTTCAAATGCATGATGGCAGTAAATTGTGGTTTCAGATGCATCGAAGACTCAATACGAAGTATCTCATGTACCTGGGGCAATATTCCCTGTAGTTTCAGATGAACCGGTAGTAGTGAATCATGGTTTCCCACATAAACCACGATGAAGCATTTCATGCGCCTGGGGCCATGTTTTATTTAGTTTCAGATGCACCATGCGCAGTCAGTAGGATTGTCAGATGCAGAAATAGATTTCAGTATGAGGTTTTCATATAGCTGGGGCAATATTCCAGCATAGTACCATACATACTGAAAACTTTCAGTCAGTCTTGCTCAAGAAAGAGAATTCATCTTCGTTTCTCCTTCACTAATCACCATTATCAAGGTACTTAATTTGATGCAGCACGCATAAATTGTCATATTATTCATGTGCCTGGTTATAATGTTTGGCATAATAAATGGATAGCTATATCGAAACCAGAGGTTAAGTCCTGATTGGTAGGAAGACGCCCAAATTCAGGTTAAGTCTCACAAGTCTTTGCTCATTCCCATTTTGTTCACAACAGGTGCCTACAGAGTCCCGTCCGATCAAATTCAGGTTATCTTTTCTTTTCTTTTAATTAATTCTTGCTGCCTCTGTATGCAATGCATATGACAACATAACATGCATCATTTCATTGAATCCCTCCTTCCTTTCCAGCAATTGATTTCAGAAATTAAGAAATGCAGAGAATGAAGCTACAATTAATATTAATGGAAGTCCTTTGTCAACCATTGACTTTCATAACTTATAAAAGAAACAAACGAGTGGTATCCCAGATATTTTGCATTTGAAGAATTTTCCCATCCTGTGTGGGCCCTGAATTGAAAGAAAGGAGAAGGGATATAATATATGTATATGTATGTATATATATATATATATATATATATATATATATATATATATATATATATATATATATATATATATATATATATATATATATGAATGTATATACATTTGTGTCTGTGTGTGTAAATTAGCTTAGTCAATCTTGGCTCTGACTGAGATTATCAAAGCTCAATGCCTACTAATAAGGCCATTATCTTAGTAACACAATTTCTCATATTAATCCAATCATATGCCAGAAAAAGCTAAATGTCCCTGCAACAGTTTCTCGCTCATTGAGATACATACCAGAGCTGCAGAAACAAGTAGAAAGCCTCATCCAGAAGAGAAAAGAGATCTTGGAGAGAATATCAAGGAAAGAAAATAAAAAAATTCAGCAACAAAAATATCAGTGACCCTTTACCACGGTCCCCTACAATATTAGCGACACCAATCCATGATAATGAATTGCTGGTTCAGGTTTCTACCACCAGACAGGGGTATTTCCTCTAATTCCACTCTGTAGTTTACCTGGCTCGTCTTCAACACATCATTTCAAATTTTCGAGTCAAGGAACTGCGGATAAACTGATTTCTGCTCTGTCGTACACATGATACTGTTCCTCTTTTGCCTAAGGCCCTTTTCCAGAAATACTCTTCCTTGAGCCTAGTATCATGTTCGATGCACATTGTCTCCGATCACTAAACGGTATCAAACAAGTTAATCGATTCCTAGTGTCTGGAAATTTGAATCTTGGACTCTAACAAGATTGAGCTTGTCAAAGCTAAGGCAAGGTCAATTCCATCAGATGTCTAATCCTGGAAAGCTAATCTAGGATCCCTGAACTGGGTTCAAACAGATCGGGTCCCAGGAAACCATACAGTTAAGCCACGTAAGATCCCAAGCAATGAAGTTACTTTCACGTCGAATAATTTGTTCACTAGAAAAATAGTTTTCTACAGTTTAACCCTTTTCCCAGTTTAAGTAAGCCAGAACAAAAAACTAAACCTCTAAGTGATTTTCTTTGCCACTTGCGTAAAGTCCCTTCATGTTGTGGTACTTGTAGAACTCTCAGAATTGAGAATTATGGCACTCTCAGAATTGGGTTGCAGAGTTCCATAAAACCAGGAATTCCACGTTTGTTTCACCATTAGTATTGGCTTTGCTTCATCCTGTAAACAGTTTTCCCGTGTCACCTATCAAGGATCAGGTTCCTTGAGGTCCTTCCCTGAGGTGCAATGCCTTTTTCCATATAAAATGAAAACTCAGGCACCATGGAACCTGTACTTTTTCCCAGTACTAGAGTTCTCCATCCGCATAGTTCCATGATGCAAACGGTCCTTATAGCTAATGTGTTAGTCCACTTCTAGAAAATGAAAGCGCTTTCATTGCTGATGTTGCAGATGGAGGACAAGGGTACAACAGTCAATAGTGAAGCAATTCGACAGAAGCTAATCCTTCTCTCTGGGACAAGAGGCTGACATAACCAAGACAGAAACAATTGGCACTTTCATTATTCACATGATCTGGACTTTGTACTTGACTGCATCATATGGATCTAATTTTTCTACATGCTGGGAAGTGATGTAGAGTCTATAGGCCTTCAAGTGAATGTCTAGCATTGTAGTGTGTTGTTATACTAAGCAACAAGCTATTAAGTGTACTAAATTTTTCTAAGTGTCCATGCATGAGGCCTCAAAAAGTTTATTTTAATGTAAAAATTCCAAAAGCTGCTGTCCAAGAATTTAGAGAAACTTCATATTTCACATGAACTTGATGAATTTTGGTAGATCATCTCCATGTGTTGAGGAATTGGGGAAATTGTACATGATACTACATTCAGATCCATATCTTATTAAGGTTACAGAGGAGTGCCAGCATTAAGGGTGAGAAAGGTTCTAGTCATGTGATTGGTTCACCAACCACAAGAGCATTTTCCATGGCCTTAGGTGTTCCAGAAGATGTAATTGTTTAAGTGGGTTGCATATCAATCTGCATCGATGTAGATAGTTCCATGGTGGAGAGAGAACTAAAGTAGGTCAGACTATGGCCCTCACGTCAGACTGGAATGACAAACTCATACTACAACTATGAGGTATTCATGATACCACTAAGCATATATGCAAGCAAGCGCAAGAACCGGATGCAAATACACATCTTTAGACTTTCAAAAACCCAAGAAAAAGAAATAAAAACAGAAGGTGCTATGAGGAACCAACTTTTAGAAGGAGTCGGATATACTTAACCTGATCACAGGAAAATAGCTACACTGTCGTCCAAACCCTACAAGAAGGCATCCATCATATGATGAGAAGGTGAAGAAGGTTCATTCTTTACAGAGCTACAGCATACATAAGGCATTTTTGGGCTAAGTGACGTGGTATACTCTAATCTCTATTGCCTTTTCCAAATAGCTAAAATTGTCGAAACTATAAGAATGAAAGTTGAAATAAACCTTACAGATCACAATGAGTTCTTATCACTACGAATTTGTTGACAATCATTACATGTGGACAAACAATTCTGCAAATCCAGAGCATACAGAAAATATGGTCACATAAGGACACCAATATTACAACTGTACATCATAAGCTTATTCTGAGTTAAGAGGGAAGCCATAACTTATTTAACTCCTAAAGGGAAACAGATGACCTAACGAATTTACATGAAAATCTTAAAAGCTCCCAAGTTCTTTGGCTGCAATACTTCAGCATTTTCTAAGTTTTAAAGCAGACCACATTAGGTAACTCAGAAAAATGCCAAATTTAGTATGATATTTGATTTGGGCTTGGAGGATCAAGGATAGAATAAGGTTCGTGCTAATAAAGGCATTACGAAAACAATGCTCAAGAAATGACCATGAGAAGATCTACGCCACAGAGAATATGAAGTTCCAGAAAATATTTGATGAGCATATGAGACTGTAGTCAACGTGAAGAGAGAACAATGAAAACATTAGGCTAAAATTCAAGAGAACGTACAACAGAAAAAGGAGACCATTAAATTTCTCAAAAGATGGATAAACACAAACGTTAATAATTTTTAGGAACCACTGAATGAGAAATAGTCATGGAGAACTTTGTGTGACAGCAAAAAACGATTTGAAGGCTGAACGATTTCCTTTTGATTCATCATAACCAGCAGTTCCTAGTTTTGGAAGGATTACATTCTGACTTTAGATGGACAATTATAAAAGCATTGACGCGTAATAAACTAATATCCTCTTCAGGGTGTCACGTGAGAATCTGAGATAGCCTGCCTGGCTATAACACGAGGCTAAGTCCTAACGAATGGGTGTCAGATTCTCCAATAGTTTAATATCGTTACTTGCTTGTTGTCAATTCAAGTAGTAAAGAGACTTGTAAAAGTACCACAACCTGAAATAGCTAGCCTAGATTTGGATTCTCAAGTATTAATCACAAAATTATGTTCTTTTTCCTCCAAGTGAAAGTCAATGCTTCACTTAACTATGTTACATGAACAAAAAGAAACTGCTAGTACCACCACGGAGATGCGAATTCCAAGCCTGAGGATTAGAGAGAAAATTGACACCAAAAAGATTAGAATGCTATGAAAGACAATAACTGAACAGTGGTTCTTTTATTAACTAAGAACGCCTAAGGTATTGCAGCCCAAGAGATTCTACCTTTGCTGATTTTCTAGCAATTAGTGATGAATTAATCACCCAATTAAATAAAAAATAATCAAGACATAAAGCACAATGCTCAGGGAATAAAAAATGGGAATCGGCGCCTATATGGCTGCCGCCCTCTGCACCTTTTTCTTTTCTTCTTTTTCAGTTATCAAACCTAATTACAATTAGGGCTTTATACAGATTTATAACTTAAAAGACTGAAATGCCCTTACCTAGACTCACTAATTACTAACTAAGTACATTATCCAAATTGGATCTATATCTGATCCAATTTGGTTCCACACGACTAAACTGACTGATCTACTAATTAAACTAACTGACTCACTAGTCTAAGGATTATGACCAATCATACACAAACGACAAATACACATATTGATTCATTCCTTTTAACACGCTCCCTCAAGTTGGGTCTTGAAGACTTGAAATACCCAACTTGCAGAGAGTCTTCTTTAAGTTGCATGTAAACACAGGCTTGGTAAGAATATCTGCTAGCTGAGATTCTGATCGAACATGTATGATGTTGAAAATTCCTTGTGCAACTTTTTCTCTAATAAAGTGACAATCAATTTCTATATGCTTGGTTCTCTCATGAAAAACTGGATTTGATGCTATATGCAGTGTTGCCTTACTATCTGTAAGAAAGTTTACTGGAACCATATTTTTCAAACCAATTTCTTTCAATAGTGATAAAATCCAAATTCCTTCACACATGCCAAGAGTAATTGCCCGATACTCTACTTTTGCACTGGATCGAGCTATTATAGATTGTTTCTTGCTTTGCTAGGATACCACATTTCCTCCTAGATATACAATATATCTTGAGGTAGACTTCCTATCACTCTTAGAACCAGCCCAATCAGCATCAGAATAGATTTCTAATTCCATAGACGAATGAGGAGTATATCATAGACCATAAGAAATGGTTGATTTAAAGTATTTGATAATATGAAAGACCATACTGATATGATACTTAGAAGGAAAATGCATCCACCGGCTAACGTAACTAACTGCAAAGCTGATATCTAGTCGAGTAATAGTGAGATAAATAAGTTTGTCTACCAATCTCTCATATCTTCCAATGTCTTCATATGGTTCTGATTTGGCTTCTTTGTCTTCTTTGGCAATCTCAACAGGAGTAGAGCATATTAAGCAATCTTCCAATTTGGTTTCCTTCAATAGATCCAGGACATACTTCCTTTGACTTAGAAATAATATGTTTGCACTCTGTATAACTTCAATTCTCAAAAAATAGTGGAGTTTACCCAAATCTTTTAAGTCAAAGAGAGCATGCAATTCCTTCTTCAACTTAACAATACCTTCATCATCATCTCCATTAATAATAATATCATCTACATACACGAGTAGTATAATAGTTTTTTCCTTTTTATGAATAAATAAGGTATGGTCACTAATACACTCTTTGAATCCTAAACTCACAATACCATCACTGAATTTGTGAAACCACGCTCTAGGTGATTGTTTTAGTACATAGATAGACTTCCTTAATTTGCACACTGCATTGCCATTCTGCTCTTGATAATACCTAGGAGGTAAATCCATGTAAATTTCTTCTGTGAGGTCATCTTGAAGAAAAGTATTTTTCACACCTAGCTGCCATAAGTTCCAACAATGATTAACAGCAATACTGAGAATGATTCTGATTGTGTTCATCTTCGTTACTGGTGCAAACATTTCGGTATAATCAATACCATAAGATTGACTGTAGCCCTTAGCTACTAGTCTTGTTTTATATCTGTCTATGTTTTCATCTGCTTTATATTTCATAAAATATACCCATTTGCAATCTACTATTTTTCTATCTAGTGGCAACTGTACCAGTTCCCAGGTTCTATGTTTTTCTAATGCTGAAATTTCATCCTTTATAGCAGATTTCCATTCCAAATATTGAGACGCATCTTCGAATGTCGTCAGAATATGAGTATTATCTGCATTCATCATAAACAATTCATACTCTTTTGGATAGTTAGTATATGAAACCATCTTCTCTAGTGCATATTTACCCTTTTCTCGTTTTCCTTTTCTAAGAGCAATAGGTAAGTTATCTAGATCAACAGTAGGATTTTGAGAAATTACCTGAGAGGGAATTGGAGCTGATTTAGGGTAAGTACTTTGACCTTTGGTAGCAGACTGATCCTGAGCAAAAATTCTTCTCTCACCTCGAGTATAACTCTGCCACATTTTCTCTAGAACATGTGGGACCTCTATTGTATCTTTTTCAAACTCTGAGTAGTCTTCATTTGGTAAGATGGGGTACACCACAGGTGAATGTCTACCAGAAGTTTGACTCTCAGGTTTACCATAAAAAGGTATATTCTCATGAAAGGTAACATCCATTGTAACATTCGATTTTCTTGTTGCAGGATCATAACATTTACCCCTTTTGAGTAGATGAATATCCTAAGAAGATGCACTTGATAGCTCTAGCATCTAGTTTGTCTCTTAGACTACAATGTACATGAACAAAAACTGTGCACCCAAAGATTTTTGGAGAAATATGGAATGATTTTTTAGAGGGGCACAAAGAATGAAATGGAGTATGGCCTTTTAGTACTTGACTCGGCATATGATTGATCAGATAAACTACAGTTAAGACTGCATCCCCTGAAAAAAAATTTGGAACATCATAGCCAATTAAGAGGGTTCTAGCCACTTCCAAAATATATCGATTTTTCCTTTCTGAAACACCATTTTGTTGGGGAGAATATGGGCATGAGGTCGGGTGTAAAATTTCTTGATCTTAAAAATATGACTTGAGTGATTGAGACATAAATTCCCCACCATTATCACTCCAAAATATCTTAATGGATTTCTGGAATTGGGTATGCACAAACTGACAATAGATAGGAATAATATTCCTCACTTCTTCTTTTGTTTTCATGAGATAGATAACAGTAAAGCGAGTAAAATCATCAATGAAAGAAATGAAGTATTTATGACCATGTAGAGAAGTAATAGAGCAGGGGCCCCATATATCAGAATGAACAAGCTCAAAAGGCATAAAGGATTTTTCTTCATTCAAAGGAAATGAAATACGGTAGTGTTTTACCTTCTGACAAGTTTCACAATTCAATTGCAAATTATTACAAGTAAGAAATTCAGGTAAAAGAAGTCTAATTTTTGAAAGAGGTAGATGTCCTAATCTCTGGGGCCATAAAGATAGATCTTCTTTCTGCTTTTCTGTAACTATCACTATCTGGAATGTTGTAGTTCTTGCCTCCTCATAGACATAGAGCCCTCTTGTCATACTACCCTAACCAAAGATCCTCCCCGTCCTTAGATCCTGAAAGAAACACCCAAATGAATCAAAGGTTACTTTACATTTAAAGTCTTGGGTAATAACAAATACTGATGATAAATTAATAAAAATGTTGGGAACATGTAAAACATTCTTCAATATTCCAAGAGGTGTAGTAATGCTTCCTTTTCCAATAATGGGTGTATACGATCCATTGGCCAGTCTAATGTTAATTTTACTTGGAGTCAACTGATAGTTATCAAAGAACTCTCGTTTACCCACCATATGATCAGTAGCTCCAGAGCCTATGACCCAGATTCTGAGATGTGAAGTGTTTACATTACCATGAGCCATAAATGAGAAGGGGTACGCCATAGTTGCTTGAGGTGTAGAAGTAGAAGTAGACGTGGAGGTGGAAGCAGAATCATCCAGTCGAGCCTTTAACATCTCAATCTCTTTTTTCATATTTGTTAGTAAATTTACACTGCTCTCTATAGTTTGTTTTCCATTCTGATCACTGCTAAAGTAAGCTTTGTTGGGCCTGTATTGATAATACGAGGGTTTACCTACAAGTTCCCAGATGACTCCTTCGTGTGTCTTGATTTCCCACAATGCGTGCAAGTTAGTTTATTTGTTTCTTCTGAGATTATTGATATCCTACCTCTACCACGTCCATAGCCTTCTCTACCACGAGGATATGAGGAGGTAGAGGAATTCCTTCCCACAAATGCAGTTGTTTCTGAACTGAGCTTCATTTCCTTTTCCAAACGTTTCCTGTCATCTTCTCTAAGTAAAAGGGAATACACTGTACTAAGAGATGGAAGTTCTTTTCTGCTAGGTATATTATTCTTAACGGCCTCATATTCAAGAGAAACACCCCACAAAAGGTCAAAGACTTTCCTTTCTTCAAACTCATCATTTCTTTAAGAGTACATAGTTGACATTTTATTTTAGAATAAAGCTGCAGTTCTTCCCATAAGCCTCGGAGTTCAGCATAATACTCACTAACTGATCATCCACCTTGTCTACATTTTCTAATTTTCTCGATGAGATCATATTTCTTGGCTATATTCTTCTTCTGAGCATATGCATCCTGAGCAGCCAACCAAATATCTTTGGCAGTTTCCAAAAACATGAATATACTTCCAATTGAAGGTATCATTGGTTGCAGGAGCCAAGCATTAACAAGTGCATTTTCCCTATGCCATTTTGCATAAAGCTGATCTGTTGGTGGTGGTTGAGGAATGTCTCCCGTAAGGTAGTCCCAACGCTCCCTGTCTATTACAGCAAGTTCAATGGATCCGGCCCATTGTAAATAATTATTTCCATCCAACTTGGTATTGGTAATTTGAAAGACTTTCCCTTTATCTCCAGCGTTATTGTCACTTTCTTCTGTCATCTTGTTTCTATCCATCAATATTATAGGTTGCTAATGATTATTTCCCCCTTTTTTTTTTCTTTTGATGATGTGTAGGTGACCCACGACCAGAGTCTTGGGGACTAATTCCTTGTTTTTCTGTTATAGGTTACATGTGATAGACAATTGATGCGCAATCAGCCATTGTTGTAGTTTAATGTTGATGTAGACCAAGAAGAAAGATCATTCCAAGTGGTATTTTTCCTCAAACAAATTCAAAAGAGAAAGCAAAAACTGAATGTTCGATATGAAACTGAATGTTCAATATGACCTGCGTATTTATTCTTCGATGACTATATGCCTTCTGCA
This sequence comes from Brasenia schreberi, assembly GCA_036023115.1. NCBI lineage: Eukaryota > Viridiplantae > Streptophyta > Magnoliopsida > Nymphaeales > Cabombaceae > Brasenia > Brasenia schreberi. The sequence continues at coordinate 11,569,962 of JAYKKT010000078.1, read as the reverse complement.
CAACTGAATATTCAATATGGCTTACGTATTTCTGTTTTAATGACTATATGCCTTCTGCGCACTTCAGAATCAATAGCGATGGGATATTTACCTTGGAGGTATTGGAAACATATCACATTAAAGATTGTGCAGTCGACTCGCACAGGATGAATCTGACTTTCTTGCTTTGCTTCAATCTTCTTCACTTCTTCACAATTTTTTTTTTGTGTTGCAGGTCACCACGGCCTCTTTTTGACTATGATCAACTTTTCCACCAGATTATGTGGAGAACATGCAGTAATTTACGCCAAAAAAAGCTTTGATACCATGATGAATTAATCACCCAATTAAACAAAAAATAATCAAGACATAAAGCACAATGCTCAAGGAATAAAAAATGGGAATCGACGCCTATATGGTTGCCGCCCTCTGCACCTTTTTCTTTTCTTCTTTTTCAGTTATCAAACCTAATTACAATTAGGGCTTTATACAGATTTATAACTTAAAAGACTAAAATGCCCTTACCTAGACTCACTAATTACTAATTAAGTATAGTATCCAAATTGGATTTATATCTGATCCAATTTGGTTCCACACGACTAAATTGACTGATCTACTAATTAAACTAACTGACTCACTAGTCTAAGGATTATGACCATCATACACAAACGACAAATACACATATTGATTCATTCCTTTTAACAGTTAGCACGTCCATCATAAACTTCTCCCACCCTTGCATGGTCGGTGCCAAACCCGGATGAAGGAGGAGGATTGCGTTAGGCTTTTGATGTTGAGAATATATGTATCTATTGTTTTTAAGAGTTATTTCTGTAATTTCTCATATTTGGGTATTATTGTAATTACCCATAGTACTAAGGGCATTTTGATCATTTTCTGTTTTACAACCCATTACATAAGGGCTGAAAGTTTGTATTAGGGTTAAGAGGTTGATATTAAGAAAGAGAAAAAGAGAGGGAGGGGCCTCCATTGGAGGTTGCCCCCTCCTTCGATTTCCTATATTTTTTCTTCTTCAATGTTCTTAATATTTGTATATTTGATCTTCTGCTACTCTACTCTCGAATTTCAACATGGTATCAGAGCCTATTTTAATCATTGAGAGCAGTAGAAGGTGAGGACAAATTAGAGAGAACATGTGGAAGGTCCGACAATCACCAAAACATGTAGTCTCAAGTGGTAGTTATGGTGATTGTTATATTTCGAGAGTGAGAAGAATTACTATGCTTGGATAAAGATGGGGAGGATGTTGCAACTCATAAGAAGCAACGGAGGATTTATGATGCTTTGGTGAAGATTTATCAACCTTCTGAAGATGACAAAGACAATTGCAGAAAGCTAAAGGATGAGATACTCAGTTATGAGCCTGGACAATATATGTATAACAGAAGTGGCTTGAGGAGGCACCATTATCGAATTCCAAAAGTAACAACACTCTTACTGGTTGGATCTAAAGGATCACGGAAGAGCAAATTTGTCAATAATATAATGAAGTTGTTTGGAACAGGATGCTACTTCATGGATAGGGCTCTAGAGTCTTACAGTTCAGTTGGTCCTGGAACCCTTTTCCTCAAAGAGTATAATGTTCCTACAGATGGCCCTTCATTTTGCATATATGATAGTAGAAGTCTATCAAATGATATAGATGAAAACTTGGAGAATATTAAGATATGGATGACAGGAGGTATATGCCATGGAGAACCAGTGTTCGGAAAATCTGACGACGAAGATGCATGTGAGGCTATAGCATGTAGAGGTCGGCAATTAGACCATTTAACCAGCACAATAAGGGCAGTTAATTGTGTTATATTTGTTGTAAGTGGAGTTTCAGTAATGGATGCCATGATAAAATGTAACAAAGAATACTTTGAAAAGTTTGCACAAAACTTCCACTGCCCCTATCTATCATTTAAAGATGACAGACCGATTGTGGGGAAGAAAACTAGAAAATTAGTTATGGAAGATAACTTTTGTGATTTTATAAAAAAATATAACAAAAAATAAAGGATTATCCTAATGATTTTAGGAAAGAAAAATGGTAACTATTGTCCATCATCTGCATAAGGAATGTTATTGCAGAGAAAGGAATGATAAAAAAGAAGATGGTTAGTTACCTAGTGGACCCCATCCTTCCCAAAGTTTGCAAAGTACATTCTCAAATAACCATAAGACATGAAGCCATCAAGCCTTCAGAGGAGCTAAAATGCTCAAGAAAATGAAAATCAATTTGAACGAAATATCACATGAATCAGCTATGGGACTTGTGAGCCAGGTGCGCAACTTGGGAGTTCTATTAACAGAAGTCTATTGATATTGTGGAGAATGCTGGGAAGTACAAAACCAAATTGTCTAAGAGGTTTCCTGGACTTGTAAGCCTTGTCTTCACAACATCTCCAAGAGGAATATTGGGTGTTTTCTTAGCATTTTGTAGCCAAGGATGTTCAGGAAACTAGCCCAAATAGAACACCCCATTTTCAGGTAGGAACCTTTCAAATCCAAAAGTCATGGGCTATAAAGTTCTTCATGTATCGGTTACTAAGAGGGCTCAAATATGTCCATTCTACCAATGTTCTGGACCATGATCTGAAACCTAGCAATTTGTTGCTAAACTCAAATTATGACCTTAAGATATGTGACTTTGGACTTGCTCGAACTACCTCAGAGGCAGACTTCATGACTGAATATGTTGTCACAAGATGGTATCGTGCAACATAATTGTTATTAAATTGTTTAGAGTATACTACTGCTATTGATATATGGTCTGTGGGTTGCATACTCATGGAAATTATTAAGAGGGAGCCACTATTTCCTGGTAAAGACTATGTGCATGTCAGTTGGTGCTATGAGTTTTTTGGAGAGAGATCCTCTTCACAGTTGCTGCCACTGCATACAAGTTTTGTTTGGTCATATGCAGTACATTGAAGAAGGTGTTACCAGTGGAATTGCAGCTTCTTTAACAAGAGATCATCGTGTTGAAAGAGTGAGAGAGATGTTTAAAAAACAATATGAAGAAAGCAAGAAAGAGACGGTAGCCGTGTAGGGGTGCCAACGTTCAATTGTGGGCAGATTGGATGGAATGTCTCTAATCTGCCAATTCTTAAAAGTTTACAGAAAAGAGATAGATGCTGAAGATGGCAGTCATGAGGACTGCAGAAATTATTGTATTTGCAGTCAGTGAAGTTGCAAAAATTTACAGCTATGAAAGCTGTTTAAAAACTCAGCCATGAAGACTGATAAAAGTGTATTGCAACCATGAAGACTGATGAAAGTTAATTTCCTACAATGAAAGCTGCTTGAAAACAGATAGCTATGAAGGCTGAATTGAAGAGTTGTTGCAACTAAAAAGCTGTTGAAAATTGTTACAGTCATGAAGTTGTCAAAGATGAACAACCATAAAGGTTGAGTTGAAGAATATTGCAACCATGAAGGTTGCTGGAAAAATGTTGCAGCCAAGAAAGTTGCTTGAAAATGGACAGTCAAGGGGGCTGTAAATTTCAGAAAAAGATGTAGAAAATATGAAGTCGTACGTAGTGAGTGTTTTCTTATTTGGTCAAACAACAAAAATACAAATAGAAGAAAAGACAGAGTGCAGAAAATCAGTTTACTTGTCACCACATATGCTAAAAATCAACTCAAAGAAGATGGAGATGCATTGTTTCTTATGGAATGTGTCAGTATCACCAAGAAGCATAAAGATTAGACCTTGAGTTGCTGAAGTAAATAGTCAGGAGGGCTGAAAAAGTGACTGTAGTCACCATGTGAAGGGGCGCAGACTGACTAGTATGAGTAGAAGTGTGTATTCTGCTATTTGAGTAGTAGAGAGAAGGCACCCAACCAACACACCGATAACAACCACCATGTGAAGGGGCACAGAAAAAGTCATTTGAAGTGTGTATGGTGGAGATAGTACCTCCTACCACAAAAGATCAGTTTTCTCAAGAGTAGGCAAGCATATTTTTTGAAGTGTAGCTGCCTAATCACTTCATGGAGAAGAAGGAAGAGAGGGAGCCACCGACACCTATAGAAGAGTTGTGTGCTACCCATGTGTTCTTGATTGTTAAAGTTGTTTTAAAGAAGCCTTGTAGAGATCATTAGTGCACGTGTGGTAAAAACATAACCAGTTTTTTGGCAAGTTTGGAGTTCAAAGTATCTCACTCTCAACTTGAGGGGGTGTTGAGAATATATGTATTTACTGTTTTTAAGAGTTATTTCTGTAATTTCTCATATTTGGGTATTATTGTAATTGCATGTAGTACTAAGGGCATTTTTGTTATTTTCTATTTTACAGCTCATTATATAAGGACTGGAAGTTTGTATTAGGGTTAAGAGGTTGATATTAAGAAAGAGAGGGGGCCGGCATCCATTGGAGGTTTGCCCCCTCCTCTGATCTTCGATATTTTTTCCTTTTCAATGTTCTTTAATATTTGTATATTTGATCTTCTGCTACGCTACTCTCGAATTCCAACATCTGACAGCCAGCATAAAACTTTGTCGGACTTATTTACCATGGATTCTACAAATTATGATAGGGTCATGTGGAAACAAAGAATCCATGTAGCCGACCCAATGTTGTTGTTGTTATTGTTGTTGTTGTTGTTGGAGCACGTCCATCATACCCCACTATGCTTCTTGAGTAGCAACCTTCTCTTTGTTGATGGATCCAATACAAGGCTTATGTATTCCAAACCATGGAGCAACAGAACTAAAAGATGAGCTTGGGATATGCCAAAAGATGATCTCGGGCACCCTGTAAAGAAATAAAACATCAAAACACGCAATCAAGTACAAGATAAAGGTACATAATGCCATGACCATATAGTTTGATTTTGGTTCATACATCAAGGTTCTCCTATGTGCTCTCTTCTTCCTATGGAAATTTTCTTCTGATTTGCGTGATTAATCTTAAAAATTAGACCAAGCACCATATTTATATATATATATATATAGCTGCATCTTGGGGTTCAATCCAATGACGCGATGCAAGCATAGTGTTTTGCCTGGCTAATCTGTGAAGACAACAGTGTATGCTGTGTTCGAAGAGATTTCCTGGCTTTGGTGACCATAACGACTGTTTCTTATGATCATGTAACTTCATAAATTTTCTGTGTTACCTGGAGCTTAAGGGACTTGAAATGTCACAATGGCTATCCAGCTCGACCTTAGGAAGCGTACAAACAACCTTGGAAAGTTCAACAGTGCACATCTATCGGGAAAGGTTATCATTGGCACCAAATTATGCCTAGAAAAGGTTTTCTTGATGGGTGATAAGACATAAAGTTCCTTTGAGCTTTCAAGTAGTCACCCTCCATCAGGGTTGAGACGCTGGGATTCATGTTGGAACCATTTTGCTTGTACTGGAGAATTACTTCAGGGTACGATCCTCCACCAGAATCCATGAAATATAGGTAAGCAATCGGCTTCAGTTCATCTTTTGATGTCAAGATCTGCAAAACATAATTCGACACACTTGGCCAGAGAACTGATGGACCTAGCGAAGAAAAAGATAAATCATTCTGCATCTCTTTCTCTAGAAGTTCCTTCCGTGTTGTCCCCCTAAAGTAGCAACTGTCTCCATCTAACGTGAGAGCTCACAGTGACAACCATGCTTCGCCCAGGAAAAATTAAGTGAAAAGGCATACTTACAAGAGGAGGTTGAATTTGACGAGGGACATTGAGTTTCAGGAATTCCAGAGGACGAGAACCATTCTGAAGGTCACACAAATGGCATATCATCATGGTTACGGAAAACTGAAGCCCATGGGGCTCCTCTCTCCCTGGTTGGTAACAAAGCTTGATCCCAGTATCGGCTGGCAGTCTGAATCGGAATGTTATTAGCCGTGATGACATCACCCAAGTAAATGACAAAATCTGCGGAACAAGTTCAGGTGGTAGGCATCATCAAACTGAAATTTAGAATTTTCAACAGAATTATCTTAAACATCTAATTCTGAATTCACTTAACATCATTGGGATGGTCAGACACCTAGTATTATCAGAGGAAATCGAAAATCAGGATAAATCATTAATCCAGAGAAAATTTAGATATTGTCGAAGATTATGAAATTATGTTCTGCAAAGAAATACAGAAGGTCCATGATTGATTCATGCAGACCAGACACAGATCTCATTCGGCATAAATATCGCCTAGTCATTCAGCAATCTCGGATGCTCAATTGTATAATCATAAAATTGTTTGGTAAAATAAGTTTCTGAAAGAATATTTATACAGCACAACCGATATGTTCTACTGATATGTAAAGTGATGATCATCGGTTCTGTCAAGTACCTAAAAGCGCATCAGAAGGAACTAAAAAGTCGGATAGTTTTTCACCCAAAAAAGCGTAATAAGTAATCAAGACCTTTCAGTCAAGTAACTGAATCATGAAGAGCTCAATGATAATCCTATGACTGGGTAAGGCAAATTGAAAAGACGGAAGTTGAAATACAGTGGTCAAAGGTCTCTTTTCCTTCGTTTGAGCTTCTGTCTTCTCAGAGAAAATGATACCATTGCGCAAGATAATGCTACAGGACAAAAAATTTTGAATTTTCTTGTACGTTGTGACGTACCTCTAAAACACGAAACCCTATAAAAGCTTCAAATATCAAAAGACACATTCTTCGTCCAAAAAGAGCTGAAGACACCACTTTTACTAAAAGAAGATCAGGACGAAAACCGAGGAACCAGAGGAAATAAAAGAAAACGTTCTCATACCCGGTTTCTCATGATCGAGTACGGTCGACATGACGGCCTGTGACTTCCGGTCCTGAAGCGGGCCCCAGTCCGTCCAGGCATTCTCTCCGAAGCGGACGTCGGCGAACAACGCGATCTTGGAACTTCGACGAATTAGCGAAGCGGAGCGGCTTTTCCGGCAAAATCTGAATGATCGGATCGCCTAGCGCACAGACGATCTTGATGAAGAAGGAAAAAAAAGAAGAAGAACAAAGGAGAAGCGGAGAAGAAAGCGATCGACGGCCCTCTCATCTCTCTCTCTCTCTGGGATTTTAGTGGGAAGAAGAGCGCGCCAAACACAACGGTTTGGATTCCTTCTTTTTTATAAGATGGGAGGCTCAAAAGAACAAATTGGACGATCTCGCAGAGTTCCGTCTTAAGGACAATTTTTGTCGTCGCGATTGATTCTTGAAAAGGAGTTACTCTTGTGGTATTTGCTCAAAGTCGGCATCTTGTACTTGGGTACTATGTTGTTTCCTTTAATAAACTATGCAAATAATCCTCGCAATTGTCTCATCTGAGTGTGTTTCATAGTGCTCTGCACCCCTATCAGATTTGATACGTTTTAAGTTTCTCTACTCCTAACTTGAAATCCTTAAAAGCATCAGGAACTTAGAATTTTTTAAAAAAGATAAAAATATAAACCTTCAACGGTTATCGATAAAACATGAGTTAAAAGTTCTACATACATCTATATTAATTAGATTTAATATTGATTGATATATTGTGACATGTTTCTTCAAATTATTTTGGACTTTATACAATCAACAAAGTTTCAAGATAAGTGAAATCTAATGATCCCAAAAGACCATCCTTTACCAATATATTCACCCCTTTTTGGAATATGTGACAACCTTCTATGACATAAGATACATAAAATATTTGAATTGTCATTCAATCTATTCTTTTTATTAGAATATACTAAAGAAGTTATTGATTTAAAACCAAAAACGACATTCAATTTGAATAAACCATCAATAATTGTTATATCAATGGAAATATTTTCCTTTATTAAGGACATCCCTCATGCATTAAACAAAATGAGATAATTGTCTTTAACTAATTTACCTATAAAAAGTCAAATTTCTTTGAAATAATAGAATATAAAGCAGTCTTTCAAAATCAACAACTCCCTAGAGTCTAAGGTAATTTTGTAGTCTCCAGCGGCCTTTATTTGAGAATACATTATGTTACTAGATATGACAAACTTTTTGCATTCAATTGAAGCATACCTTAACGAAAACCCTAAAAAATAGTTGAAATGTGTATGACACATAAATCAATCCACTAGCTAGTACTAGGAAAAGAAGCTAGATTTGATTCATGACTTGTAATAAATATAACAATGCATGAACTTCTCTTCTTAAGCTAGATCTTATACTTTTGGCAAGTGCTCTTTAAATATTTAAGTTTCTTACATAAATAGAACGTTACCTTACCGATAGGCATTTCAGCCACACTTTGTTTGTGCTTTTTCTTTTGGACTTTCTTGGCCTTAGTCACTTGATTTCCTGATTTGCAAGTTGTCAAATTGGCAAAGTGACGATATTCATCTTGTTTCTAGCTTATCTTTTCTCTTCCTGAACATACTTCTTTATAAATTCATTAGTTGATCATTCATTTTTATGTATGTTATAGGAAAACTTAAAGATGTCATAATTCAGTAACATCTGTAGATGAAATGGATCAGGAAAGTGTTTAAAATGATGATCTTGAGATCATTTAGTTTCTCTATAATGTTGTGTATAGCTATATGTATTTCCTTGTATTTCTTTTTCCTGAATACCGCATGGAAGTGAATTTCTAAATCAAGGCAATAGTTATAGGTTTATCAAATCCAACAAATTGTTTCTCACTTAAATTCATAAACATAGTCGCCTCAATGTTAGGAGTCACAAAACCCTTAATGTCCCTAGACACATGCGGTAGTATATATGAAAGAGATGGTATATTGGACCTTTTCCATTTTGCATCTCATCCTTTGCATTTGCCCTGCTTTTGTCAGATGGTGCTTCAAGTTTGATTCATCAGGCCTAGTTGAAATATCATAAATTCCTCCCACTCAAGAAAGTATACCATTCAGCAAAGGTACCTAAATTAGATATTTTTCAAAAGATGTAAAAATGCTTATGTAAGAAAACCATATATAAACATATAGCTGTAGAAAAAATACATGTCTAAACTTTAACAATAGTATTATTATAGCCCTATGTCGATAGATGAAACAACATGTCGGTAGTTAAAGTAAAAAATGAACTTAGTTCTATTTGCACACACGTTTATGTCACATTGTATCATTGGATACTAAAATGTCACATATTATGTATACAAATACAATTATTTCATCCATTTAGATATAAGCATAACAGTCCACATTGGTGGATAGTTGTTAATCTAATTATCTAAATACAAATTGGAAACATCATCCTTATTAGAATTCAAATTCTAACATAACTAGATCTAAACTTTATCTAATTAAACAATTAATTCTTCGTGCTTAGCGTCACATTGGAAAGAAAACTGAATCATCCAATTGAAGGTTCATTACACGATGTTCCATAATCCCACAGCAAATTAGACAAGATATACGAAAAAGATTGAAAGCATACTAAAATTAATGATACGTCGATTGTCTATGTTGAAAATTAGGACATTAGGTTTAATAATTGCATCTCAAGCTCTAAAACACCACCTACTGGACCTTCTTGCTCTTGGCCAATTGTCCACCTTAACCAACCAGGACCATATGCTGACTACTCCTTGCTTTGAACCTTGTTCTCAACCTCGACCAAACCAATCTGACCCTTAGTTGATTCGAATCTGACCTGAACTTGAACCTCACAAACACGGCAACAAGCAATATTCTTTCCTACTCATCTTTTCTTTGTAGAAATTAATATTTAGCCAAGTAATTAATTGGTAGTGTGGAAGTTACCCCCTTTCTTGATTGAGTAAGAAGAATTGTTTGGCTTAAAGAGCCAAATAAACCCAGATCCAAGACATGAGTTCTCGTAGAGCTTTGTTTATGTACTTTCCTTTCCAAATAGGCTACATTATTAGTCACACTTCCATAAAAGCGAAATTCACCCCATAGTAAGCAAAGAAAAATATATGTTAGTTTACTTTTGATATACCTTGAGAAAGAGTGAGGTGGATTACATCATTTTGTGGATGGCAAGGGGAACATGACTTTCGATGAAATATCTCAGGTTTCGATCATCAATGGCAAACTAAAAGCTAACATGAATTTGACCAAGCTCCCTTGGCATATAATGCTTGGAAGTTGGTGTTCAACGAACCTAGTCCTAGATGCCATCTCATTCAAGTTAAATATCTAACCCTAAATTCCATACGGTTTCCTTGGGAAAATGTTATCGGCTCATGGGGCTGAAGATCCATTCAAATTGAGTTGAGTGTGGTGCAAATCAGAGAGCTCAATAGGAAGTGGTTCATGATAATTCTATTGAATTTTGTTTGATCCTTGGGTGGATAATTTCTCCCTGACAATACCGATTGAATGATCTTTACGTGGTATATCTATTCTCCAATTATGTCAACACAACTGGGTTGCTTTTGATGATCTCTTATGATCAATGTCACAGATGCTAGGTGGAATATGTAGTTCTTGGAGAAATTTGAACAACAGAGAGATAAACAAGCTAATTCGGGATAAGGATAAGATTTCCAATGCTGAAGGGGCTTGGAAATCCATACGTTTGGAGGGAACAGATTTAAAGTTGTGTGGTGTCAACTCTTCAATTTGTAGTGTATAATCATCTTCTCACTCTAAGAGGTTACAACTTGCAAAATTTTGGTATTGGATTGATATTTTTTTGCAAGAACTCAAAAGAGGCAACAAGTCATCGACTTTTGCATTGGCTTTGAGCTCTTATAGATGGCATTGTTCTTTGAGTGATAGGCACTCGAGATGTTGAATTTAACATCTTAAAAAAGAAAGTTAGGATAGTTCTATTTGTTGCTACGTCATAAACTCTAACGTTGAGGTTTATTTTCTACCACTTGAAGCAATGGATCCCAACAAAAACCTTTAGGATACAATAAAGACCCTCAGCTTGTCTTGCATGAGTGCAATGAGTCTTAAACAAACTGACAATGCAAAGAGATGATAATATTACAAATCAAATTAATGCTACAATAGGACTTGTAAATTCTCTTGAAAAACTAAGTATAAAAGGACTCACATTGTATAGGAGGAAAGTTGGATGAATCTTGTTCACAACACCACTATATATAAACATAACCAAGATAACTCATGTGATGCTACTAATGAGTATAATTACCACTCAAGAAAGTGACTTAATGCCACAACATAGTTGTTAATTGCACCATAAGTTACACCCACTATCAAGTGCTACTAATGAGCACATTTACTACTCAAAAGGTGGCTTTAGTACCACAACATGGTTGCTAATTGCACCATAAGTTATACCACTATCAAGTGCTATTAATGAAAATAATTATCACACAAGAAAGCAACTTTTAATTCCACAATATGGCGGCAATCATAACCCTTCACCAAATATTTTGGGTATTTTGAAAAATCACCCAACAATCCCCCACCATTTTCAAAGTATATTTGAAAAATCATTACTTTGAAATTCTTATAGTTTTGTTAAAGGTGTCTTACTATTTGAACATTTATTTAGTAAGTCATGAGTTTCACTAATCAAAGTAGAATAGACAAGTTTTGAACCATCTAATCCATATTAACTATCATGGCATAACTTACCGCATAAGATCTCGGCACCATTGATTATCATATTTAATTTGACACATTTAATGTGGCACTTGTGTCTTGTATCCTTTTCATAAGTGTTTTAAGAGTCAAGCCCTTAACTCTTAGAGGTGGCCTCATTCTGACACTCGTATAGGTAGACTCTTATTAGAAGTGTCCCCATAATAAACACTTCAACAAGTATATATGCTATAGATCTATTAAGAGCAAAGCTCAACCTTCCACTTTTTTACTTATGGGACTAAGTACTTTTAACCTTGGGATGTATATAACTTGGTAAGTACTTGCAACTACTCTAATGATGTGTACTTTTACTCCATGAACTCAAGACTTGATGTTACTCAAGTGTGAGTCGAGGTTCCACCATTGGTGATAATTTATGATATGGGCTTGAGTCTCATCCCTTCTATTGATGTTTTTCGCACTAAATCATACCGTTAATCCTTTCAGGTCAAAGGATTTGTAAAATTTTGTTACGTCCTTATATAAATAATAGAAATTAGTCCTCTTTATTAGATCTTCAACATAACAATGTTTTAAACCACTATGTCTAGATTTTTTATTATATGTTTGGCAGTAAGAATTCGATAATATATTTTGGTTATCACAGTTTATCCATATGAGTGTAATAGGTTTTGATCATATTCGAATATCATGAAGCATATTTCTTAGTCATTATGCTTCCTTATTTGTCAAAATTAAAGCTATAATCTCTACAACCATGGTAAAATGGGTGATGAATGTTTGTTTCTTATAACCCCAAGAAATAACACCTCTGCCAACAATAAAGATTCAATCACTTGTAGAGGCATGTTTGTTTCTTATAACTCCAAAAATTTTCTCAAAAGATTTGATTTTTAAAAATTTTGCCTTTTTAAGAAAAATTATGGTTATGGATCTTTTAAGGGTTTTCAAATAAAGATACCTTAAACAAACTCATTTTTGCGCCAAAGTTTTGTAGAAGCCTTAAAATAAAAGTATTTTACACCCCCTCAAAAAAATCTAATTTTGACAAAAAATCCAAAAAATGATTACTTTGCCCTCAAGGCCAAACTAGCAGGATTTTGTAAATTCAAATGATTTCCTTCAAAGAAATGATGGTTTCAAACAAGTTTTTAAAAGAAACAAATGAAAATAAGACATTGAGAACCAAACCCACAAAATGTTTATAAAATACCAAATTTAGAAAATTACAAAAACCTTGAAAATCCAAAACAAATCAAATCCAAAACCAGACCTCAAAAACTCTCATGATCGAGGATAGTAGGACCCTACACCCAAGGATTAAAAAGGTTTAAGACCCTACACCCATCAAAAGGGTTAAAGTGGTATAACACCTTACACCCAACAAATGGTTAAAGTGGTTGAAACGGTAAAGACTAACTTACGAAGCGAAAGCAGATCACCCATGCAAACAACACTAGGAATGGGACTCAGTTATTTTTTAAAAAGAATATTTGAAGATTTCTTTAAAACTCAATGTTTTCAAATATATTTCAAATGAAATGATTTTAAATAATCAAAAAAAAAATATTTGAAACTATAAATCTTAACTGAAAAAAGAATTAAGCAAAGCAAAATTCCTCAAAGCTAAGATAAAAGCAAGAGAGCCTTAAAGAAATGGAGGTCCTCTAACTAAGGATCAAATCAAATCCAATTCAAGTCAAATTGGGTGACATATGGAACTAGCCCATACACAAAACCAAGTTAAATTGAGCTCATGATGAAGCCTAAAACCAAGTCAAATTAGGCTCATGATCAAGCCCAAAACCAAATCAAAGAAGCATATGCCACAAGTCTGAAATCAAATCAAATCAAAATGGGTATAAGACAAAGCCCAATACGAGCTCAAACCAAGAAAAGAATATGTCAAGAAATCCAAGTCAAATTCAAATTCAATCAAGTCAAAGGGTGCACCAAACTAATAAAGACATATCAAGATCAAGGTCGAATCAAAAGTGGCACCAAGAAGGACAAGTGATCAAGTCACAGGCTACATCAAGCCAAGAAAGGTAAAAGTCAAGGCAGAAGCAAAGATTGAGTGGCTAAGTCAAGGGCCTACTCATACACCAAAGTGGTGGGTTGCACATAGCCACGAGTCATAAGCAAGACTACACCAAATCAATCCGAGCAAGGGGCAGACTGCATTGCACCTAGCCTAGGGCTACACCAAGACTCCTTCTTGACTAAAATGGGGACCATCCACATGCTCCCATGTGAGTCATGTGATCAATATCTTTCAAAGTGGTTTGGATTAAAATTTGGTCAAATATCAAGCTCCATGCCCAACTCATGAAAGGGTCTAGAGGCCCCCTTGAAATCTATAAATAGGGGCTTTGAGAGGTTGGTTCAAGATAGGCAAAGTGAGAAAAATCCAAGGAAAAACTTAAAGAGAAATTAAGGGAGAAAATCCTAGCAAAAGAGAGATAGAGAATAGGAGAGGAAGGAGGAGGAGGAGTCCCCCAAAGTGGAGGTGTTGCCCCCCAAGTCGTCGGTCTCCAAGCCATTCCAAGGTCTTCAATCAAGGTTGTTTTTCTTTTCTTCTCTTTCCTTTCTTCAATTTCATTCAATTCAATTTGTAATTAAAGAGCATGTCTCCAAACCATTGTAATATTTGAGGGAAGGTGTACATTTTCATCCAAGAGAAAAGGTAAAATCATTTACCATTTGTTAGATTTGTGGTTGCTTCTACCTCAATATATATTGTAGACTTATACTCTCTCATCTCTTCTATGCTTAAGCTATATGATAATTTTCTTTTTATTACACTTCCTCTCTTATAAAATAAAACTCTCAACCAAAAATTTATTTGGATGATCATATAAACCATTAAAGATCAATTGGATGTGTTCATTAGATACTTAAAAGCAGAAAACTCTGTTTTCAACATTCTGCATCCATTTAATCATTGATTTTTACAGCCCTAATATATAAACATACAATTCTAAAAATCGGTCCACACTTCAATCACACATAGATCAATACTCTATAAAATTTGTAAGAATTTTACACGTGGGTAAGGTCATGAATAAAATTAGAAAAACCGAACAAAAACTTAGATCCAAAATTTTGGAACTTTTTCGAAATGGGAGTAGCGATTTTGGTACGCAAGCAAATAAAACATGAATATATTGACTTAACAATTTTCGGAATCAAATTTGATTTAGCCATATTATTAAATTTTCTAAAGTTCACATGCCCTAAATAAAAATACAACAAATTAGATGAGTCAACAATATAAGTAAAAACAATATCCTTATTATTGAGATTCAACTTGAATATAGACTCACATAGATAACCTTTCCTAACAAACATGTCTCCTTGAGACAAAATAAATGTATACACTCTCAAATACACTTTTAAATCCATAGTTATTAGGTAAGGTAATTGACACCAAAGTTTTCTTTACATTTGATACAAAAAGCATATCATTAAGAGTAAGAACTTTACCCAAAGTAAGTCTGAGTTCAACCGTTCTTTTATCTTTCACCTTAGTTATAGAAACATTGCTCATGTGGAAAATTGATTCGTTTTCTAATACTAAACTTTTGAAGAGACTTTAGTTTTTATACGCATGGCAAGTAGCACCAGAGCCTACCCATCAAGATCTAATGTCTTCTATCTTATTTACTTTCATATGACAATAATATTATCCCTAAAATCATTAAGACCCTTGTCTTTGCTCAACTTTTTCATGTATTGGCATTCTCTCTCATAATTATCGGCTTTTTCACAATGATAGTATTGGTCTTTCTTTTTCTTTGGCTCGTTGTTTCTACTATTATTTCTACGAGATTTTTTCAAAATCTCAGTTTCTTTTTTTTAGGACTCTATACACTTAGCTTTTTTGTAACATTGACTTTCTATTAAGCATATTGGTCTTTAGAATAATCTTGTTTTCAGTACTCTTTCTCAAATCTAAGATAATTAGTCAATAGATTAAGAAAAATGTCTTCCCCTTTTGTTTCAAAGTTGTTTTAAAATCTTTCTAAGAAAGAGTAAACTTATCTATAATGGAGAAGACAATGATGATTTCATCCATACTCATCTTATGTTGTTTGAAATCATTCAAGATCCGTTAGAGCTCATACAATTGTTCTATAATGGATCTATCATCTTATAATTATTGAAATAGGTAATAAGAAATTGCTTTATTGTAGTATCCTCCATCATGCATCATGCTTCAAGTTTGTCTTACAAGTTCTTTGTACATGCCGATGCTTGGTATTTGTCGAATATGGCATATGGCATGCCATTGAGGATATAACTCATACAAATGAGATCACCATTGTCCCACTTTTGTTATTTATGGGCTTTTTCAAGGATCTTATTCTCCTTCTCATTCGGTTTTGGCATAGTAACAATACTGATAACCTTTAAAATGGTAAGAAAGAAGTATATCTTCCTTTGCTACCATAAAAATTATTGTCATCAAACTTATTCAACTTAATAAAGTCGAACATCATTTTTCAAAGAGAAATAGTCATCTTGACAAATAAACCTAAAGATTGTGGGCATTGAACTCTTGTAAATGACATGGTTGCTTGAGTAGTTGATACCCAAGAAATCGAATTTAACACCTTGAAAAAGAAGGTTAGGGTAACTCTATTTTTTGAGGGGCGATAAATGTTAACCTTTAGGTTTATTTGTCCCCACTCATCTCAAATAATCAGATTCAATAGACTTTGATAAATACCTTTAGGATATAACAAAGATTTTTTATTCATCTTTCACAAAATCAACGAGGCATAAACAAACCGAAAAAGTAAAGAGATGATGATATCACAAATCCAATTAGTGCTATAATTGGACTTGTAAATTCTCTTGGGAAATGACACATTATGAAAGAAAATTTGGATGAGTCTTGTTCAATAACAACACTATATATAAATATTGTGAAGATGCAACTCATGTGATGTTATTAATGAGTATAATTATCATTAAAGAAAGTGAATTTTAATGACAAACATGATTGCTAATTACACCTTACCTACTATCAAGTGCTAAAAATTAGCATATTTACCACTCAAAAAGTGGTTTTAGTATCACCTCAGTTGTTAATTGCACCATAAATTATAGCTATTATCAAGTGTTACTAATATGTATAATTACTAAAGAAAAAAAATAGCTTTTAATGACACACCATGATCATAACCCTTCCCAAAGTAGTTTGAGTATTTTGAAAATTACCTAACACTTCACAATGTGAAGTGGATAAGAAAATATGGAGAACAGTGGGAGCCTTGTTTGAATGTCAATGGCACTCTCCACCTAATTTATTAACATCTCTGCAATGATGGGGTAGTAAATCTTGGAGGGATAAGCTCATTCAAAACACCTGGCTCATTTCCTTTCAGATGGTGGTATGTGGTTTATGGGAGTGCAGGGACTTCTTGCATTCTAATTAAAACACTAGGGGAGCTATGAAAGTAGAGGGGATGATTCTTAACCAAATCAGAAAAAGGATATTGTCTATTATGAAGGAATCATCACACTCCAATTAGATTGAGATGGATCTATGTAGGTAGATGGCTCAATGGCGTTTTACATGGATCAAATTATCAATTTACACTAGATTGCAAGGTGCTTGGAAAGTGAACTATTTTAATTTACAACAGATATATGCAATGAACAAGATTGTTTCTTACAAGTTTGGTAGAGAACCTTTCAAGCACATGGTAGAGTTCGAGAAGGGAGATGGTGGGCAATCTTATTTAAAGAGATTAGATGGTTGAAGATCTTCATTGAGTCCGTAAGACTGAATGTTGTAAAAGTGGTTATTGTGGCAATGAGAGGGAAGAAACACAAAAGTTTAGTGGATGAGTACAGCTTAAACACATTGAAAAGTTTTGAATTTTGGCATGTGTGTTAGGTTCCCATAGAGATTAATTATCTTCCAGCCCTGTTTACTGCTATAAGATCCCTGAGCAACATTTCCTTCATTGTAATTACTTCCTTGTATATATTATAGATGTAATTAGTAGGGGTCTACCTAACTTAAGCTTGAATATCCTCTGCCTCCCCCACCAAAAGAGAAATTTGGTTCTCCCAATATATTTTTAGCATGATTTGACATTTTAGTTGGTGGTTATTTTGTCAATGCCATCATTCTTTAATAAAGTTAAGATACAGAAGCATGGTAAGTCCATCGGATTTAGCCACTAGTGAGGAAGAATCTCTCTATACAGCATCTCTTGTTAAGGTCTCACCTATTATTGTGAGAAAATGTAGGTCTGTAATCCCCACCCTAAAATTCGAAACTCTCAGCATATGTACTTGAATCCATATCCATATCCATTTTGCATTTAAAATTTATAATCCAATCCTACATGATTTTTCATTTGAATCCTAAACTTTATACTAATAGTGTTAGAAGTCGAGTTTAGTTTGACTGTGGGCTAAATGTTGAACTAAAGCAGTAATTTCAGTTCTCAACTTTGAGAAACCAAGCCAAACCAAAACCATTACAAATTCATAAAACAACCAAAACAACACCATTGGTTTTAGTATATTTTAGTTCCAAGCCACATTTTATTATGTTTTAACACACCAATACATAAGACAAACATTGTGCATGCCGACATACATGCGCACACACACATACACTATGATCAATCATGTTACATATTAAACTTAGTAAAAATCTAATATAGATTCATTGCATATAAAGTATACTTTTGGATGCAAATCATATTTTTTAGTTAAGGGAGATTTAAAAAACTTAGACATATGTGAAACTAGGAGAATCTTGCAAATACTCCCTATATCGAAAAAATGGGTGTTATTAACATCTAACAATGCATACTTATGCTCTCTTTTTACTTTTGAGAAACATAAGTTTCAATTAAAAAGTTGTAATGGAGAGTTTGAAAAAATATAAAGTATACCCTTCTTAGTCTCATGCCCTTCAAAAGTAACCACTAAGCAATATATGCATATTATTTTCAAAGTGATAGCATTCAATAACTCTTTTTCTTTCACTATATATGTGTGTCCAATCACTCTTTCTCCCTTATTATATAAATATATAAAGAGAGAGAGAGTGTGAGAGAGAGAGAGAGAATGTGATAAATGGGCACACTCATGTATGCTCAAACATCCTTAAAAATCTTTGTGGCTCATCATTGAGATCAACCAAAGTAAAAAAGTATTATTGTATTTTTCCAAGTGCATTAAATGAAATTGGTACTATTTTTCTTTTTGCTTTAAAGATATCAATTGTTGATGTTAAAAATCAAATGATCGAGATCTTTAAGGAGATTTGAGCATGATTAAGTGTGCACATGGACTAGGTTCTCTCTCTCTCTCTCTCTCTCTCTCTCTCTCTCTATATATATATATATATATATATATATATATATATATATATATATGTATGTGTGTGAGAGAAAGAGATAGAGAAAACCCAATGTTGTTCACCTCTCATAATGCATTAGCATACCACTATTTACTTTTCTGGTGTCATAAAACATGTATTCCCCAAAAGTAAATAGTGGTTACATAGAGAGAGGGGGAAGGTGGAGAATACGAACTCAATCTTAACAAATCTCAACCATCTCATTAAAGGTCATGAGTGGTTTAGATTGAAAAACAAAAAGTGACAAAAAATTCAAGTTCAATCTTTTATGTCCCTTGATTGAATGGTTAAGTTGGGTTTGCATAGAGTTTGCATATGGAGGAGCATTTGTATCTTCTACCTTCCATTGTTTGTATCATCTACCTACTATATATATATATATAACACTTCTACTTTTGAGTTTAAGAATATAATATGGTTCTCCTATTATTTTCTTAAATACCTTTTTAAATTTATAAATGACACTCCATCCTAAAACAAAGTGCATTTTAGTGCACGAACCAATTTCTCTCTCTATACATATATATTACTTTTTTAGGGCATGAGCATTCTTTTCAAATTTCTAAGGATATCTAAAATAAAATAAAAGATAATGTTATTATATTGATACCCCAAAAAGTAATAGGTGGGTAATAATCAACAGGTTAGTGATAGACACAATTCAATAACTTTTATATGTATATTTATATATATATAGAGAGAGAGAGAATGGTGAACCAGGTGAGATGAAGAATTGTTATAAATGGTATCAATGTGAAAAGAACAAACCAAACAATAGGTGTAGATTGGTTTAATTGCATCATATCAATTCTTTTATTGGGAATCCAACTAAACATACTCGAATCGAGTTTAGACCCAATCCCACTCATCAAAATCAATGTTGTAAAAAGTGTATGATCCTATATTGCATGGGCACCAATACATGATTATCGTACCATATCATATGACATGGTATGATACATCATCAATTTCAATGATTTATCAAAAATTCAAAAGAATCTTTAAAAAATAATTAATTAACAAAACTAGAAGAGTGTTAGAAAACACAATCCAAAACATAGTTAAAAATAACATTCAATCAAATTATCAATCAATCGAGATGAATTGAATGCATTGATAACATACTAAATGACTTAAGTAAATAATATCAATTAACATTTAATAATTAATAATAACAAGAAGATTAAGAATAAGAAATAAGAACTTAACAAGAACAACTAAGTTATACAAGAACATATAAAAAAAGATATAGGCATCGAAACTAGGGTAATTTGGATCAAAACCAATGGCCGCATCATCATTATTATGATCATTACCATCATCTCCCTCCTCTTCTATAGGCTCATCTACTCCAATGCCTTCAATATTATCATCAACATCTCTAATCTTTGCATATGCAAGTACTTATATCTAATTTTTATCCTCTATCATCAAGGGAGGCTCTTCTTCTTTAACCCACTCATTTAGAATATCAACATTTTCGTAACTAGTTGAGTCATATTGCACATTTTGTGCCCTTTTATCCCTTTACATTTTCCTAAACAAGATTTATAAAATAGTATAAGAAATGTCATATACAATTATATATATGCGAATGAATTATGAGACTAGGCAACTAGCAAATTACATCTACCTTGACTTTATGTTGTATACAATGTAAACCAAATCATAGAGGTGACAATGCTCCAATATGTTTCTTTTTTGTATTAGTTTAGGGGAAAAACTTCATTTTTGTTCACATCCAATCGAGCCAAAGGTTTTACTTAACATACATTGCGCAAACCTTGTCAAGTGAGGTGTATTTATGCTACCAAAGTGAGTCTGTCATTCATCCACATAAAAAAAAGAGATAAAATAAGTAAAAAGCAATGCAATATTGCAGTTAACAATCAAACCAAATCAAATTAATAAACTAAGTTATACTTAGATGCATTTGGGAGCAGAGTTGTATCACAAGCGGCCTACCAAAATCTCTAATACTATGTACATACTTGCTTAGATCTAAATGAATGCTACACTAAATGGATGAATCTTAGATAAGGTCATTTGTATTCAATATCTTCTTTTCACTTTGTCATCTTGTACAAATTTGAAAGAAAATGTAAGAGAGGGATTAAGAAAATATTAAGTAACATGTAAATCATGATACATCTATCAGTTCACATTATTATTTGTCACACTTTCTTGAGAAGATCTTGTTTGTCATCAAGGTTTGCTTGGACTTTCATTTTAGCTTTCTCCATTACATCGAATATATAAGGTATAGAAGGTATATCATTATTGTCTACCATTCTTATCACCTCTACCAATCGAACAATTATGTTCAAAAATATGCTCCATTGATCATAAAAGTCTCCTATGAAGATAACATCAACTAGAGAAAGCTTCTCCTTCTTCCTCGTCCAATTTATAGAACTTCATTCATCATAAATAAATATTGTCTTTAATATATTTTTATGTATAACAAGATTTTGGATAGATATAACATTTGTAGCAAACCTTGTCACTATAACCATGATCAATTCTCTACCACTAATGTGGATTCTTATCAATTATAATACAGATGAATACTTATAAATAAACTTTGGGATATTTTTACATTAATAACCAGTTTCATTCATCCCACTTAAATCCTCAAGCATCAATTGTATGTAATATATAATACGTAGACTTCACACTAAAGAAGAGTGGTTTGCTTGAAACATCTTATCAACTACTTTAAAATTCATGATATTATTAGTATTGAACTATACAATATTTTCTTTGCCTATCAACCCAACAACTTCTTAGGAAATAGTTGTAGGCGTCCTGCAATCTGATCCATATGAAACAAGTTATATTTCAAAAAGTGATATCCCTTTAGAATAATAGACCAAGAAATTAACTAAAGACCTAGGTTGTCCATTTGCCCATCTATCAATCATGACAGAATAACCTATAAATTTTCATGTCCCACTAAATTCAATAGACCATTTAGAAACAATTTCAACCCATTTCTTTGATAATTTACCTCTTCAAGCATGGCAAGTAGGTTTATAGTCTGCTCCTATACTAGCTATGGCATCTCTCATGCTTTGAAAGGGAAACAAATTTGCTATTTGTAAAAAACTTGGAAATATTTAAATCAATTTTCTCAATTACCTCCTTTAAAGAAATTGCTAATTTAATGCTTCAGGAGTCATTTGTGGTAAAGAAAAGAAGGTATTGGTTGCATAGTGTTGCTTCTACCACATTTGCTATCCTTCCTTGAGCAAGCAGGACCTCTTGTCATAGAACCAACTCTGTTGTTACTACAATAGGAATACATTGTCTTCTCCTTTTCTTGATGCTTTCTTATTTGCTCAAGGCTTTCTTATATCTCTTTCTCGTGAACTTCATTGGTATATCTCTTGAGGAGCATCTTCAAATGATTGAGACATGTTCCACCCACTTGATCATTCTCTTTGTCTCTCAAAAATCTCTTTTTCTTTTGTAGCTTTTTACGATTACTTTGTTTCATACTTCACGGCTTTAGGCACATTAGTACAAGCATTGACACCTCTTTTTTACCTATAAAATAAGGTTTTATATAAGAAATACCTTATGTCTAACCTCATTATAGAAATTGTATTTGTTTACAAGTATCTTGCCTTCTTAGAGTGGAATCCCATACTTCAAAAATGGAATGAAGCGATTAGATCTATTAGAGATGAACTAAAAAGGGAAAGAGGCATAATGATAGTGAAGAAGCTCGGATTCTATGACAAAATTAGGTAAAAAGATATTGGGAATAAGAAAACAGATGCGGGTCCCAGATTTCAGAAAACTCTATGAAAGAGAATTAAAAAATCAAATAAAGCTCATGATTTCTTTACAAATGCTTAAGAAAAGTGAACAAACTCAGATTCTATAGAAACATATGAAAAAGGATCGGTAGAAAAAGAAGATGTTGACTATGAATTTCAACAAAAATAAGTGGAAACCAAAGAAATTTTCTTATTTACCATAAGATCAAGAGAAGGACAAATATAAATAGGGTGTGAGAACAACTCCGAGCGGTTTGAGAGGCTTTATAGAACGACAAAAATAAAACATATGATTCACCGAATTTTGACTATTTAAAAAATGAATATTGACTCATACGATGCAATGCATATCGTATGATGTTGTATTGCACCCTATTGTACGATATGGATCAATAAATGTAGATATGTGATACATATATAAGACGTTTCAAGTAATGATACATGATAAACCTATAGGGGTTTTACAACATTGGTTCAAAATAACTAAATTAAAGCTCTAGTAAATTCATATGTTGTTGTATTGTATTATATTATATCATACGATACATAAACGTAGATATGCCATACATATACATGATGTTTAAAGTAATGATACACGATAAACCCGTACATGTTGATACGCATGCAGGAACTTTCTAGTTTTACAAGATTGATTCAAAATAACTAAATTAAAGTCATTTATGTGCACGTCATTCTCTAAATCTTCTTAATTATAGTGTCACCTAACTCTGTCTTCACTTGACCCGAATACATCTTACTTTTTTAACCTCGACAAATCCACAAACCTTCCCATCCCTTGACGTCTCAAACCCTTTTGGGTACCGTCCATCAGGAAATGAACCGGTCAAAATACACATACTGAAAGGTGAGTACAAACCGCCTACAGAGTAAAATACAGAGTAAAACAGTAACTTGAGTGAAGTGAATCGGTCTCCATAAGGGAGACACGTTGAGAGGAGAGAGTCAATGGGGACTACTAAGGCATTTTCGACATTTACTCCGAATCGAGGGGCGCCGAGTTAGTTCTCTCTTGTATGAAGAACGGTGCTCCGGTTTCCGTCGGTTTGCTCTCTCGGTGAACGCGCTCGGTCGAGCGGTCGTCGTTTGCCGTCGTCGATCTTCTTTCTTTTAGCGGATCATCGTGTTCTAACTAGATTCTGAATCTCAACTGATCTTTTCCTATTGCCGAGTTGGTAAAAGTCGGTTCTGAACGATTCCGAGCTGTTTGAGTGGGAAAAGGCTTCCGGACTATGGGAGATGGGCGATTTGAGGGCTAGGGAGATGCCCACGCAGAAGTGGACGGCTAAAGAGAGGAGGAAAGCCGCCTAGAGGTACTTGTGGGGACGGGATATCTTTCTGTTTGATCCGTTTCTGCTTGTTTGTTTGTTTTGGGCCTTTTGGCGATTTTGGATCTGTGGCGTGGAGTTTTTTATCGAACTGCTTGTATTTTGCTAGTTAATAAAATAAAAAATACGTTTACATGTACAAAAGGTAGGAAGTCATCTAAATATCTTGGCATAAAATAATCTTTGTAAAAATACCACCGCATTATATAGGAAAAACCTAGCGGAAAACTCTGTATCCGCTGGATGGAACATTGTCATCAGCTTGCTTATGGCTGAAATCCAATACCGAAAGATTCCAAGAATGAAGAAAATGGGCTACATCAGATATTATAATAAAATGGTATAAACTAAATCTTCCAAACAGATAATAATTAGTGGAAATTCCATTCATATACAGATGCAATTTGCTTGAAAGATATGGGGAGGCCCTTTCATGCAAATTCTGTGGCAAGAGTAGCAATGAAATGAATCAAAGCGGAATGAGCATTTCAATGAGGCCTAAAAGCTTGGCTTGGCTCAGCAATTCGTATCTGCAAGATATCAGAAATAGCAGGTTAAGGAAGACGATGTTGCATTTATCATAATGTCAAAAGTAATGGCAACGAAGGGAAAGAAAAGTGTGATTCAGTGCCATCTCCAAGCAAGGGTTTGCAGTTGTGTCTCCAGCTATTGGTCTGTATCAACGGCAAAACTATTCATACCAGAGGCAACGCAGCCTCCTCGCATGAAATCCGATGAAACCAAAAAGGCTATAAAAGTGGTGAATCTTCTGAAAATTTATACATTGACTACCTCACCTTAATTTCACCCAACTGAACTTTGCCTCACCCCAAAAAGTTTTTCTAGGTCTGCCACTGGTCTGTCAACACGATATTCCTTCGGAATCATATTTTGCAGAGAGATGACATGCTTCTCAATCTTCCTAAAGAGACTACCGCAACCAAAGTGCATCAGCAGACCATCATCCATACCGCAGCACCTGAAAAGACGCAGCAGGCACAGAAGAATCAACGACACAAGCAGACACCAGAACGTTGTAACCACATGTAAAAAGGATACAACACGATGATCTCGAAATAATCAGCTTACATGTCCAGCTCATTCTCATCGACCGTGTGCTTCTCTTTTTTCTCCTTAAAGGAGCTAAATGTCCCTTGGCTCTCCCTTGCATTGAACACCTAATAGAAGACTTTCTGGGTGACCTTTTTCTGTTCAGATCAATTTTCAGCTTCTGAGGTACCACTGGGATCCTTGCATGGTCAAGATATTTGCACACGCTATTAGATTGAACACCACAGCTTTTAAGCTGACATTTCTGTCTTTTTGTTGTCTGACGAATTCGCCTAAACACACGATATAAGCCACTGCATGCAATGTAAAAGGATGATGCTAAGCCACTAGTTCCATTTCATAATGTTGCAGTCGTAAAATTTTACTGTATTATTAGTTCTAGATATGATGCAACTAGCTGAAGGCATTGACAAAAACATGCTACCCCAGCACAACTTCCCCTCGAGAAGCCCACTCCATCCAAAGTTCATAATGTATTAAATATGAACCATTAACTTCCTTCCAAAAAAAAACCATATCCTGATTTGAAGTATCAAAATAATAGATGAAACCCTAACCAAAAAAACCACAATAAATGGACGAAATGCCACTTTTCAGGAGCAAGCATACTCAGTTCATGGTAGGATCAAGCAGCGCCTCAAGGAACAATGTAATGGCATGCATCAATTGCTAAAATGAAGGTCGGGACTGTGATAGAAAGTTCTGGAATGGAACTTATGGAATCTAAATATGAACTTCCTTATGCTTAAAATTGATTAAACAAATCTTAACTGGTTATACATAGTATGGCGTTAGCACAAACCATATGGGTCCGGTTATCTTACGGTTTCAGGATAAAGTTAGCAATCAGTAACCAGGTGTAGTCATTGAATATCAAAATGAATCAAGAGAGGTGCTTTCCCTCTGGGAAACTATTTTTGTTCCTCATCTCTCTCTCTCCCCATTTCCTGCCAATATGAGGACGTGAACACAACATTGGTATCGGAAGAACACAATGTCGCTCCATATTGGACCTCTAATTGCAGCTGTTTGAATCCACCATCCGGGAAATGCAACAACAGAATGAAGGTTGTCTGCCCTGATAGGGAACCATAGCCAAGATTCTATTCATACTCCGTTCAATGGAGGAGCTGAGGAAAGGGCAGAAAACCCCCTATATGTTATCAAAATAGAGGTTAGAGGGAATTAACTCTCAACCCTGATGCACCAATAATGGTGATATATCGAGGATATAGCAGATTTAGCTTACCATCATTATACAACAACAAAGCTGGGGTTGGCTACATGGATTCTTTGTTTCCACACAGCCCTATCACGTGTCATGCTAGTAGTTAACTCAATATAAACTAGTTCCTTCTTTATAGTTTCTTTCAAACACTTTTGTGGTCGTCCTCTTCTTTTTTAGCATTTTCGCAATCTAATTTTTCATATCTTCTTAGGGAGCATCATTTGGTCGTCTTTCTAATGTCCAAACCATCTTAAGCAATTTTTTCTCATTTTATCCGGTGCTACTCCCAATTAGTTTCTAATAACCTCATTATAGATATGGCCTTTCCTTGTGTGACCACTCATCAATCTCAACATCTTCATTTATGCTACAAATCTTTTGCATATGTTGATGATTAACTCCCCAACATTTAGAACTATAAAACATAAGTCTAATTATTGCTTTATAATATTTATCTTTTAATTTTAATGATATATTCTTATCACATAGAATACTTAATGCCCCCCTCTATTTTAACTAACCGACATTAATTCTATACGTAATATCTCCATCAATTTTTCCATGACTCTTAAAAATTGATCTTAGGTATTTAAAACTTTCCTTATGAGGGATGCACTGTGTATCAATCTTAATTTTTATGTCTTCCGAAATACAAAATAATCAAACTTACATTTTATATATTATGTCTTTGTTCTACTAAGTCGGAAGCCTTTACTTTCTAACATTTTTCACCATAGTTTCATGTCCTATTAACTTTTTCCTTAGACTCATCCACTAACACAATATCATCTACAAATAACATACACCAAGGTACTTCATCTAGAATATGTTTTGCTAACTCATCAATAACCAATATAAATAAATATGGACTTAAAATTGATCTCTGATGTAACCCAATATTAACTTTAAAGGAGTTTGTCATTCTTTCCTCAGTCCTCACACAAGTTTTTGCACCATCGTACATGTCTCTTATAAGATTTATGTATGTCAATGAGATACTTGTTTTTTTCAAGGTTCTCTAAAGAACATCTCTTGACACCCTATCGTAAGCTTTTTCTATATCAATAAATATCATGTGAAGGTTTTTTTTGCTCTAAAATGTTTCATAAGATGTTTTAATAGATGAATCTCTTCAGCAGTAGATCTGTCGAACATGAATCCAAATTGGTTCTCTATTATATTTGATACTTGTCTTAACCTACATTCGATAATTCTTTCCCATAATTTCATAGTATGGCTCATTAACTTGATACTTCGATAATTCGCACAAATCTAAATGTCTCGCTTATTCTTATATATGGGTATAAGTATACTCTCTCCATTCCTCGGGCATCTTTTAGGTTCTCCATATTTCATTAAATAGACTTGTGAGAATATTGTCTAGTCTTAGATTTACCAACCTTCATATATTTAAGAGCCTCTTTGACTTCATTCTTTTGAATACGAAGATAGAAATTGTAGTTTATATACTTTTTGGATTTTGCTAACTCTCCTAAGCTAATAATAACATATGTATTTTTATTAAAAAGTTTATAAAAATAATTTTTTCATCTATTTTTGATATCATCATTCGTCACTAG
Organism: Brasenia schreberi; assembly: GCA_036023115.1. Lineage (NCBI taxonomy): Eukaryota > Viridiplantae > Streptophyta > Magnoliopsida > Nymphaeales > Cabombaceae > Brasenia > Brasenia schreberi. Next base: position 11,542,112 of record JAYKKT010000078.1, on the reverse strand, counting down.
AATCTTTTCATCCTCATCTTTGATGCATTTAACAAAAGTAAGTTCTCGCCACTAGAATCTTTTCATCCTCATCTTTAATGTATTTAACGAAAGTAAGCTCCTTAATTTTCTTATCTCTAGCCTTAGTTATTCTAAAAATATATCTTTTACCTTCTTTTGAGTCAAGCTTTTTATATAAATTCTCTCAAATTTTGGCTTTTGCTTTACTAACAGCCTTTTTCGCTTCTTTCTTTGCTTTTTTATAAGCCTCCCAAGTTTCACTAGTCTTCTTAGCCTAATGCAATTTGTAATGTACCTTATTTGCCTTTGATTTTATCTTATCGTTTCACTCCACCACCAAGCTTTATTTTGTACCTTTATGCCTCCCATAGATTCGTCTAATTGACTATAAAAAGATCAAAAGTCATAGCAAAATTTAAAATATCCCTACCCTTTTCATTTATATCCCTAAAACCATAGTTTTCGTGAATACCTTGATTCGCCTCCCTTTGTAGAATTCTTTGAATTGCCTTATCTAACTCCACCCCAATAACCTTCTTTATACTATCTTCTAATCCTGGTTGAGGTTAGTAAGCACAAACTATATTCAAACTCTACTCCTAACACTAATTTTATCATTATAATTGGGTTACCATATCGTTGCTACTACACTATCCTTTAAATCTTTATTTATAATAATACCAACTTCATTTTTAGGCTTTTTCTTTCCTAAGTACCATAATTTAGAACTTGTATTTTCAATCTTCTTTACTTTTTCTACAACCCAATTTATCTCTTGTAAACATAGAATGTGAATCTTTTTCTAAATCATAGTAGACCACCTCCGTAACATGCCCACCAATCTAGTGGATCTTGATAATCCCTTGCTTCTAGTGAATCAAGTCTGGTATAAGAAAACTTTTCATATTTAGAATTTACTTCCCTAAGTAGGTATGAGTCGCGATAAATCCTTCTCAAACACATTTGCTCTTTGCTATTTCAGGATCTAGATTAAGAGGAGTACGCCCAATGCTCTCATGCAACCATTTCTTCTCATAATATCTTGAATTTAAAGAATGTACTAAACAATGAAAGAGAGTGTTGCTTTTGTCCCATCTTGAAACTAATATAGAATGAATATGATCATAAAACGATGATGTTTCATTAACTTCTTTTTCCTCGTGCTTCAAAATTATTAACTCAACTTTTTTAATCATGGTATCCCACATTTCATAAACTTTATGAAGCATTGGTTCATCTTTATCAACTTCTCTCAACATCTCCCAAATAGGCTCTGTGAATTCAAGAAAACATGATACCTTGTCCCACCATAAATCATTAAGAATAATAGTCTTCACTGTTTGGGCTCTTGCTTGATCTTCAACCTTGTTACCATGGTATAAATCCCAACTTCAATCAATGATGTCTTGATTTTGTTGAATCTTTTTACCATCACAATCAAAAAAGCAAAACATGTTTCTCCAACCTTAACAAATTTAAATGAGAATGTCTATTGAATATGGCTGAAATTAAATGGTGATTCATTACAAAATTCCTTATCTTTATACAATCTGCTGCCATATCTTCAATCCATAAACACAATTCATATGCACGAAGATTATCTTTATCTTCTAATGGCTTACATATATTAGAAAGAGCCAAATTTAAATTGTGGGTACACAAGGTGTCCAAAAAATGTGTGGATAATCACCTTCCAAACTTAACCCTGCACTTTTACAATTAGTTGCATTATTTGTATAACATTATCAGCTCCAACACTCTTAATAACTTCTACAAATAAATCTTTAAAGTAGCCTGCAGTTTTAATTTCTCCAGATGCATCAACAAACTTCAAAAATATTGGCCCACTAGTTTAATAAGCAATGAAATTAATGAGTGGATGCCTTTGAATATCACTCCATCCAACAAAAACAATAGAAACACCATTAGTTTCCCATGAAAACTTCTTATATTCTAAAAGTCTTTCAATATTGGTTTTTTCTTCTTTAAGAATCATGGTTCGCAATTTTTCAGAACTTGGAGGAACATAATGACGTAAATTACAATTAGTCAATAAAGTGACAAGATCTTTCCAATATAGATTTCTTATTACATTAAAAGGAAGTGAACTTAAAAAGAAAAATCTTCCAACCTTTGTATCCATTTCCTTCCTTCCAACTACATTAAATGATTTTTCAATTACTCATATAAAACCTTTGAACTCACTTTACATTAACTTTCTTTTATCTTATGCATCTTCTTTGTATCCATCAAATAATAGAATATTTGTTCCTCTTTCACTCCTTTCATTCTTCTTTTCGTACTCATCTTACTTTTTCATTAATTGTCTTCGTAAATCCTCATCCCCATTCAGACATCATGTTTTGATAATTTCAAAAGATGTGCCTTCACTCTAGTATATGATCGATATAAGACTCATGTAATAAAATTTACACATAAAATGTGTATTACCTCCACCACCTTCGTATGATTCTCCCCTTTGCAGATACATCCATAATGGTGCATCATCAAGAGGTGTTGAAATTGAAGGTTTTATTGTTGATCCTGAACTTGAAGGAACACTTCCATGAGAACTCTCAGTCCCAATTGATACTCATTTTTCTTTTCTATTGTCGGCCATTTATAAGATGAATTTATAATTTCAAAGTATGAATAAAAAATAAAAATACTAGCAGTCAAAAACACAAACAATATTAACATAACAACAACTAAGCCTTTTCCCATATTAGACGGGGTCGGCTACATGGATTCTATGTTTCCACAGATCCCTATCGTGTGTCATGTTAGCAGTTAACTCATAATAAGCTAGATCATTCTTTATTGTTTCTTTCCAATACTTTTGTGGTCGTCCTCTAGCTCTCCAAATTTAGTTTTTCTAACCTTCTTACAGGTTCTTCTTTTGATCTTCTTTCTATATGTCCAAACATCTTAAACAATATTCTCTCATTTTATCCTCTATTGATGTCACTCCTAATTTGTTTCTAATAACCTCATTATGTATACGGTCTTTTCTTGTATGACCACTCATCCATCTCAACATCTTCATTTCTATCAGAGACATTTTTTGTACATGTTGATGATTAAACTGCCCAACACTCAAAACATGGCAGGCCTAATTGCTCCTCTATAATATTTACCTTTTAACTTTAATGGTATCTTCTTATCATAAAGAATACCTTATGCTCCTCTCCATTTTAACCAACCAGCATTAATTCTATGCGTAACATCTCTATCAATTCTTCCATCAATCTGAAAAATTGACCCTAGGTATTTAAAACTTTCCTTTTGGGAGATGCAATGTGTGCTAATTTTAATTTCTATATCCTCTGAGGTAACCAAATGATCAAACTTATATTCCATATATTCTGTCTTTGTTCTACTAAGTCGGAGGCCTTTGCTTTCTAATGTTTCTCTCCATAGTTCCAATTTTCTATTAACTTTTTCCTTAGATTCCTCCACTAATACAATGTCATCAGCAAATAACATACACCAAGGTACTTCATCTTGAATATGTTTTGTTAACTCATCCATCACCATTATAAATAAGTATGGACTTAAAGTTGATCATTGATGTAACCCAATATTAACTTCAAAGAAGTTTGTCATTCCTTCCTTAGTCCTCACACATGTTTTTGCACCATCATACATGTCTCTTATAAGGTTAATGTATGTCAATGGGATACCTCTTTTTTCCAAAGTTCTCCAAAGAACCTCCCTCGGTACCCTATCATAAGTTTTTTCTAGATCAATAAATATCATGTGAAGGTCTTTTTTTTTTGCTCTAAAATGTTCCATAAGACGTCTCAAAAGGTGAATCGCTTAAATAGTAGATCTATCTGACATGAATCCAAATTGGTTCTTTGTTGTACTCTAAGTCACACAGACACTTTTAAGGGGTAGAGTGTCGACCTCGACATGGGTGCGGCATGGCAAAAAAAACGCAAAAAAAAAACTTTTTGTAACTCACGATTCTGTCGTCTATGGTGTATTTATCCTGCAAAACCCGATTATTGAGGGAGTAATCCGTGAAGACGATGAAACCGAAGACTCTTAGTCGACTCGTGACCTTATCTCCCATGATGACCACCTGAGTTACCTCACCATAGTTTCCAAAATGCTCCTCCAGCTTGTCTTCCATCATCTCCCATGAAACTCCGCCAATAAACATAAAAAAATATCTCAACGCGGACTTTCTTCACTTCCTTTTATGTGGATATTTCACACTGCAAAATCTGGTATCGATTTTGAAGTTCGGGTCTTTTTGGATAAATGGGTCCGGATAGTGAAGATTGATTTGTGTATTATGATGAAATTAGTAGTTTACCAATTATGTGTTTTGCTTTAATATAAAGTTGTGTACTTGCTATTGTCATATACTTATGTTAATTGATGTCTCACTTGTTCTAGCTTGAATATTATATATAATATTATATATTATATATTATATATTATATATCCTAACCGTGTTGCTGCACCCAAAATTTTTAAAATTTGTCGTATCCCGCACCCGTATCCGCACCCGCACCCGCACCCCTGTGACATAGGTTGTACTTGATACTTGTCTTAACCTAAGTTTGATAATTCTTTCCCATAATTTCATAGTATGGCTCATTAACTTGATACCTCGATAATTCGCACAATTTTGAATGTCTCCCTTGTTCTATATATGGGTATAAGTATACTTTCTCTATTCCTCGGGCATCTTTTGGTTATTCCATATTTCATTAAATAGTCTTGTGAGCAAGTGATTCCTATTTCTCTAGTATTTTCCAAACTTCTATAGGAATATTATCTGGTCCTACCGATTTACCACCCTTCATATGTTTAAGAGCCTCTTTGACTTCATTCTTTTGAATACGTCGGTAGAAATTGCGGTTTATATACTTTTCTGATTTGGCTAACTCTCCTAAGCTAATATTAACATAACAACACTAAGAAATTTAAATGATAGTACAACCTAGCTAAATGAAGGAAAAGCCATAAAGACATAAAGAAATTTAAATGATACGTACAACACGACATAAGTTTTGAGGCTACAAATAACTCTTATTTTATTGCCCTAACTTCTCATGCATGGGTAGACAAATCCATGACAAGTGAATGACCTTGGTTCAGCACTCACACATTATAAATAAGGAATACGTGTTAAGGTAGCATGTATCACAAATCAGCATATGCTTCTTCATCTAGTGTACATACTCCCCTATAAGGGTTTTTATTTTAGCATGATGAGAAAAACAGTATGCTGAATATTTTAGAAATAAAAACATCACGCAGCGCAAGCAAAATCAGTATCCTTGTTGTCAAAATCAATAGCACTCAATTGTGAGCATGAAACCAACAATAAATCAATTTTGCACAAGTACCATAATAATTAGTAATATAACTGAAATGCCAAAGCGCTCATGGAAATGTTGTTCATCACTTCCATACAATTGTATTGTTCATAAGCTACACAATGCAATAGTCAGACCACTTATCAATGCGGCATAAAGAACATGTGATCTTGCATATTGTTAGGGTAAAGCATATTGTAACTATAAACATCTCTTGTGTACACATTTCGTCATTGGATTCATGTCCATTGTTGCACGCTTTCCCATCATATCATACCATAGTCATAAGTAATATTCTCAAGAATTTCTTAGCAAGAAAAAACTTAGGAGATTTTAAAGAGATTTCTCTGTCGAGAACTTGGTGCATATAAAAATAATAAGAAAACTGAAAAAAAAGGGGAACGAGAAAAAAATGTTTGTGAAAGGTAACTAATAATGCAAGGTCGACAATACTTCCTATTATATGGAGAATAAAACCACTAGGGTAATTGGTCCAAAATTGGAAGGGAACGATGAAGCAACTGCCTTTCTTGATCGACTAAAGACACCAAATAAAAACGAAATCAACTCGGACTGTCTTTTTAGTAGCATAAGGGCATCTAGAGAAGTGTCCACATCAAACCGGTTGCAAATTTAAAATACATTGAAGTAGCATGCCAGCATCCAGCAACACTTAATGAAAAATAAAAGGTCTAAATCAATTTTATAATGGTGCTTGATGTTGTTTCCATGGCTTTATGTTGTGAGCATTTCTGTCTTGTTGATTTCACAATTTTAATGCTGCAAAACGTTTTAAACAAAACACACGCGACTCTCTGGTCATCACATAATGCGGTTAACATATGTTCGACAACACGGCATAATGCTTACCTTTCAGTGTAAAAAAATAGGGGAAGTGAAGAAGATTTATATGATGCAAAGAACTAGAGGAAAGGCATCTAAAATGCGCACAAGAAACCAGCACACTGGACATCCGATACGTGGAAGAGAAGGGATGATGATATCGCTGTCGAGAAGTGGAAGACGCCTTGTCCAAGAAGAAACCACAGTCAAGCAGCAATGTGGAAGAGAGGGATGATGATAGGCTCGGAGAGTAACACAGAGCCGTAACACAGAGCCGCAAAGAAAAACGGAAGAGAAAAGAGCATTTTATACTAGACAACCTAAAAAATTGGTCAAGTATAGACTCAGACAAGTTGACCGCACCCGAAATAGGCTCCGACACATTGAATGTGTCTTGAAAAACACGACACCGTGTTGGTACGGCACCAACACCGTGTCGGTGTCGCATCATTGTTGGGGCCGACACTCCACCTCCTAGAGGTGTGAGTTTGACATAGTTGTGAAATATATAAGAGTTAAATTTCTAAGAAAAAAAGACAAAATATTGGTAGAACCGGTGGTTTGAACCACCAGTGCCAATTTTGGTACGACTCTAGGTCAAGTTTGGCCGGTTCCAACCAGTTTCTGGCTTGGTCTGGTTCCAACTGGAACCAGTAGTCCAGTTTCAGACTGGCCATGTCTATCGGTAAGATATATCATGCTATTGATAACATAACTGCCAGCCAGAACACCAAGAGAGGGGTTGGATCATCAATAGGTCATCTCAGGTAGTTCATCTAATCCCAATAGACCACTAAAATGGATTTCCCCATGTTTGCCAGCAATGACCTACTCAAAGGGTTTTCTGCACTCAGTAATTCTTCAATTGCCAAGGGATTGATTCGACCATAAGGTCACACACACTCCCATTTACCTTAAGGGGAGTAAACGAGGTGGTATAGGTGGTTTACTGATCAGATGAGAAAAATCGAGGGGACAAATTCATGAAAGCAATAACCACTCGCTTTGGGCCCTTTGCTTATCTGATCTATCATGCAAAAGCTCTTTAACATCAGAGTGGAATCTTTTAAAAATTCCAAGCAAAATTTGAATCCCTAAGAAAAATGTACATGATTAGTCGGTGGGTTCATGGATAGTTATATGCGTTAGCAGATTAAAGCAGGAATATTTAATTGAGATCCAACTTGTGAAATTGAGAAACTCTTTGTAGTGCTTTACACTGATGAGGTTGGCAGAACAGAAATTCATTAGATCAAGTGGGACAGGAAGAGAAAAAAAAAGGTCCTTCCATGGCAGATCAATGGGAGCTTGAGGTCCATAGGCTGAACAGAAAGAAGACTGGAGCTAATGCCCAAGAAAGGGAAGGATGAAACAAGAACTCAGGACCAGGCTTGTGCACAAGACTAGAAGAAGCAGTTGGCAACTCGGAATAGCAGAGCGAATACATTAAGACCTATGCTATAATTGTGATAAGAGGTGGCAAGTCAGGCACCAACCGCAAATCATTTAGTCTGTATTACAAGATTCAGATAAGGACTGTAAGTTGGAAGTAGATTTGCAAGCATCTGCAGACTGCGATTGGGGGTCTCATTGGGAAAAGGACACTATTAGGAGTTAGAATACTCATGCTATGAGGCCTGAAGGAGAGTAACAGAATTTGCAAGATTGATAACAGCTCCTCTCACAACTTCGTGAGTTGGGGGGATGACAAAGGAGCATGGTGACAGCTTGAGGAGAAACCTCATTTCAAAAAGATGATAGCGGCCGGCAGTGTCATGAGGTGAAAAGGAAGGTTTTCTGTGGCTAAATTGAAACTGCATGTAAGCTTCATTGTGCAATTCTGAACAGATGGTCATAAAATTCCAATAATGAAGTTTCTTCGAGGACACAGAAATGTCCGTAAGTGAACCTCCTACCCAAGCTATAATTAAAGCACTTCAACAACAGCATGTAGGGCTCCTACTTGCTAGTGCAGTTGTCAGTCCTTTAGACGACTTGCGGACAGAACCTTATCTCAATTTTTACCACCACGGACACCAGGTAACTCGAAGAAATTATGGATGTCTTCGATAAACCCAAAGGATTGTGATCTTCTAGGTGCCATGACCGGTACATTGTGCTGTTACCAAAGGTTGAAACCCGCACATAAATGGCCCTACCAATTAGCTGAAGCACAAAATTGAGAGATTGGGAAGCTAGTTAGAGAGGTATCAAGTGAGGATACTGTTAGACCCAGTAGCAGCCCCTTCACAACACTGGTCATTTTGGTAATTAAGCAAAATGAGACCTAGAGTTTTTCCATCAATAACAGGGCCCTTAATGAAGTCACATCAAAAGCAAGTTCCCGATCCCATATATAAGTTGGTAGATGAGTTGAAGTGCTCACGTACATTTTTTGGTAAGTTGTGTATGGTCTGAGTTCCACCAGACACGTGATGGAGAAAAGTACTCCCAATACCAAATCTAGAACAAATGGTCTCCATGAGTTGAGAGTGATGCTGTGGATTTGACCAATGCATCGCCAACCTTCCAATGCCTAATCAATGACGCATTATTGGATCATCTGCATAAGTTTATATTAGTAGTCGTTATTGAAATTTTTGTTTTTAGCTCTACAAATGACAATTATTTACAGCATTTAAAACTGGGCTTAATGCTGCTACAAAACTCACAAGCTCAAAGAAAGATTGACTACATAAGAGTTCAGCAAAGAGCAAATTGGAAACTTAGGTCAACTTGAGACAAGGTTACAGGTATACAAAGGAAAAGTACAGAGCATCTCTCCGTACCATATGTTTCCTGCTAGTGTTGAGGACCATGTTGCAAGACAAACAGGGATAAATTAGACTTCAAGTATAAACCACCCAAAAAACTGGTATCAGACACAATTTCTTTCAGCGCTTTTCTGTAGCATAAGCACCTCATAGTAACATTAAATATGCCTACCACAGTAGATATGATTTGAGCACCGGTCCAACTCTGAATTCATGTAACTAAGATATTTAGACTTCGTTATTATAATTAAAGTCCAGATACTAAGGTTTCAAATATATCAGCATCACCATATTTTCACCCACAAACGCTATGCCTCTCAGATTCACATCAGGGTTACGTAAATGGCAAACATTGTTCCTTTCCTTTATAGGAAGAAAACTGAAAAATTACTAAAAGACAAAGAATAGAGAAACTAGTAAGCAAGAAATTACCACTCTAATTCATGCAGGAAGCAGGAAGCAGGAAGCCATTTGCCAGTAACCTGGATTTGGGACCAAAAAACTTCAAGCCAGAATAAACCAAGTCCATCGTAGTCTTTCTTAGATGTTCACCAAGTAATTCATCATAAAGTATCATATCTGCATCTGTAATTGTGTCAGTTTTCTTCATAAATGTAAAAGCCTTCCGTGCTTCTTCAGCAGTCCCATGTTTGCAAAGACCATGTATGATGGCACAATATATAATGTCTTCCAGCCGAATACCTTGTTCTATCATCTCATCTAACACTTCTATCACATTTTCTGACTTGCCTGACTTGCAAGAGTGGAGGACAGTGAGTGTATACTTGAAAACCATTGGCCCACTGTCCACATTTCCCAAACAGTCTTGAACTAGAGATAGTGCTGCGGAGATCTCTCCACCCCTACAAAGACCTTTGACAAGAGAGCAATAAGAATCAACGGTGGCAACATCATTCAGCTCCTTAATCTTATTATAATAGGAACATGCATCTAAGATCTGACCGCTATCAACCAAGCAAACAATTATTTTGCTATATGTGATAGCATTTGGTTCAAAAGCTGAACCTTTCATTTCCTCAAAGAGGGAAAGTGCCGTCAGCAGCTTCCCTATGCGATGAAGCCCACCTATAAGAACATTGTACATTGAAGTGCTGCAATACCCTTTCCCCTTTAACTCATTGAACACTTCGAACGCTTTCAAAACTCTCTCATCTTTACTGATCATGAAAGAGAAAAAATCATAGAGAACGTTATTAGCATCCAATCCCAATTTTGAGATCTGTTTCAGCAAACAACAAATGGCATCTATCGCTTTTCTTTCTGCATACAATGCAAGAAACGGCCTAAACGTCAGAGAGCTGGGAACAATTCCTTCCTCAACCACCCTTTGCAAAATTTTGTTTGCTTTATCAACCTTTCCTTCGTTACACAATCCCTCTATCAAAGAATCATAAATTAGTAAGTCAGCCCTATACCCCATTCCATTCATTTCCTTATAAAGGCTACAGGCAGAGTTCACCCTTCCTATACCAACAAGTGAGGTGATCAAATATCCATAAACCAAACGATCAACCAATAACCTCTTTGATTTCATCTCTTCAAACAATTCATAGGCTTTCAGCACATCAGCAGCCTTACAAATCCCACAGATCATAGTAGTATAAGCCATTACATCAGGCTGAACACCATCCTTAACCATCTCCTCCCAAACGCTCCATGCTCCATCTAAATTACCAGCACCAACCAACGTCCTCAGCATGGCAGTGTATGCGAAAACATCAGGTTTACACAAATTGCTCCGCATCCTGCCAAGAATCGCGAAAGCCTCATCGATCCTACCGGCTTTCAGAAGACCTTTGATCATAATCATGAAAGTAATGCTTTCTTCTGCATACCCGTCATTCCTAAAATCATCATATACACTCAATGCCAAATCCAAATGTTGGGTTTTCACAAGGGTATCTAAAACCCTATTATAAAGAAAAAGACTAGGTTTGCACCCGAATGTCTTCATCTTTTGATACACAAAATGAGCTCTAAGTCCTCTTTTTGCATCAGAATGCATTCGAATCAAGATCTCGAATTGCTTCTCGCTAGGCTCTCGGCCATATGATTTCATGAGATCCACGATTTGATCGGCTGCTCGATACCAATTGCATCGGTTCAGGCAATAAGCCAATGCATTGAAAGTAGAGAAATTGTGGTGGAAACCCTTTTGCTTACCCGCCCAACTGAAGAATTTAGAAGAAATTCTAGGGTCGTCCGACGCCTTAAGCACCTCGGAGACAACGGTCTGGTTCACTCGCCGGAGCTTTTGGAGGTCCGCCACGACTCCGTCGCCCCAGTTCTTGTGCCGGCGGAAGCTGTCAACTACGTACCGCGCGATCGGCGAAAGCCGGCGGCCCATCGCGAGGAATTTCTCAGATGGCTGGCGATCAATCGAGGTTGGGCGGGCGGAATCCGGGTCCCATAAGCGGAAATCGAAAGTAGGCGGCTTTCCAGCGGGTTTCTTCCTGACGGAGACGGTTTTCCGGTTGGTGAAGAAGCCGCCGAAGACGGCAGGGCGGTTCTTGGACGGAACCCTGTGGCCGTAGAAGAAATTGAACTTCTTGGGGATCGCCGAAGGAGGCATCTGCAGAGAATCTGACGCTCCCTTCGGCCCTCCTTCGCTGAATCGAAATGCTCTACTCCTCGAGTTGCCCGCTGGCCACGGTAACATGGTTGCCCCGAATTCTTTTCGTGTTACATGGGATGGACATGAACTCGGGTTGTGTTTGTGTCGGGTTTCCGAATCAAGTTGCTTCTGATAGTATGATCATGTTCCTTTAATCGGGTCAAAGTAAATAGTATATTACTTTTGGGTGTGTTGCTTTCAGTGGAAAAGAACATAGATTCTATGGGTTGTGTTCGTGTTCGTCTCTGCACTTACCTAGCCCCTACTTGTAAAGAGTTTAGTTTTTCAATCGAATAACATCTCTCAGATTTAGTTTTTCAATCGAATTGTTTCTTTAAAATAAAATCACATATAAGTGGAATGGAAACAAAACGAATATGCTTGAATCAATTATATATATATATAAAGATATAGGGATAGGTTCTTGTAAATGCATAATGTATTTCGGTCCATAATCTTATATAAATATACTTATAATTCCATCTTTGAGATAAATAATTGAAGTGATAAAGCAAGAATATTTAATGCAACAAAGTAAAAAATATATGATGATACTTTTAATTCAAATTTTCACCATTGATCATATCAATCGAATAGGTGAGATGACTATATACAAAAAGACATTATGCATTATTCACTTAATACTACTTTTATATATGTACATGCATGTATAGAAGGTAAATCCAGCATACCTATTAACTCATATATTTTATTTGTTATTTAGGGGCATAAGCATAATTTGAAAAGTTAGGAGAGTGTTTAAAAAAATATGAATGACAACCTTATTAAATTATATCTTAAAAAAGCAAAAGATGAATTATGGGTTCATATTGTCACATTAAATTTAGATGTTGCTCACCTTTCACAATAGATACTTATGTTACCTTTACTTTTGAGGGTATAAGTGTTATTTAAAATGTTACGTTTTAAGAAAATATAAAAAACACTTTTATCACACTCCTACCTCAAAAGGAAAGGTGTTCATCATTATTATACGAGGTAGACAACATCCTCTCTCTATACATACATATATATATTGTGTATTAGAGAGAGAATCGGTTAATAAAAAATTGATTTTGGGCCAATTCAAGTTCAAGTCACAAACTAGGTACAATTCAAATTTGAATATTCCACCAAAATCTACTCTGATTGATTCAATTACTTGTGGCAAGAATTGTGAATCCACTGTTGAGATGTTGGAGTTTCCTAAAACTCCCTAAAATGACACTCTCATATATTTATCGGACATATTGCATGACCATCTCATAAGAAACTATTTTAATGATTCAATGATATTGGGGTATATTTGATCCAGTACAACTACGTATTTATTTAACACACTTAAGATAATTAGTGTCCATCCTCAAGTTATTAAAATGCAGTAAATTGGTATTTCTATAACTACGACAAAACGACTATTGAAAAATCTATATAATACATTTTTTTATATATTGTGTTTAAAGGTTGATTCTGTTAAATTGATATGTTGATGGTGCAAATAATCGATTTTATGAGAAAAGGTAACTCTTCATAACCTTTAAATACAAAGATTATGAAGGTATCAAACACCATATTAATGATGTCTTAGTTGTAACTACTACAATCACTTGTTTTTAGGTAATCTGGTCGATCGCTATTTTCAAGGTTAGTTGGGTCTGAATTGCTTTAGGCAATAGTGCATATTATATGGTCTTCTTGGCCTTGGAGAAGCTTGTAATCACCTTGAAATAGGCCCCCTACTAGGTTTTACAGGAGACAAGGTTTACTAGGAGTGGAGGGGCTATATTGATGCCTGACATAATATGAACTAAGCCCAAGTAGAAGATTGTCATGGTGGGGTTTTAGGCTCCATTATATAACACCATCTACGGGTGTAGATTCTTTGTAATTTTTAAAGTCTTGGTCCCATATTTGATGAAGTTTTCTATTGAGGGTGGGGTTAGACACATTCGAGGATACCAAGAAGATGTGACAATAGTGCTATTTTGCTGCCATATAAGGTTTTGATTGTCTAACTATCGCCAAAATTGCAAAGAATATGTACAAAGTCTCAAGTGTCGAGCATCCATTCGTGTTGACCGAATTGACTCCCATTATAAGTCCTTGCTTATTCGATAAATGAGAACTAGATATTCTGGCCCCTTTACCTCTTACAATAGGGAAAGAGCAGTATTTGCTCCATGACATCAAATATTTCACTGGTTTGGTAGAAGCATAATCAACTTGGTTGATCACCCAAGAAGTCATAGTAGGATTCATATTGGAGTTTATCTTTTGATAGTTCGAAGTTCCTTGCACACTAAACGTGGATAACATAAAGTAGTTCAATAATGTAAATATAAAGAATTTTTACCTAGGGTATTGGGTAGATGTGGCCTATGCCTCCATTGTGCACCCAAATATCAACATCTTGGCTAAGGTTACAAACCGAACCATTCTTTCAAATTGAAAACTTGACTATCTTGGTGTAGAAATCAACATGAGTAGCCTACTGCACCTCGCCTCGAAGACCTACAGATGAGACTATTTCATGTTATTTTTCAATGTAGAAATCAACATGAGTCAAAAAATTCAGGCTTACAATCCACATGCCAACTCTAAACTAAGAAGACAGGAATGGATCTCGTACAAGGGATTGAGAACTTAACCAGAGTAGCCTACTAGTAGATGATGCCATTGGTCGAAGAATAGTAAACCAATAGAAGATGGCTCAGTACCATAACCAAAAGGCCCCGTCGAGCAAGTTATAGGTGAAAGACTCCATTCTTAAAAATGCACGATTCATAAGTCATAAGCCTAAGTATGCCATACTTTTACCAAATTGGAAAGATCATTACATCATATAAACAGAAGTATCAATAACTTTAGAAGTTTGGGCAACTTCTTGATTCAAGAGGATTTATTTTTAAATTCTTTTGACAAATGAGATTTGATTCTATTTCTTCCTTGATATTCCCTTGACTAAAGGAGCCCAATTCAATGGTCCAAGGTATTCACTATTTCTAATCTTCTACATGGTTGATGTATGTCCCATGCAGACCAAGCGTAACGAGATATGCTTCATTCATACAAAATGGGCACTCATATTTTGGATGATGAACAAAAGCATGAATTTGGTTAGCTAGTAGCCCAAAACCATTTAACATGCCACCTTGTGTCTTGAGTGGACACGATTTGGTGAGGTATATCCTATTGACACAGGGTGAACGTTTGTATGCCATTCACTCATTTACGTTCTAACTTCAATCTACAGACTCCTATACATCCACCAACTGTCCTATTGCACGTATGATTTAGTGAAGCACATTTATTTAAACAAAATGGGCATTTGTGTCCCACGTGATGAATAAAAGAAAGGAATTGGGTTTCTTAAACTCAATTGCGTGATTGAAAGTCCCAAACGATTGGACCGACTACCCCGATTTGATGGATAATACGAGTGTTTGGGCCCATCATTGTACTCTAAAGTGACTAACCTATGATTTCGAGTAAAGGAGCTACATGTTATGACTGTTTGAGTTTCAAGTGCTAAAAGGAAAAGGTTAAAAAAGAAAAGAAATACCCTTAGGTCTACTGAAAATTGATGTATAAAAAGTTTCAGGAGGTCTCACATTTTGATACCCACAAAATCTTGGGTATTAAAAAAAAAGAGAAGAAAGAAGAAGAGAGCCCTAGTCAATGACATCACTATTGCCACTATCATTACCACAATCTTCGAAAGGAAGGCTCCGGAGGGAATCATGGTGACTAGTTCATTGCAATGGTGACTACTTCATTGACTCCACAGGCCAAGGTTGCATCTTGGTATAAATTCTAGTCATTGTTCTAGTTCCATATTGCAATGCACTAAAGGTGAGGAAGATGTTTTCGCCACCTTGAACATACATCTTCTCATGCCTTTGTCTCTAAACCCACGAAGCTGCTCCTTCAACTTGAAGACATCTATTATCAACTCCAGAGACAACGGATTTCTTTCCTTGCTTCATCCAGCTCTTCTTGGGCATGGTTCAATTGATCTCCTAGCCAAGTTGGTATACCTTTATAAAGAACAATTTGCATTTATTATTGATCATATTAGCTTCTTGTAATGTAACCATCGCTTAACCTAGACATGGCTGGTTTGGAACCAGTCGGAACTGAACTGGGCTAGGGATCACCTGGTTCAATTCAAGTTCCACATTTCATCAAATGCCAATTTTGAAATTTTTATTTTTAAGATTGTAATTTTTAAATATTTCTTATTGATTCCAAGTCAAATCGGAACCAGCAGTTCTGGAACTAAAACTAAATTTAGTCCTGAACCGGTTCAGTTCCAAATTCAAGTTCCAAGAAAACTGGAGCCCAGGTTTGAAGTACCAGTTCTGGTTTACCTAAAATCGACCATGTCCAGCTTAACCACACAAGACCATCAAATGCCATCACCCCTACCACCGTGACCATTTCTTCCATGATCATCCGCCACCACACTGCCACCATCGCAACTTTTAAAATCGATCAACATCAGAAGATGGTTTTTTCTAATTTCCAGAATAAATTCTATCACTAGCATCGTTTACATATATCTGACAAATACCAAATTAGAATCCAAAGAGTCCCAACAACACGTCCATACAATTACAATCCCAAACGCCTTAGCCACCGAAAATATCGGGATAGAAACACATCCAAAGAATCCCAAACGCCTCTTGCTACCGAAAATATCGTTGAAACAAGGACCCCTAAAACTAGGGCTAACTACAGCTGGCGGCGTGCCAATCGCGAACTTGATGTATTCATGCTTTCAATATTCGCTGACTTATTTCCCTCAAATAGCAAAGTCAGACCCACGCATGCGAGTGAGAGAGGGAGAGGGAGGAGCTAGCGTTTGTCATTCCTCAGCAGATTTGCAGCCACGAAGAAGGAAGGGCGCGGTCGATGCTGAGCCAAACCCTTCTTTCCTCTGTTTCTTGTTATTAAATGTTCGTCATTACCACCATTACGCAGTGTTGTGCTGCAAATGCTCCTCCTCTTTTGATGTCTTCTTTGTGCTGCTGCTTCATCACTTCCAATGCTGAATCGTTCGATCAAAACCTAGGTTTTTCGTGGAAATCGCACTCTTCCTGCATACGATCTCTCTGCAACCATCACCAACTAAGCGGGATCTCTCCTCTTCTTTTCGGCTCCATCTTCGCTCATGAGTAATCCCAAGGTATTCCTTCTCTTTTACCTATTTCTGTGCATCATATTTCTGTGGTTTTAGGTGGTTATTTGTATTTGAAGGCGTTTTCGTGGTTCCATGGGCCATCATCGATTTTGTCTTCGGTTTTTCGTGTGCTGTTCTTGCATACGATTAGGGATTTTATGTTTCTAGGTGAAATATAATGAAGGATGGTTATGGGCATTCGGGCTTTAGAAATATTCTACGCCATATAGGAAGGAACTTTTGTTCTCTGAGAGGGATATGTGCTGAAGAGTTCCTATAGGAACTTTGGTTGAAGCATCTGCAAATCTAATTGGATTTACTTCGCAATTGGGTGTTTAAATGGTCACAAGGCAAACCTTCCCATTTTACTTTGGTAAAGTCTTAAATTCTGCGTGCTATGAGAGATGCTTAGTGTTAGCTTTGGTTTGCTGGACGCCTCACTTCCATGGCAATTGTTATGCAATATGGTAGTTTTATCAACTACTGTTGTTTCTTCATAACTTTCTGGTTTTATCCATGCATTGCGATGTGGCTGGTGTATGTATCCATTTCAAAAGAGACCAGTTGTGATGCATAGTTTGACGCCTCTATTTGTTGAGCAGGTTCTTGTGTTCGGATCATTCACCGAATATGAAACAAAATTATTCCAGAAGGATTTTGTGGAAGCCTCCTCTGAGCCCGTGAAAAAGACAGAACTACGATTTGGATCATTGGACTATGGGGCAGTTGCTGGAATACAAAGCCCCAAGAAGTCGGATCAATCAGGCGGTTCCAAGAGTTGTGAACCAGTAAAACCCTTTATTGAGAATGGGCTGTCAAAGAACAAATCAAAATCTGTGGATGCTGTACAAAGTTCTTACTCAAATAAATCTGATATAGGTCATCCCCAGCGGCTTCCTGTCCATAATGGTGAGGAAGCCTGCAGAAAAAGTGTTGTCATGACCAGCTTGGTGTCTCATTCAGCGCAAAATGGATCAGTCTCCCTAAAGACATCAAAAAAGCTGCTGCTGGAAGAGATGGGCACTTATCTCATTGGAAATTCAAATATTGCAGGAAAAGTAACAAGGAATTCACACAATGCTTTGGAGGTTCAGAAGAATGTGAACGGTGCTTCTGATGCTAAACACGATAAAACAAAGATGATCTCTTCTTCCTTACAGAACTTGAATATGCCGCCTGGCTTTGTAAGCAACACTGGGTTTGGAGAAGCTGAAGCGTGAAGGGCATTTGGAAAATCATAAACATAGAATCCTGAATGTGAAATACCAAAAGGTGGAAGTACAGCGATGACAAGTGATGCTATTACTTTTGGTCATTTAGCGAATGTTCTGGCTGCAGAAAAGAATATTAATAAAACAAGCAATGGCATAGGGGAAACTTTCAAACATCTGCAACCTAGAGGCCTAATAAACTTGGGCAATCTGTGCTTTCTAAACTCTGCATGCGCTTCTCTCCTGTTCACTCTTTGTTCAGCTCTTACAAAAACTTAAAGTTTGTGATATTCCCAAGGTTAGATCTTAAATTAAGATGACAAATGAGGAACTTTCCTATTTATGATTTGCATGAAAGTTTACTAATCCTCCTCTTCTTTTAGATGGGATATCCAACACTGCATGCATTTACAGGGCTCATTTCTGAGTTTGAGGTGTCTAAGGATTTGAGTGCAAGATAGAATATGCCAGCTATTATTGAGGTTGGAAAGCCTTTTATTCCGGCTATGTTTGAAGCAGTCTTAAAAAAGTTCACTCCAGGTAGCATATCTCGGAGGCCAAGGTGTGTACTTTCTCATGGTCAAACTCTGTAAAATTCACTTCATGATGTTAATTTTCTTCATAATCAACATAGACTTTGGAATAAAAATTCACATCTGCAAGAGTGATAGAAAATTTAATATAGATGTTACACATAAGATTAATATAGGTTGATGAAAATGGAGAGGTGCATAATGTATTCTATGTGACAAGAAGATAAAATATTAATATATAGAACACTAATTAGATCTCCTATGTTTTATAGTTCTGAGTATAGGGCTGTTAATGATCAACATATACAAAAGATATCCATGGCAAAAATGCTCTATGGAAACAAAGAATCCATGTAGCCGACATATTTTTACTATGATTGTTCGGCTACAGATTCCTACTCCATATCACGACACAAAGAAGATTTTTACTGTGATGAAGAGCCATACAATGATCTCCGACACAAATTCTGTAAACCTTAACGGCTTAACCCTTCCGCAATCAACACGGACCTCAAGCTTTTGGGTTTGATTCGGGTCCGTGCAAGCCTCTCAGGTCGGGTCACAATTCACGCCCATCACAAATTCAAGCTGATTTATTGTTTGAACTATGAACTTTTAATTGCCTTCTCCAAGTACAGAATACATATCTGGTAAGGAGAGGGACTACATGATTATTTAAGGACTGGACATATGCCCAAGCCCAGACATGGAAAAGAAAAAGGTGTATGCCTAACACAAAGAAACAACTTACGATATCTAAACATATTCCATGAAGTGAACAAAGGTTAGGAAAAAGACATTCAAACTCAAGCGCTTTACTAATCTGAGGCTTTGTTAGTCACTTTTTTGTCACAAATTCTGCAAAGACAGGCTCTTTATCTTCTCCTTCACTTTGTTACGTGTGCTGGTGATCACACCCTGAACTGCCTAAGGGATGGGATGTTATATTGGACGACTTGTCGCCAAGCAGATTGAGTGGGGTGATAGTCGTCCCACCAGAAAGCATGCTCAGGGTCCCTGCACAACGTGTATTCTTTGGTACCACTGGCATCAACCGTCCCACACCATATGCTGATGTTGGTTCCCAAACAGCACGCCTTCAACCGGTTGCCAAATGCCACTGAACAAAAATCAGTGAGAAACAAAAGTCACCATGAAATTCTATTTTGTAAATATATATCTCTTTATATATATATATATATATATATATATAGCGGTATAGTATAAGTTGGGCTATCATGTTGCTGAGGGAAACATAATCTCCCAACTCATGTAAGATAGTATTGATGCTGATGCACGACGGGCACCTCATGACGACAAAGGGAAGCAACCTATCGCACAAGATAACAGCCGTTTTTATAGAGAATTTTATTCATAGAAATGCCAACGGAAAAGGAGAGGCGGGCTGCACTTGATTGCCCTAACTTTAGGCATGTTCAAATCCGGTTAGTTTTGAACCTGGAACCGTAACTGAATTTGGCTGGGGCCAGTTCTGGTTTCGATTTCAGAACTGTCGGTTTCAGGGCAGTTCAAGTTTGAGTCTGGGACCAACAAATTTATTAAAGGAACTTTAAAACTTATAAGAAAAATATGAAAAACAGAACCAGGTTTCGAGGCACCAGTTCCGCATTATAAAAGGTTAAACGAGGTTGTTCCCGGTCTCAGGCCCGATTCTGGTTCTGGTTTTGGTTGGGTTCTGTTTCGAATTAAACCTGTCATGTCTACCTGACATTTCACATGAAGCAGAAAACCGGTACGATTCTTTGTTCAGCCTGTTTACAAAAAATGAGGGACGTCAGATAAAAGATGAAAAAATCGCTAACGAATGATCCGAAAAGCATCTGTTCATGTCTAACCAAATAACATTTGAAAAATCGGGTCTTATTCAGGTCGACTTGTTTTTGACTAGACAAGATAAAAAGAACATTAGTACGAGCAAAAGCACGCAAATTGCTGGCAATATTAATACGGTTACATGAAAATCGGAGGCGGGACATGAGCATAAATTTTACATAGTGGTTAGTACTGTCAGTTCGGGGGAGGTTCGAGAACTGTCAGTACCAGGGCAATTCCAGTTTGACTCTCGAACCGATAAATTTATTTAAAATACTTAGAAATTATAAGACATATAAAAACTAAACCAGGTTTGGAAGAGCCAGTTCCGTATTATAAAAGGTGAAACGAGGTGGTTTTTGGTCTCGGACACAATTCTGGTTCTGGTTTTACTGGTTTTGGGTTCAGCTGATTCCTGGTCCGGTTTAATTTCGATTGAAACCTGCCATGTCTACCTGACCTTTTACACGAAGCAGATAACCACTACGATTCTTTGTTCGGCCTGCTTAAAAACAAAGCAGAAGCAGATAAGATAAAAAAGAACATTAGTACGAGCAAAAGCATGCAAATTGCTGGCAATTTTAATACGGCTACATGAAAATCGGAGGCGGGATATGAGCTAAAAGTTTTCATTTACGTCCATCCAAAATAACAAAAACATACAGAAAAAGAAAAGGGCCGCGTTCAGGTTGGGTTGTTTCAAACATAAACACGAGATAGCATGACATGCACGTGATCGACAAAATGAAGCTGCCACTCCTCGATTTGATTTTCAGGTAGCCTCCCCGTACATATTTTTGGCTTCTTGAGTATTTTACATTCTAGTGAGAACCTTATAGGGATCTGTGGGCAGAACAAACACACACTCACCTTGTCGAAGCACAGTTAAGAATGCATTGTAATTGTCAAGAATGACAACCGGAGGAGAGATGGTTGCCACTGCAGCCTGGAGGAGCTGGTTGTGTTTCATACAGAAGGCATTGGTGGAAGCCACACACCGTGAGTATGAAACTGCGTATGTGACTCTTGGGCTGCATCCGATGGCCTGCAAATTCGAGACGATAACTTTTTTCACCCCCAAATCATGCAGCCTTTGCAGGTTTCTTGCGAGTTGATCAATAACTTGCTGTTGAAATGCGGGAAGGCCCTACAAAATCCACAAGAATTAAGAAAGTATGTATAACGCAGTTTTCATCATTTCAATGCAATGCAAGACATCCAGGTAAACCACCGCAAAGAGAAAATTCTGAGGCCTTTAATGGTTGGAGTCTACCTCAATAGTCTAAATTTGCAGCACCGGGATATTTTCCCCCCACAGCAGTCATCATGATGGCACCGTCGGGATACTCTTTCTGTTCCCACCCAATCAGTTGATGATTCCGACAGTCTAAACCAGCTGGGTATGCTGCTATTGTTGTGGCGGCCAAAGTGCACGAAAGGAAGGCTCATTTCGATAAATCGACCGCTATATATATATATATATATATATATATATATATATATATGTAGGTAGATGTAAATGTAAAATTATTTGTGAATAAAGGAAGAGGGTTGGGTTAGGCTTTCGACACGTAATACTTTGTGAGACTTATCTACCATGAATTCTACAAATTATGAGCATTTGAGTTGGGTCATTCCCTCTTAGCGAAGAAGAATATAAATACAATTTTCAAAAAATGAGATAGAACATTTAATTACTTATAAGAGTGGTTTGTGATAAATACAAATGGATTATTTTATTTGTAGAAAAAAAGATAGATCGTGTTGTAAATATTCTAAGGTAATTTTAGGAAAAAGTTTAACTATTAAACATCGACTTTTAATAATGAATTTGCAGGTAAAAAAGTAGACAAAGAATAATAGAATGCATAGAGCTATTCAGACTACATGGTAAAACGTGAAATGTGAGAAAAAAGAAATATTTAAACAAAAAGTTTTTCAATGAGATGCTTCGATTTATATAGGTATACCTTATAATATGTAAAACAATATAACTATACATATTAGGAAAGTGGCAAAAGATGTATTAAGGGAATCAAAATGAGGCATATCGGTATAAAAAGAAGTTAGGTGGTGGACTAAAGTGGTGCAAAACAAAATAAGGGCAAAGAATGGAGGTTACAAATTGTATTATGTAAAACAGACTATTGAAACTTAGGAGGCTAATTAGAAAGTAAAGAAACAAATGATAAAAGCCGTTAGTTAAATAAAATTCAAAATTTAAGAGGATTTATATAAAAAACTTAACTTAAAAGAAGGTAAAAGATATATTTTTATAATAGATAAGCTAGAGATAAGAAAACTAAGTATTTACTTTTGTTAGATGCATCAAAGATGAGGATGAAAAGATTTTAGTGGCGAATGATAATATCAAAAATAGATAAAAAATTTATTTCTGTATGCTTTTTAATGAAAATATATATGTTATTATTAGCTTAGTAAAGTTAGCTAAATCAGAAAAGTATATAAACTGTAATTTTTATCATCGTATTCAAAAGAATGAAGTAAAAGAGGCTATTAAATATATGAAGATTGATAAATCTATAGTGTCAGATAATATTCCTATAGAAGTATAAAAAATCCTACAAGAGATATGACTCATTCAGTCCACAAGGTTATATAATGAAAAATGGAAAACCTAAAAGATGCCCAAGGAATGGAGAGCGAGTAAACTTATACTTATATATAAGAACAAGTGAGATATTCATAATTGTTAGAATTATCAAGGTATAAAGTTAATGAGCCATAGTATGAAATTATGGGAAATAATTATCGAACTTAGGTTAAGACATGTATCGAGTTCAATAGAAAACCAATTAGGATTCATGCCTGACAGATCTACTATTGAAGTGATTCACCTATTGACACGTCTTATTCAATATTTTAGAATAAAAAAAGCATTCATGTGATTTTTATTAATCTATAAAAAAACTTATGAGAGGGTGTCAAGACATGTTTTCTGGAGAACCTGAAAAAGAGAAGTATGTCATTGACATACATAAATCTTATAAGAGACACATACGATGGTGCAAAAACTTGTACGAGGACTCATTAAGGAATACCAGAGTCCTTTGAAGTTAAGATTGGGTTACATCAAGGATCAACTTTAAGTCCATATTTATTTGTATTGGTCATTGATGATTTAACAAAACATATTAAGATAAAGTACCTTGGTATATGTTATTTGCAAATGATATCGTGTTAGTGGATGAGTTTGAGGAAAAGGTTAATAGGAAATTAGAACAATGGAGATAAACGTTAGAAAGTAAAGGCTTCCGACTTAGTAGAACAAAGATAAAATATATAGAATATAAGTTTGATCATTTGAGTACTTTAGAGGACACAAAAATTAAGATTGGGATACATTGCGTCCATCACAAGGAATGTTTTAAATACCTAGGGTCAATTTTTCAAAGTGATGGAAAATTTGATAGAGATGTTAAGCATAGTATTAATGTCGGTTGGTTAAATGGAGAGGGTTGTAGGTATTCTGTGTGATAAGAATATATCATTAAAGTTAAAAAGTAAATATTATATAACAACAATTAGACTTGCTATGTTTTATGATTCAGAGTGTTAAGCAGTTAATCATCAATATATGCAAAAGATGTTTGTAGCAGAAATGAAGATGTTTAGATGAATGAGTGGTCAAACAAGAGAAGACCGTATACATAATGAGGTTATTAGAAGTCAATTGATAATAACATCAATAAAGAATAAAATGAGAGAAAATCGTTTAAGATGGTTTGACACGTAGAAAGATAACTAAAGGATGCTCATGTAAAAACATAAAAAAGTAGATTAAAGTGCTGGAAAGAAATTATAAAGAATGATATAGTTAATATTGAGTCAACTGCTAGCATGACACATGATAGGGTTGTGGAAACAAAGAATCCATGTACCTGATCCCATCTAGTATGAAAAAAGGCTTAGTTGTTGTTGAACGACTCAAACTATATTGTCGAAGTACAAATATCATCATAAACTCTTGGTTATCTTATTAAGGTTAAAAGCTTATGTGTTTTGTAGAAAATTAAAAATGAATCCAGCACAAAGAGGCATAGTTCTCCTACCTAAGGATTTAACTTGGAAGAACCTTAAGTAAAGGTCATGAGTTCGATTCTCAGGCCTTAGTCTGGCAGGTTCTGTCGAAACAAGCTTGCCTGCTGAAAAAAAAATCAGCTTCTATACATTTCTAACATGGGAAAAAAATGGCATTTATTCAAAATATGCGTTTTAGGGTTGTTTGAGTAACACGCTTGGTTCTCGATTGACGGTAAATACCTCGCGGGAGCCATTCCTTTCTAAATAAACTCTGTAATCATTTCCTGCGTATGAAACAAGAGCAACGGAGGTGTCGAGATAGTCAGCATAGAGGCCACTTTTGATAAGCTGTTCAAACGCATCAATTTGCTGCGTCATCGATGGTAGGCCTGTGAATGTGTCGAAGACGCCGGTTCCTCCGTAGGCAAAATTCATGCCATAACGTTGAAGCTCCACGTTCTGCTGCCTCTTGGTGTATGGAACCGGACTACGAAAACCCAAGTAGTCAGCTGCATGCAACAAGAATCCTTCTGTTGATTAAACTCGACTTCTGGATTTTAATGTGACAAAACGCCAAAGCACAAATACAACAAAAATGTGTTAATTAATTATGCATGTATGTATGTATATATGCATAAGTACTTTTGTACGTAGTTGTATATTTATGAATATATGTACGTGTAAAGGAAAGAGTTAGATAAACTGAATGAGGGTGGAGTAGCATGCTGCATACCTACAAAATCTGCCATGACTTTACCATTTGACCATCGACCCGTTGGATACCCAGGGTACGTCTCTCCATAAGGATATCTGAATGAATAGTGTGGTAGATCCGGGCTCTGCGTGTTCCCAGTATCAACAAATGAGTCCCCAAACACAAAAAGCTTTCTGACATGATCCCCAGCTCTTAGACCTACAACTGTAACAATCCCATTATTAATATCATCAATTATAAAACTGACGCGCGTGTATATATATATATATATATATATATATATATATATATATATGTGTGTGTGTGTGTGTGTGTGTGTGTGTGAGGTGGACTGTGAATGTGTGGTCAAGAAAAAAGAAAAATAAAATGTGGATGTGGATGTTCAACTAAGATGAGGTTGATGGACACTTGAAGAGGTGGGCCAAACGAAGCACTCATAAAGAAAGTGATATATTAAATTGTGAATATTTAAAAAATGAAAGAGGATTTCAAAAGTATTAAAAGGAAATAATAAAATATGAGTTTACTGTAACATTGTCAAATTTGATACAAGATAAAACATAAATTACAGCTACCAAGAACCGATGAACCCAACCACTTAGTACAAGCTAAGGCTTGCGATTGATTTTAGTTTTGGTGCAAAACTGAGGTATGGACATGCGGACCCAAGTCTTTCCAGCTATCCCCTTCATCCCTTAAAAGTAAAGTAGGCTATTTTGGGAAGCTCGAACATGCACTTCTATACATGCACAATAAAGAGTGAAAGGTTTACCCATAAGAGAGAACATGAAGCAGCCAATCCATGGTTTTATAACCATGGATATTATATCTCCTTTAATCAACAGGGGCACGCTCAAATGCGGGAACACGCACAGAGAACCAGAGAGAGAGAAAAAGGACTGGATGGATTATAGGGCTTCCCTTTAGGCGGGTATTTATAGGGCATCAGAAGAATTAGGGTACTGTTCGGGGGCGTCTTGCCCAAGTCACGCCCGTTCCGTACTAACTGGATTTGATGAATCTCGACACTTCTGATTCGCTTAAAAAACACATGAATTGGCCAAGTCAACCTCATCTACAACTAGGTTCGATGAATGGCCATGACGGCCACGCTTGGCTTGTCTCATGTCAACTCTTCCTGTCTAACTGCCTTTGCTTACGTGAAGGAACCCATAAAATCATTTGGTAGCCAGATCATATATTTGACTATTGGCAGAATGGTATTAATTTTTTTTTAGTTTTTCATCTCGACCGTCTATTTCTTTTGATTTATATACACAGGTAACAAAGGAATTAGACCTTGCTGATTGGTGCTCACAAGATGTTGAGTTCTTTGGTATCCGAGAGGAAATCATGAGTGATCGTAACACAATTCATGGGCAGGTTTTAGACAGAGCTCTTCGGCATGTTGGGACCAGTGTTATCCGTATCGCACCGTATCGTACGTATCGTATCGTGAGCCACCACGATACGATACGGGGGCCCGTATCGTGAAACCCACAGTATCGCACCGTATCGTGCGATACGGGCCGTATCGCACGATACGGTGCGTATTGATATGGGCGATACGCCCTGGGAACCTTATAAAGGGTCCCGAGCCGACTGAAACCCGCGATTTTTCGCGGGTTTCCTCTCTCTTCTTGGGTTCCTCAAGCTCCCTAAGAGTCGATTTTTGCCTCCTTAGTGTTCAAAGCTCCAAAATTGTGCCCTACGGTGCCCGTGCAAGCCTCCAAACTCGGATTTTGGTATATTTTTAATGTTTTTTTCATTATTTTCCTTTATATTTGTTGTTTTTTGTGTTATTTCGGTTTTTTTTCTTCTAAATGACAAAATATGAAGTTATTAAGTGTGTGTATACGATTTTTATTGCATTCATGAAGTGGGAGACACTCGATTTGAGTGTTATTTGAAGATTGGGGAATTTACGAAGTGCTTTTATTTTCAGGCTTTTGTTTGAATTAAAGTACTCCATTGAGATGGCAGGAAGGGGTGGTAGAGACTCTCATTCAAAGTCTGATGATCCGGCATGGCAGTGGGGTATACCAGTTGAGGGTTCAAGGTTAAAAATCAGATGCTTATTTTGTGAAAAGGTGGTTAGTGGTGAAATTTCAAAGTTGAAACACCACCTAGCAGGAACCAGGAAAGAAGTTGCTCCATGCACAGGCAAAGTTAGAAGTTTACCAGAAGGTATTAAATGGCAATGCCTACAGATGATTGAGAACATACAAGAACGGAGACAACAAAAGGATGATTTTCATATGTATGAAGAAGCTGATGATGCTACTGCCACTGGATTTGAATTCACTGATAGTTTGCCTTCAGATGCTCGAACAGAGATTGGTAGTAGCAGTTCACGAGCACCTACTAGAGGAAAGAGGGTTGCAGTTGAAGACTTTGGAGGTGGCAGAAGAGGAAGTTCAGGAAGGAGTAGAGGAAGAGCTTCTCCTTCTAGCATACATTCGTTCTTTCCTCCTTCTACTACACCTGGTGCTCAATCAGGAATTTGTGCTGCTATGGCTTCAAAACAACTGCATGATCAGGCAGACCTTGCAGTGGGAAGATGGTTTTATGATGCATGCATTCCATTTAATGCAGCAAATAGTTTTCATTTTCAAGCAATGGCAGATGCAATTACAAATATTGGTCTATGATATAAGATGCCCTCTTATCAGAAGTTGAGAGGGAAGATATTAGATCAGACCGTAATTGAAGTGCAACAATACTGTTCGACTTTGAGACAGTCGTGAAAGGAAATAGGATGCACTATTATGGCAGATGGATGGACCGATAGGCGAGGAAGGACATTGCTAAACTTTCTTGTATATTGTCCTAAAGGACTCATGTTTTTGAGATCTCTAGACATGTCATAAGAGAGACACACTGCAGAGATCCTACGAGAAGAATTTGATAAGATTATACAAGAGGTTGGGCTATAGAATGTGGTCCAATTGATTACAGATAATGCAGCTAACTATAAAGCAGCTGGGAAGGAGTTAGCTGATATTTATGGGACTTTCTACTGGACACCATGTGCAGCCCATTGTTTAGATCTCATCCTCGAGGACATTGGTGAGTGTTGCCAAGATATTACAAAATTCATTTACAACCATGCATTTGTTTTGTGTATGATGAGGAGATATACAGAAGGTGCAGAGCTTCTTCGCACAGTTGTAACTCGGTTCGCAACAAACTTCTTATCTGTACAAAGTATTGTGAGACAGAAGCAAGCTTTGAAGAGAATGTTCTCCTCAGATGAGTGGCAACAATTTGCAGAGTTGCCTCAAAACAGAATAAATAGAAAGTTGAATGAGATTGCAGAAACAGTTTTTAGAAGTTCATTTTGGAATGCATGTGTCAGATTATTGAAAATTACTTGTCCATTAGTGAAAGTTTTGAGATTGGCTGATAGCGAGGAGAAACCATCTATGGGCTACCTTTATGAAGCCATGGACAGGGCAAAAGAAGCCATCAGAAATAATTTTAATGGAAAAAAGAGAGATTATGTGCCCGTGTGAAAAATAATTGATAGTAGATGGAATAAACAATTGCATCAGCCTATTCATGCAGCAGCATATTATCTAAACCCATCATTCAGGTACTCAGAAACCTTCAAAAGGAACGGTGAGGTTAATCGAGGAATCATTGATTGTATCGACAGATTAGTCCCTGATGAGAGCATAGCAGATGCGATACATCGAGAGATGGAGATATATGATAATGCTCTTCACTTGATGGGTTTGCCTGTTGCAATTCGCAACCGCTCTACGATGCGTCCAGGTACATTGTTTATTTTCATATTTAAGTTGCATCTTATATTACTGTGGATTATTATGTCTCTAATGTTTGTATTTTTTTTATAGATGTTTGGTGGAACAGGTTTGGAAGTAATTGTCCAAACCTTCGAGATTTTGCAGTCAGAGTCTTAAGCCAAACCTGTAGTGCAACAGGTTGTGAAAGAAATTGGAGTGTTTTTGAACACATCCATACAAAAAAGCGCAACAGGTTGGAACACAAAAGGCTTAATGATTTGGTTTATATTCGTTGTAACATGTGCCTTCGTGAAAGGTAATGTTGTATTACTTTCAAATTTTCAATTCAATATTATTTAACTTCAGTTTTCAATTGTTAATATTACTTACTAATTGTTTATCTTTGTTTGTGTCGTAGGCAATTAAAAAAAGTAAATAGAGAAGAAAGTCAGTTCGATCCAATAAGTTTGGATAATTTTGATATATTAGAAGATTGGGTTATGGAAGACACTGAAGAAAATGCCCTCCTAAGAGAAGAAGACGTTGCCTGGATTAATTTGGAAGGAGCGCAACAACATTATGGAGATAAAGAATTTGATTTTGAAGAAGAAGGTGTGGGCGTAGCTGATGATGATGAGGATCTGCAACAAGGAGAAGATGAAGATTATTTAGTTGATGATCCTGATTACAATTTATAAAATGTAACATTATATGTAATTGTAGTGTACTGTAAAGTGTAAACTATGTCTGTATTTTATTTTTTGGATTCAAAATATATAAATTTGGATGCAATTGTTCAATGTTGAATGCTCAATCTGTACTAAACTTACATTATATGAATTTAAAGCAATTATCAGATTTTTCCTGATTTTTCCAATTTTTTTCGATTTTTTACTAAATTTTATTGATTTTTAATTAATTTTTACATTATTTTAATATTAAAGTACGATACGATACGATACGATATGATACGCCCGTATCGTGGAGCCCAGCGATACACGATACGATACGCGTCAGACAACACTGGTTGGGACCACGTCTTTGATTTTTTTGCTACTCATCACCCACAAAACGATGGTCAAACGGAGCGTATTCGTGACTGCGCTTACACTACGTCTGGTAGTGGTGTTAGTACGGGAGCACTATAGGTTATAATCCTACCGTGGGAAGTGCATCTAAGCTTATGCATGCAAGCACACATACTATTGTGTACCAAACAAGGAACCAATTGTTGGCTTGGAATTGTGGTTTCATAAACCTAATTTCAGTTAGAAATTTCTGCATCAGGGCATAGGTTGGCCACATGAACTGTACTCTAGAGTTTCATAAAAACCCAAGTATCACCTTTCCTCTCTTCTTGTTACCCTCCTCCTCCTTGCACAACAACCAAAGCATTAGTGTCATTCACAAATCAAACACGGAATCATGATTATAAGCTCATGTGAGTATAGGGGGTTTAACACCATGAATCAAACACTCTGTTACACCCATCCACTTACATACAATTAGATGTAATCTATGGCTTTTCTTTTCAACTTTAGAAGTTTTGGCCTCGACTCAAAGTTGATCATTGCTGGTCATGGGACGAGAATATATAATAGTGGTCATACTCCTTAGTCATGAACTGTAGGAATCCAATCAAGTGTCCATTATGTGAGGTGACATCTAAGGCCTTTGTTTCACTTGCCCACCTTCCAGTGATGATAAACACCCTACTTATAGTTTTTCTTAGGGTGTTTTAGAAAAGAAAATTTTGATACAATAATTTTTATTTTGGAAAATCCAAACAAAAAAATTAAGAATCTACAATTTCTGGTATTTGCGTTAATCATATTTCCTTGTTGAGTTTGCTGCAGATGATCATTAAAAAGCTTCATGCATATATGGAACTAGCTGCTTGATTTGGTTTGATTTTCTCCCATTGACACTCTCTAATGATTAACTTCAATAATTTCACAAGAATGGAAAGTGTTTACTAGTTTCATTTCCCATTTCTCATGTCATTCAGCTTCATACATAACTTGTTCAGATTTTGTACATGAGTCATCCCATTCCATACTTTAATGTTTTGCCTTATGTATATGCATACATTACATATATTCTTTAGGAAAGTTTATATATTACATACATGGATATTATACAAAACCACATGCCCTCCCATCACATACATGCATATATACATGTGCATGCATATATACATGTGCATGCATTATGTAAACACACACACACACACACACACACACACACACACACACACATATATATATATATATATATTCTTTTTTTATGTTGAACACATACATTTTATGATACTACATATATATATATATATATATATATATATATATATATATACTCACTAATAGTATATGATATATATAAGACATATGTTACAAATATATAGTTTTATACGTAGAATATATAGATTGTTTTTAAGTTATAACATATAAATATATTCATATTTTATGTTACATTCCTATACGTATATATATGTATATCTATATAGCACATATTTAATATGTATGCATGACTTTCCATAATGACCAAAGATATTCCTGCCTTGCTTAAATTCACTTCCAATGGTAGACCTTTTTATATTGAAAGCAAGTGGATTCTAGAGCTTTCTTGTTCTTTTTCTTCAATTAGAAATTTCATATCTAATTTAGTTCATTGTAAAGAAGATATGGACCCTCTTGATAAATATCTTATTATCCAAGGTTTTTAGAATCATTTCCTATGTTTTAAAATTGCATATTGAGAAATAGCTTTTGTGAATCAAAAGTACAATTTTTTTATTAAAGAAAATTTTGGGTGTTTATAGATGCCCCTCTTTGGTTGTTACTCCTAGAACTTAAGATGAAGAAGTATTCTCATCAAAAGGAAGAAAACATCGCTAACGAATGATCCAAAAAGCATCTATTCATGTCTACCCAAATAACAATGTTTAAACCAGTAAGCTAAAAGATGAAAAAATCACTAACGAATGATGCAAATAACATTGGAAAAATTAGACTTTATTCAAGTTGACCTGGTTTTGACTAAGATAAGTTAAAAAAGAACAGTAGTATGAGCGAAAGCATGCAAATTGCTCGCAACTTTAATAAGGTTACATGAAAATCGGAGGTGGGATATGAGCTAAAAAGTTTTCATTTATGTCCATCCAAAATAACAAAAACACACAGAAAAAGAAAAGGGCCACGTTCAGGTTGGGTTGTTTAAAGCATAAACACGAGATAGCATGACATGCGCATGATCGACAAAATGAAGTTGCCACTCCTCGATTTGATTTTCTGGTGGCCTTCCCGTACATATTTTTGGCTTCTTTAATTTTATGCTTCTTTTGAGTATTTTGAATTCTAGTGAGAGCCTTATATGGATCTTGTGGGCAGAACAAACACACACTCACATTGTCGAAGCACAGTTCAGAATGCATTGTAATTGTCAAGAATGACAACTGGAGGAGAGATGGTAGCCACTGCAGCCTGGAGGAGTTGGTTGTGTTGCATGCAGAAGGCATTGGTGGAAGCCACACACTGTCAGTATGAAACTGCGTATGTGGTGCTTGGGCAGCACCCGATGACCTGCAAATTCGAGACTGTAGATGTGAAAATTTCACTCCAACCTATGTAGAGACTTGAAATAAACTTTTCAAACCTACTTCGTTTGTTCGAGCGTGCCAGCTAGTTTTCAAAACTAGAAAAGTTTGTAAATCTGACTTGTTTGGCGATTGTGGCTAAGCGAGATCTTGTCACCTTAGGCCTTCTTCAACTGATGCTCAAGGGTCAGCCTAGGCGCTTTGAGGACTCATTGGTGTAGGTGTGATTCCACATCCACTTTAAGAAAAACCTAAGAAACTTGATCAAATTCGTGCATTAGGTGTTTGGAAAACCAATTTTGCCAAGTTCTGAAAAATAGAAATTGGTTTTGTTTTCAAATCTTGCTTTCTGATTTTCTTTCAGTAGTTTCTAGATCTCCAAAAATCATGAAAAATTTACAGTTAATAGGCATAAATGTAGAGATTTTGAAAATATTTTTATTCTATTTTTGTGTTTATGATTATTTAGAATTAAATCAGGGAAGTGTCTTTACGCAGAAACTTGGAACTGTTCTGTCACAGAAATATAGAGACCCAAAGAAAGGTCTGTATCTGAATATACAGAACTCCAATTTTTGTGCACTTAGTGTTGTTGTAAAGCTATGGATGTCAGATTTCCAATGAACTAAGTTTCACTGAAATTGGACAACTACAAACAGAGTTATGGGATGATTACCTAGGCTCTATTGCAAGAAATATAGTTTTGACAGAGATGGTTTTGGATTTTCCCGACCTTATATACTTTTAATTACGTGGTTTCATGACCCTAAAATTCTTGAAAATTTTATCCTATGTGGCTTGTGTTGTAGATGAAGTATTTCAAATTTTAGGTGAATCGAAGTAGAAATAAGGAAATAAAAATTAAAACATCAGACATATGCAGAAATACTGAAAATAGTTTTTCTGTGTTTACAAGATACGTGATGCAACTCACCCGAATTTAAATGACATAATCACAGCAAACCCAAAGTAAATTGTTGAAGGGAAATGAATGTAAAGATATGTATTAACTTAAGCATAGAGGGGGTTAGGAGTTATAGGAGTTTTATAGAATATAGAGAGGTAGAATCAAGAAAGCAAACAAGTAGAGTGCATACGTAGGAAATGAAATTAACAACATATCTACTTGCTATTACAACATGAGGGGAGATGAAACTCCATTATTACAACCCCTTCCTTGAATTGAATGTTAAGAGGAGAATCAATATTCATAAAGGAAGAAAATACTTACTTAACAGCCTCCAAGAACAAACGGATTTACAAGAGGATCATCCCCTTCCTCTCTCGGAGCCACCCTCTCTTCTTCCTCTCTTTTCTCTTTTTTTTCTCTCTAATTTGCAGCACCTCCCCTCTTTCCTAGGCTCTCCCTCTCTTCCCTCATGTTTTGGCAAGTTCCTCAATGTGCAAGATGCTTGAAATGAGCCCCCTTGGCCTCTATTTATAGGCAAAGGGGGGTCTTGCTAGACCCTTCCATGGGGTGGGTCTCTTGGCCCAAATCCAACCCAAACTCTGTGGCCAGCTCATAAGGCCTTCACGTGGTCACCTAGGTTAACATAAATCCAGCACATCCAACTCTAGGTGAGTCGGTTTTGTCTTGGATCGAGCGAAGCACGCACCCGGCTAGGAGCCTCCTTTCACCCTAGGGTAAGGTGTCCTAGGGTGAAAGTGTAGCCGAGTCATGATGAGGTGTGTGACCCAAAGTATGTTAGGTTGGTTTGAGCCAACATAGGTCCAATCGGCCATGGTGGCGTAGGCGAGTTGGGCTAATGTGGTTTGACCAAAGTGGGCGGTTCAAGGCAATTCGGTCTAGCCAATGTGGTTTGATCAAACTAACTCATAGGTCACGGTTTGGCAAAGCAAGTTGGGTTTAGGCTTGGTCAATTGAAATAGGTTTGGTTGGTGAGGTTTTCTACTTGGATTAGTCTTTGACCTTGCCTTTAATGAAATTGTGCCTTGAATCTTCCCCTAGTCCATATGCGTTGAAGTCCCGTTTGATGCTTGCTTTAACTGTAGCCTTGATCCTCGCTGCTTCTTCGAAGAGATGATTCAGTTTTATCCCTGTTTGACTTGGCTTTTGCTTAATCTTTTAACTTTGACTTGGCATTACTCCAAATTCATTTGGATAATGGCAAAGAAGAAAACACTCCTTTTGATTTTACTTCCCTAAATTGACTTGAGAATATAGACTTTCCTTCATTTCATAGTATCCTTTTCTTCAAATTATGGAAGAGGGGATTTTAGCCAAAGGGGACTTGACTTATGTAAACACCCCAAAATGAGAATGTTTTCAACAAACTCCTGAATTTCGAAAACCAGCTCACAACCTTGTTTGGAACTTTTAAAACCCTGAAATTTTGAAGTTTAAACCTTTTTCAAAAATATTTCAAAATAAAGGTTTCGAATTTAAGCCAAAAACCCAAGGATTGCAAAATAGCTCAAACGGACAGGTGGAACCTGATCCAAAATCCAGCTTGAGATCAGGTCAAAAAGTGAAGGAGAGGCCCAGCCTATCCGGATAAAAGAGAGACGGAGGATCGAACCCGGTGTCCATTTCAAAAGTCAAATTCAGCTCCAAAAATGCAAAATGAAACTAAGACCCCGATGAAGCCGTTAGAAGTCAAGCACCGGGCCTGTAAAAAACGAAAATCAAAGTCTGTTGAAAAATCTAAGATTGACCTCATCAAGTGAAAACTCAAAACGGGGCCAGACAGATCAAAACCAAACATAAAAAAGTCCTGAAAGCAAGAAATTGGCTAGTCAAAAGGACTGGGAAAAACCAAGCCTAAAATCGGGTCGTCGAAGAACCGGAGCCCGCTCGAAAACCGTCCGTTTCATGTACCAAAAAGGGGACTCAAAAGAAAAAGTTTGGATCGGATCTAGACAAAAAAATCTAGATCTAGGGCCCATTGATGATTGGATTGGGTTGGATCTAAGGATCCACAACCGATCCAAAGAACCACCCTTGGCCTATAAATAGGGTCAAGGGGGTTCACATGAATAGATGTTTTTGAAATTCTTGGGAGCTTTGGGAAAAGGAGGAGAGAGAGGGAGTGAAAGTTAACAAAGGTGGGCTTGACCTAGGGGGTGGGATGCAACCAAAGTGGTTCGACTTGGGCTAGTGTGCTGCAACCAAGTGACCTTGACTAAGGGTGGGCTGCAACCAAGGTGGTTGTACCTTGGAGAAGAAGGCTGCACCTTGGAGGACTAGCTGCACTTGGTCGAACCGAGCTTGACCAAGAGTGGGCTGCACCACGGTTTACCAAGGAGGACCGAAACCAACCTTGGGGCTGACTTGACCACACGGCTGCACCAATGTGAAGGCTTGACCAAGGTGGATACGATTGCACCTTGGAGAAGAAGGCTGCACCTTGGAGGACCGGTTGAAACAAGGTGAGCTCTTGACCGAACCCTTGACCTACCCCTTTGACCACACGGCTGAACCAAGCACCAACCTCGGGCTGAACCCAACTAAACCAAACAAGACCTTGGGGCTGACCACCTGACCGAACCACCTGCACCTTGGACTGCACCCTTGGCTTGACCTGGCCGAATCCAGCTGAACCAAAACTGCACCTTGGGCAGACCTTGACTTGGCCGAACCATACTAAGTGAAGGGGCTGACTTGACCTAGCTCACGGCTACAACAAAGTGGGTTTGAGCGAACCAAGCAAACCGGACCACGAGCTCGATTGAAGGGAAAACTGTAAGTTGTTTTAAACTTTTATTTTAAAATCGTTTTTCCCTTTAATTCAATTCGGAATGGGGTTGTAGTAATGGAACGAAGCCTCCCCCATGTTGTAATATTGGTGCATGAACACGATCGCACCCACAAGCACTTGAGCCTTTCCGCTCTTAACTGGTGGATGAACACGATTGCACACATAAGTACTTGAGCCTTCTCGCTCTTAACTAGTGGATGAACACGATCGCACCCATGAGCACTTGAGCCTTTCTGCTCTTTACACTCACATGCACTTGAGCCTTTCCGCTCTCTACCCCAATATACATTATAAAAATTCTATACTTTGAACCCCTTATGTTCTTAAGCAAGTATACGTATTTCATTTGGCGTAAGTTTTACTTACGTAGAGTGGTTGCACTTAAATTCGCGTGAGTTTACTTTCGTGAAAGTAGAGTGAAAGTACTTCAATTCGTGTGAGTTTACTTTCATGAAAGTAGAGTAAAAGCACTTCAATTCATGTGAGTTTACTTTCGTGAAAGTAGAGTGACAACACTTCAATTTGCGTGAGTTTACTTTCGTGAAAGTAGAGTGACTGCACTTTCAATTCACGTGAGTTTACTTTCGTGAAAGTAGAGTGACAACACTTCAATTTGCGTGAGTTTACTTTCATGAAAGTAGAGTGACTGCACTTTCAATTTGCGTAAGTTTACTTTCATGAAAGTAGAGTGGGTGCAAATTTCAATTTGGTTGAGTTCGCATAATCGTTCTAAAAAACCAAAAAAGATTTCTAGCATCCCTACATTCGCTCATCGCTTCCAAAGCCCTCAAACGATCGCTAAAAGTACATTGAAACTAGGTCACACATTCCGCACACACATCAGGCCTAAATAAATAAAACTTGCAAGAAACTTAAGGTTGTCCAACCCTCGTAATAAAAATTGGCAAAAAGTGCACAAACCGAATTCATTCAAAACACTTGTCGTTCGAAGTAAATACTTATTTGAAAAAGTTGAAGTTTCTAAGCGCTTAAACCGACCCTTGAGCATCGGTTCAAGAAGGTTTAAAGCGAAAAGTGTCTGCTTACCTACAATCGCCAAAGTCAGAAAATCATTTCAAAAACCTTCGCTAGTTTGTGTAAGCTAGCTCGCACGCTCTCGCAAGCGTAGGCACGAAAAGGTTCACTTCGAATTTTTCTAAACCTGGGAGTGAAAATTTTCATGTTTACAACTTACACTTAGTACTAATCCTAAACATGATCATGCATGGTTGACCTTTCGATGCATGCATGGTGTGTGATGCAAATGAAGTGTAGTGTGATGCTTAGGGACTTATCTATGAGATGTATGAGCTTGAGGAGTGTAGACATTGAAATTTTCACTCCAAGCCTATGTAGAGATTTGAAATGAAATTTTCATCTCCACTTGATGCGCGAGCGTACCAGTTAGTTTTCTAGAAACTAGCAAAATTGAATCCGACGGGCGATTGTGGCTAAGCGGACTCTTTTCACATTAGACCTTCTTGAACCGATGCTCAAGGGTCAGTCTAAGCACTTAGGGATTCCAGCTAAATGGGTGAAACTTTCAAATTCATGTGAAAAGCAAAGGTGTTGAGAATGAAATCATGTGCACTTGCTTCAAGTTTCAAAATGAACAAGTTTTGAAAAACAGAAAATTCTGTTTTCAGCACTTGTTTCCCGAATCCGTTTGAATGCCTTTCAGACCTCCTAAAATCATCAAAATTTTGCAGGCCGAAGTCAGAGATGTGAAGAGTCTGTAGCATATTTCAGATCATGATTCAGAATTATATTGTTGCAAAATTAAATTTGAGAAGTGCCTCTACTCAGGCACCAAAAACTATTTTGTCACAGAAATATAAAGACTCAAAGATGAGCTTATATCTCAGTGCTTAGAGTTCCAAATTTAATGAATTTAGTCTTAATGAAAATCTATGGATGTCAGATTTCCAATGAATCAAAATTCATCGATTTTAGATACCCACAGATAGAGTTATAGGATAAAAACCCAAGAATTATTGGAAGAAAACTGGTTGGATAAACAATTTACAAAAATTCTTCCAATTTTGCACAATTTTAATTACAATATTACACAGACCTAAAATTCTTACAAATTTTATTAAAAGTAAGATGTGTGTGTAGAATGAGTGTGCAAAGTTTCGGAACAATGGGGGCAGAGGTTCGATAATTAAAAATCAAGCAATCCACATATAGAGAGATGATGAAATTCAGTTTTCAGGTTTTTAGAATCATACGTGATGCAAACTCACACGAATTGAAAAGCAACAACCCAACATCACGAATTGAAATTGCTGAAGAAAAATTAATGGAAATATACTTAATAGCTTAAGCATAGAGGGGATTAGAGAATATAGAGTGTTTATAGAATATAGAGAGGTAGAATCAAGAAATCAAACACATAGAGTGCATAATCAAAGAAAGGAAAATTTCAGTAACATCTACTTCTATTACATCATGAGGAGAGACAAAGTTTAATTAATACAACCCCTTTTGAATTGAATTTGAAGAAGAGATGTAGAAGAAATAAAATGGAATAGGGCTTACCGGACTTACACAAAGAAATGTACTCCAAGGTAGTGGTCGGCCACCCCTTTTCTTCACCCTTTTTCCTCTTGATCAAACACTCACCTCCAAAAAATGTGGCCTAACTTCTAGACTCCCCTTTCCCTCTCTAAGCTATTCCCTAGAAGCTCTCATACCTCACAAAGCTCTCAAAGTGCTAGCCTCTCTCTCCCTCCTCGAAGATCTCAAGATGTCCCTCACCCCCTCTCCCCCTTTGGCCTCTATTTATAGGCCAAGGGGGGCTCTTGTAGGCCCTTCCTTGGGGCGGGTGACCCATGGGTCCAAACCCAGTCCCAAGGCCCATCAAATCACATGGCCTTGGTGGTACTTTGTGATCAAATGTGGACCAGCCCCATGTGGGCTGGTTTAATCTTGAGTCCCATGCCTTGGTTCTAGCCGTTTGAACTTGAAGGTACTCGACTAGGCTTGTTTTAAGGCCTTAATCAACCTTGCTTGATGGCTCTTCTTCACTTTGCTTGATTTGTGTTGATATGTGGGTTGTATATACATTTGATAAACCTTTGGAATCAACCCCTAAGCTCAACCATTTTCAATTTGCATATGCCGATCAATCATTGTCCCAAGGTTGCATTTGATCCAAACGAATCCTTGATTTGATTCAATAACCAACTCGAGCTATCTTGATGTTGACCCATTTAATTTGAGTTGTTGATGAAGATATGCTTTTCAT
Organism: Brasenia schreberi; assembly: GCA_036023115.1. Taxonomy (NCBI): domain Eukaryota; kingdom Viridiplantae; phylum Streptophyta; class Magnoliopsida; order Nymphaeales; family Cabombaceae; genus Brasenia; species Brasenia schreberi. The sequence continues at coordinate 11,502,693 of JAYKKT010000078.1, read as the reverse complement.
TTGATCTACTCCTTTGCTTCCGGGCTTGAGCTTGATCTTGGATTGAATTGGGCCCCACCTGTTCGCCTAATTTGATCGAATCATTTGGGATTTTTAACTTCAATTTAAAACCTTTAATTTGAAACATTTTTAAAAGATTTAATTAGATTCTATTAATACTTTGGGTTTTAATGAACAAACCTTTCTCTATTAAGATCAAGTTTAGACACTATCCAAATTTCATGATCTAGGAAATAATATCTAAACTTTTGGTAAGCCCACACCAAGGCCAAGCACGTTTTCTCCATGGCTTGATAATTTCTTTCATATGCCAATAGAGTTTTTGAAATGTAGTAAATAGCATACTCCTTAAGACTATCATCCTCATATTGAGCAAGTAAAGCACCCAATGCATTCGCATGAATGAAAATATAAAGCAAGAAAGGTTTTCCTTGCTTTGGAGGTTTTAAAATCTGAGGATTAACCAAATATGTTTTCAATCTTTTAAAAGCTTTTTAACAATCAGAATACCATTCAAATTTAACCCATTTTCTCAAAAGCCTTTTGAAAGGTTCACATCTTGTTGCTAGATTGGAGATAAATCTCCTAATTGTTTGGAGTCAGCCTTGGAGGCTTCAGATTTGGGTCAAGTTGGAGGGCGGAGGCATGTCTATGATGGCTCAACACTTAGAGGGGTCGACTTCTATGCCCATTTGAATTACCATGAACCCTAAGAGTTTTCCCGATTCTACTCCAAAAACACATTTTTGAGGGTTTAGCTTTACTTTATAAAGCCCAAGTCTTTCGAAAATTTTTTGCAAAGATTTTATGTGTGTGCATCGGGGTTTTGATTTTACCGAAAGATCATCCACATATACTTCCAAGACCTCATGGATTTGATCATAGAAAATAGTGGTCATGGCTCTTTGGTATGTGGCACCGATATTTTTCAATCCAAAAGGCATAACTGTGTAATAGTATGTGCCCCAAAGTGTAGTAAAATCAGTTTTTGCCTAATCTTTTGATGTTAAGTTGATTTGGTTGTAACCCAAATAGTCATCTATGAAAGAAAACATTTCATGATTTGCAATGCTATCCACTATCAAATCAATGTTTGGAAGAGGAAAATTATCTTTTAGAGTGACTTTGTTCAAATTTCTAAAATCAATGTAAATCCGAATTTTCCCATTGGATTTTTGAACCACAACAATATTTAAAACACATTCAGAATAAGCAATGGGTTTTATAAATCCGGCTTTTGAAAGATCTTCTAAACCCTCTTTCACTTGGGAGTGAACATCAGGATGGATTTTTCTAAGCTTTTATTTCATGGGTTTTGCATTTGGTTCTAAGGGAAGATGATGTTCTACAATCCTAGTGTCAAAACCCGGCATATCTTCATAGGTCCATGCAAATACATCCACGTAGGTTTTCAAAAATGCAATGAATGATGCTCTTTCATGCTTATGGAAACAAGTACCTATTTTGACACATTTTGGGTTAGACTCACTCCCTAGATTGATTTCTAGAAAATCCCCTCCTACAAAATTTGAAGGTTTTTCCAAGTTAAGGATTTTATGGAATTCGAGAAGCTCGGAGGCTTTATCTTCCTCATAGACGAGGGGATCTTCCTCCTTGCTTTGATCACTCTCAAGTGCCTTAATTTCTATGGAAGTGTCATGCAAGAGAGTAGGGTTGTGCATAATGGACTTGGACGGATTTGGTTTGGATATATACATGAGTTTTGAAGAACTCGAAAATGAGATGTGTACGTGGCTAAGATTTTTGGAGTTTTCAATTTTTTCGATTTTTTTGTCTTTTTCTAAACACAAACTAGGAGGATGAATGTAAAAGACTTTCTGTTTGAGATTTTCAAATTTTTCAAATTTTTTGTATTTTTGTAAACAAATGATAGGAGAATGAACACAAAAGACTTTCTTTTTGAAATTTTAAGGTTTTTCAAATGTTTTTGGATTTTGAAAGTTTTTCATTTTTTTTTGTTTTTTCAAATATATAATTTTTTTGGATTTTTTTCAAAAGAGGGGTCTTCCGTCAAACTTACAAAGAAAACATTATAAATTAGACTCTAAAAAGAGGTCTAAGTCATAGATTTCAGTATTAGTGGGTTCTAGGGCACCCTTGACCCAATTGGTCTTAGGTGGTGGCTGAGGGGGCATGGATAGGGTGTAGCCAAATCTATGTCGACCCGGGTTAGGCAAGGGTATGATGGGTTCTAACCTACCTTGGTTCATAGTTCCTAAACCAGGGTACGGTGTATATCTCATGTTCAACATCATATTCCAAGGCTTCTTGAGTTTGGAATTTTTTTTGTAAATTGGGTGGCCTTGGAATAAGGTGTTGTCCATATCATGGTCATACACACGAGTGGGTTTGGACTGGTAGGTATGGTTTAGAAAGGAGTTGGGCTTCCCTAGGATACACACGACCCTAGGGGAGCCTAACCCTACACGTTTGGGATTGGGAGATGACTTGAGTTTCCCTAGAAGATGGATGATTCTAGGGGAGGATTACTCCACACATTTGAGAGTCCGTAGGAGATGGACGACTCTATGGTGAGGGTCTCCTAGGGGATGGTTGACTTGGGGTGAGTAAGGCGTTTCCATAGCCTCCTCACTTGATGGATGACTTGATAGACAAGGAAAGTTTCGAATTCCCTTAAGGTGAGGATGGTCTTCTCCAAGGACTACCATCACTTGGTTATCCCATAGAATTTTCAAATACTTGTGGAAGGTTGAAGGTACGACTCAGGGATTATGAATCCAAGACCTACCTAATAACAAGTTATAATGAAGGTTTATGTCTAAGACATAAAACAACCCCGTGTGTTGGATGTTTTCTACTTCCATGGGCAACTCGATGGCTCCTAATGGATGGGATGAATTGCCATCGTATCCAGTGATAACGATGGGGCTCAGTTCTAACCTAGACATGGAGACTCCTATTTGAAAGGCCACGTGAAGAGGAAGAATGTTTAGACCTCCTCCCCCATCGACAAAGTACTTGTTTAGAGTATGGTGATTTAATACCACCTCTATATGCAAGGCTTGGTTATGGGTTGTATTTGGTCTCTCTAATTCATCCTCAGTGAACACGATAGGGGATTTGGCACAGATTGGGGAGACCAAGAAGGATAGGGACTTGGGAGTTATGGATGCATTAACCTTGGTTCTTTCTAAGATTCTCTCTAAGACTTGTCTATGTTTAGGTGAGGTTTGTATGAACTCTAAGATGGACATGTTTATGAGAAGTTTTGAAAGATAGAGTTCCAAATCGTATAGGGTTAACACCACACCTTTACCTTTGTCCATGTTATGAGATGCATTAGGGATGCATGCTTTTGAAGGGCGGGGAAAAACGAACGCTTTCTTGCTAGCATTTTTGGCAAAGTGTGGGGGTTGATAGATCCTTTCAGACCTAGTTACCTCACCTACACCTTCCCTAAGGGTCATTCCTATCTTGGCTCTAATTAGATTTCTCGGAGCACCACGGATCTCTATTAAGGTTCTAGCCAAGGGCAGGACTCTAAGCGCTCCCCGGACTACTACTTGCTTGGCTTTTTTTATTACAATGAAAAGTGGTGTGTGGCAAGCAGTGTAAATCATATGCAATGCATGTTCCATCCCATAAGTTGGAGTAAGAAGGCATACCTCTTTTCCTTTCCTGCTCGTGCTTGCGTGGTTGGGAAAAGGCTCTTTTAAGATTGCTTGGGAGGGCTTCGTTTCCTTCGAGATGTGAAGCCTACCCTGCTCTATCAAGTCATCGATTTTATTTTGGAGGGCGAAACACTTGTTTGTGTCATGACCCTTGAGCCTATGATACTTGCAAAAATCATTTAAAAACTTTCTCTTAAGGGGTGCTCCTTCGGGAATAGCCGGGAGATGGATTAAACCCTAGGTTAAGAGAATGTCTAGGACTTCCGTGAGTGGTTGTCCTAGCTGAGTGTACTCCCTCTTTTCAAACTTTTTTGAAGTTTTTGTAACATGTTTTGGTTCAGAGGTTTGTGATGGTCCGGTCGAGCTTGGCTCTACTCGAACATTTGCAACCTTTTGGTCTTTGGCCCCACTTTCAGGTGCGTGTGGCCCATATGCCCCTTTTTTTTCAAATCAGGGTTTTGAAAAACTCCTCCCCTTCCATAAGTCCTTATACACTCATTTTTTCAAATTCGCTTTGAAGAGTGAAGTTTTCTTTATCAATTTTTGAAAATTTGAGATTTCATGGAGTGAGAGGATGGCTTTTAAATCAGTTTTAAAATTCTCAAGGATGAGCATTACAGCACATCCTTTAGATATGGGCTCTCTTACTTGGCCCAAAAGTGACCTCTACCTAACGATGAAAATCTTTAGGAGCTTGCTTATTGTCTCTCAAAGTATTCAAAGTGGGTGTGACTTCAACATTATGTGAAAATCTTTGCATGAAACAATTCACCAAGTCTTTAAAATTGGTGAATTAGCTCTAGTCGTGTGAAGCCAACCACTTCGATGCATTTCCCTTGAGAGAGAGGGAGAACCAGTAGATCCACTTTGAAGAATCCTTCTTCTTCCTGTATGCTCTTAGAGAAAAGAGTTGAAGGTGTGATCTAGGATCCTCACTTTTATTATAACGGTGAAAATTCGGTATGTCATCATCACTATCAGTTTGATAATCCGATGGTAAGAAATCTGATAGTACATAGGCTTTTTTCTCTTTGGTTTGGCTTTTCAATAGTTGTTGCAAGGCTTTTTTATCTTTGATAGTGAAGGATTTTGGCTCTAGCTCCTCCTCTAATCTAGAGGTCATTTTGGCTTTCTTTGTATGCGAGGCTCTTAGGGAAACAAGCGAGTCTTCCCGATTTTTGCAATAAGTTTTCAAAAAAATTTTAGAAAGGCGACTTGAAGAGCATGATGCTCGGCTCGACACCTCATAGGAGTCCTCTGAACTCGACATGTTTTGGCAAAAATTGTAAACCTTTGCACAAGAAAAGTATTAAACATGAAGAGTTTTTGAAGAAGTAGATTTTGGAAAAAATCAACACCTAAACTTGAAGTCCTCAAAGTCTAGAATCCCACTGGGCGTGCCAATTCCATAGATGTGAAAATTTCATTCCAAGCCTATGTAGAGACTTGAAATAAACTTTTCAAACCTACTTCGTTTGTACGAGTGTGCAAGCTAGTTTTCAAAACTAGTAAAGTTTGTAAATCTGACTTGTTTGGAGATTGTGGCCAAGCGAGATCTTGTCACCTTAGGCCTTCTTCAACCGATGCTCAAGGGTCAGCGTAGGCACTTTGAGGACTCATTGGTGTAGGTGTGATTCCACATCCACTTTAACAAAAACCCAAGAAAGTTGATCAAATTCATGCATTAGGTGTTTGGAAAACCAATTTTGCAAAGTTCTAAAAAATAGAAACTAGTTCTATTTTCAAACCTTGCTTTCTGATTTTCTTTCAGTGGTTTTCAAATCTCCAAAAATCATGAAAAATTCACAGTGAATAGGCACAAATGTAAAGATTCTGAAAATATTTTTATTCTATTTTTGGGTATTGTAATTATTTAGAATTAAATTAGGGAAGTATCTTTGCATAGAAACTCAGAACTATTCTATCACAAAAATATAGAGACCTAAAGAAAGGTTTGTATCATAGTGTACAGAGCTCTGATTTTTGTGCACTTAGTGTTGCTAGAAAGCTATAGATATTCGATTTCCAATGAACTAAGTTTCACTGAAATTGGACAATTACAGTCAGAGTTATGAGATGATTACCTAGGCTCTATTGCAGGAAATACAATTTTGATAGAGATGGTTATGGATTTTTTCGATCTTATACACTTTTAATTACATGGTTGCACGACCCTAAAATTCTTGAACATTTTATCCTATATGGGTTTTTGTGTGTAGATGAAGTATTCTAAATTTTAGGTGAATCGAAGTAGAAATGAGGAAATAAAAATTAAAACATCGGACATATGCAGAAATGCTGAAAACAATTTTTCTGTGTTTACAACATACGTGATGCAACTCACCCGAATTTAAATGATATAATCATAGCAAACCCAAAGTAAATCGTTGAAGGGAAATGAATGTAAGGATATGTATTAACTTAAGCATAGAGGGGGTTAGGAGTTATAGGAGTTTTATAGAATATAGAGAGGCAGGATCAAGAAAGCAAACAAGTAGAGTGCATACGTAGGAAATGAAATTGACAGAATATCTACTTGCTATTACAACATGAGGGGAGACGAAACTCCATTATTACAACCCCTTCCTTGAATTGAATGTTAAGAGGATAATCAAGATTCATAAAGTAAGAAAATACTTACTTAACAGCCTCCAAGAACAAATGGATGTACAAGAGGATCATCCCCTTCCTCTCTCGGAGCCACCCTCTCTTCTTCCTCTCTTTTCTCTTTTTTTCTCTTTTTTTCAATCGCTCCCCTTTTTTTTATATTGAGTCCCCGTTCCTGTGAAATCCAAAAGTAAAAAAAAAACGTATGTGCGACATGTGACTTTTTTTTTCTTTTTTTTTAGCAGGTCAAAATTGGGTGTTCACAACTACCATGGTTGTATAACTTTTTTTTTTAAAAGCTGTGAGAATCTTCTTAACACAAGTTAGAAATTCATTCCAAAGAAATGGTGTTTTGAAAGGTCCTATTCAATGTAATAACCGTATTCTGATATGCATACTGAAGTAGGGAGGAATTTTACGTAAGTGTTACGGATAGCCTGTGAAAAAGCTAATTAACCATGATAAGTTTGAAATTTTAGTTTTATATTTGTTTAAAAATAAAACAAAAACTTACTAATAGTTTGAAAAAGTGAATATTGTCACTCAGATGTGCTTAGCGAGAACTTCTTTTCTATCAACGTTATTACATAGTTGTCTTACTTTGGTGTTGTCTTATTTAGTTTTTGTCTTGCCAACATGATTAATTCTGTAAATTGTCTTACTTTGTAGTTATTGTTGTCTTATTTAGTTTTGTCTTGCCAACATTAAAGTCTCGCATCGAACAAAGCTACCTTATTACTTATACTTAGTTGTTTTGTCTCTCGCAACGCTAAATTCTCACATGAGGGATAGCAAGCGAAATTTGGCCGTGAGGCGAAGTAGTATCCCAGCGCCGCCATGAATATCCACCCTGTATTGTATCCGTCGCTTCATCTCCGTCTTGAATCACCCGTTGTCGTGCCTGCCAGGTAAGCGGGTACCTGAATATCATGGTACTTAATAAATTTTAATAAAAAAAAAATCAATAAAATTAAAAAAAAATAAAATGAAAAAAAAATAAAAATATAAAAAAGTATAATACCATAATTTCTAATTTGTCAATTTTGTCCAATACAGCTTAATTCAAAAATAATGCTAAACACCTAGAATACTTTTAATTTATATAACTTCTATTACATTTTAATTTATATAATGAAGTTTTTTTAATAATTTTATATAAAATATTTGTAATTTTTTGCGAATTACCTGTAGATGCGAGAGGAACCACCCTGTTTCTGCCTCGTTTATTAAATCGGGATTTCTTAGATGCCACTATGGTCTTGAGGAACCACCACCATATGCCTACGTTGAGGATAATACTGTGGGAAAAATTAGATTTTCGCGGAAAAATTAGATGGAGTGCTTCGCCCCCATCCGCGGGTATGTAAAATTGCTATCCCCTAGTCCCACATCGACTATGCCTTGCCAACACCAAAGTTCCGCATCGACTATGCGTTATGGATCAAGTAAGCACTTGACTTTATAAATAATTGAGGTTTTCAATGTCTTTAGGGTAGTGTTTTCTACGTAAAATAGGTCGTATGCATTTGGAATGGATGCGTCGAAGTCAAATGATGTAATTAACCTTGTTGTGCTTAAAACTTATTGAAACGTATCCTTACCAAATACATCATTTTAGAGTAGGCGTATCCAACGTAGGATCGCGTCAAAGAAAGGTGAAAGCGCATCCTATGGCGGATTATAAATTATTAAAATATTTCACGTTGAACCAAAAGTGGCCTATAGTGAGGTTATATAATTCCTAAAAAGTATTGTGATTGTCACGTACATCATTTTAAAAAGTAATATTTTGATAAATAATTTAAAAATAATAATTTAATAAATAATTTTCTACTGAGTAATGTGATTTAATATATATCTATATATTGCCATGCACCTAGAACCTTAGTTTGGTGTATAAATAGCCATCCATACAACTACAAATACCCACAATTGCAGTACTAATCACCATATTATCCCACTTCGGCAGTTATGGCTCTTATTCTTCTACAACTTTCAATCTCATTCCTGTTACTCTTTACTGTGAATCCATTTTCCAATTGTTGAGTCAAGAACCTTAGAACCCACCAGTATCCATTCACCAAAACTCTCCAAAACCTCAAGGGTGTTCGAAAGGGGCAAGACACTGAGCGTGAGCGAACTCAAGAAGCTACCTCAAAAATTTGGCTACCTATCGAATGACCATTCAAATGCCGCTTCCACTCACACTCTCACTGACTACTTCGATGAAAACTTGGAGTATGCTCTCAAATGTTACCAAACCGTATTATCGCCTACCCGTCACTGGTCTTGTGGATGCTGCAACAATCGAAAGATGAGCCTCCACGTTGTGGAGTGCCTGATGTCACCCAACATGGCCATAAACATAATGGGTTGGTGATGGTTGCTAACTACAGCTTCTTCCCCAGGATCGCCATGAAATGGCGAGAGACTCCAAGGAGTCCTGGCCTACACCTTCAAATCAAGTGCTGATGTGTTGAGCCTAGATGCTGTGGAGGCAAGCATGCAAGAGTGCCTTCAAAAGCTGGTCAAAAGTTACAGATTTCACGTTTAGGGAAACTGTTGATGATGATTGATGATTGATGATGCAACAAGCTGACATAGTGATAGGGTTCCACCGTGGCGACCATGGTGATAGCTACCCTACTGATGGGCCTACCAACTGTGTTAGGCTCACACCTTTGCACCCGGAAGATGGGAGGTTGCACTATGATGCAGATGAGCAATGGAGCACAGATCCAAGAGGTCAGAATGTTGGGTTATGGAGGTAATCCCAATTTGTCGAGGTCCCATCACAGGAGGAAGAAGACAACACACACAATTGATTTGGAAACGAAGTGGCTTTGCATGAGATGGGTCGCCTTATAGGGCTTGGACACAGTGACAACCAAAGATTCGATTATGTATCCCCGTTTATGGAGGTGTAAGGAGGATCTCTATCAAGGATGATATTGATGGCTATCAAGGATGATATTGATGGCATAAAGGCTCTTTATGGGTATAACTAGTTAGAAACTGAGAAGTGTTGTTTGTTTCCGCTTGAGGTTGTGTGAAAATATATATATGGATTTATCGATGTGATATGCAAGTGAGCTGGCTCTTAACTTCGCCGGGAAGCTGGCGGCGGGTTGCTTGTATACAAATCAAGTACAAAATAAACCACCACGGCTACAAATGTGATATTGTGATGATAATTAATATGTCTGTTGGTTCCTACGGCTAAGTTTAAAGTTTGGCAGGCTTAATATTGTGCATCCACACCAAAACTTATATCCAAACTAGTTATGCCTAATGGCTTTGTGCGAAATTAAATCTTTTCTCTCTTTTTTCTCGTCTCTTTATAATGTGTTTTGGGTTAGTTTATTTTTTATTTAAAATTATTTATAATCAAACTTTAGTGACAAAAACTTTTGAAAAAATAAAATTATTTCTCCCCAAAATAATCAAATCAAAACGTGCTTAGCACTAAGCAGAAGCAATATTCTCTCTACTAATTGACAATAATTTCTATCTACTAATGGCATGATTTTGTTGTTTATCCCTTTTGGAAAATTCAATATAATTAGTGGTTGAATATATCCTTGCCGGAGCATGGTTTTTTAATGGCCTCTAATGTCTTGTCTACAATTACAGATTATATTGCTTAAAATGTGGAAAAGTGATTTTTTTTTAGTTAGTAAAATAAAAAAAAAAGTCAAATAATCGAGTATTCTTGCCATTGTTTGAAGATAAGTGATTGTTGCTATTCTTTTAATATGTGATTTTTAAATTCTAATTTAATGCCACTTTGTAGGTACTTAGCGTGCATTCTAGTAAGAGCACGTCACCATTTCCTTGATCAGTTAAAAGATGACGGGAATGAGAGAATAATTCACTTGGTAGCGCAAGGGGTAGTTCATCTCGTCGCAGGAAAAAAAAATATATATATTTCTACTGAGTTGAAGCCAGCAAAGCACGTGCACAGAATTTGAGATGGATGATCATCGATTCATTAAATTGAGGGTTCTCAAGACTGTACCCTTATTAGGAGAAATTATTGTGTAATACAAAAGAATAATACCCTGCTTTAAAAACTGTATAATTATATAAGATGATTAGATTAAAAATAAAATATTATTAAATTAAATTTAGATAGTTCAAAATTGTGTTAAGAATAATACTAGTTTATAAGAAATTTTTTTGTGTTAAGTCGTATCTTATCCAAAATGAAATTAAATGCGTTAAAGGAGATTCACATGATTAATGAATTTTTTTCAATAAATACTATAATTTATCATGTCATTTTTTTAAATATTTTATTCATTAATTAACATATATAAAAATATTTTTAAACTTCCCAAATTTAAAAACCAATTTTAAACCTTTAGGATTTTTAAAATTGAAAAATCCAGTCTTTAAAGGTTTTCAAAATAAAGGTTTTAACTTCAATAGCCCATGAGTTTCAAACAAAAGCAGACAGACAGATGGTGCTGGAATCATGGGCTGAATCAATTCCCGAAGAGATCAATGCAGATCAGAATGTTGATGAAGATCACAAGCAGATCGTGCTGGAATCATGGGCTGAATCAATTCAAATTCAAATGATCAAGATAAAGGCAAGTTCGAATTCAAATGCCAAAGACAGATGGGATCGAGCTTATCAAATCAAGATAGAATCAAGTTCAAATTCAAATATGGGGCTGAGCTTATCAAATCAAGATAGAATCAAATTCAAATTCAAATATGGGGCTGAGCTTATCAAATCAAGAAGAAGCATTACATACGGCCAATATGAAATACCTTGTATCAAGTTGGAAAGATTGCCAAATGATCAAGTCATATAGTCAAGCCAAGGTGAGACGATGGATTGGCCAACATGATGTATCTGTCCAAGCCCAAAAGAGATGCATTCATGTTGATCAAATCCAAGACTAATCCAAAATCAGAAATGCAACTAGAAGGAATCAGATTTCATCAAAAAATATGAAATAATTAAAGTAGATCAAGCTAAGGTAGGCCAAGAGCATAGCATTAGCCGGTTGAAGCAAGGCACTTGGTGGAGTCTAGTTAAGGCCGACTACACCAAGAAGACCAGCCCACATGGGGCTGGTCCAATTCACCACAAAGGGGACCACCCTAATTGGATTGAAGATCAAGTTGGGAACATCCAAGACCTGCCCCAAAGAAGGGGCTAGAAGCAACCCCTTGGCCTATAAATAGGGCCAAGGGGGGAGTGGGTGAGACTATCTTGGAGTGGGTGAGATCTTGGCACTTGGGTGAGAGACATAGTTAGGCTAATTTCCAGCAAGGGGAGGCTGATCCCAAGAGAGGGTCGTGTAGCTGCAAGGTGAAGGTAAGAGGGAGTGGGAAAGAAGGGTAGAATTAGGCTTGAGTGGAAGAGAGCTTTGAAGCAAGAAGAAGGAGAGGGTGGTCGGATTTCAATCTTGAAATCTTCAGCCAATTTTGCCAAACGTGTAAGTATCATTTCAATTTCGATTCTAAACTCTTCTTCTTCATTCATTTAATTTGATATGGGGTTGTATTAATGGAGCATTGTCTCTCCCCATGTTGTAATAAGGCTTAGAGTTGCAGAATTTTCATTCCATGGATGAATTATCAAACTCACATACATGCATTCTAATTGTTTGATTATGTAATTCTACCCCAATATACTCTATAAACACTCTATACTCTCTATTCCCTCTATGCTTAAGCTTATATGAATATTTCCTTTCATTTCCTTCATGATGTAGAGTTGTTGCAATTTCAATTCGTATAAGTTTGCATCACGTATATTCTTAAAAAGCTGAAACTGAATTTTTGCATCTCTGCATATGTTGGTTGTTGTATTTTTAATTCCCAAATTCCTATTTCAATTATCCCAAAATTTTGTTCACACATTTTACACACATAAGCCCACTCTAAATAAAATTTTCAAGAATTTTAGGGCCACGTAGCTATATAAGTAAAATTAGACAAAATCGGGTTAATACCTTTCTACTGTCTAAATATTTTGTTTTCCTACAATAGAGCCTGAGTTTTCATCCCATAACTCTTTCTGTAGTTCTCCAAATCGGTTGAATTTTAATTCATTGGAAAGCTAACATCCATAGATTTCCAGCAATATAAAATTCACCAAATTTGGAACTTAGATCACCGAGATATAAGCTCATCTTTGAGTCTCTGTATTTATGTGACAAGACAGTTTCGAGTACTTGAGTAGGGGTATTTCATTTATTTAATTCTACTTCAATACAACTCCGAATCAAGATCCGTAAAGTGCTACAGATCTTTCACATCATAGAGTAAGTCTTGTAAACACTTGGTGATTTTTAGAGGTCTATAAGATACTCAAATTGATTTGGGAAACAAGGTCTGAAAACAAAATATTTTGTTTTCAGTACTTATTTCATCTTTCGAGTTGAAACTTGGCACATTTTCACATTTGCTTTGAAAACACCCCATTTTCTCGTGGATTGGAGTTCACTATTTTCAAAAGTTGAAGTTTCTAAGCACTTAGGCTGACCCTTGAGCATCTGTTCAAGAAGGTCTAAAGCGAAAAGAGCTCGCTTAGCCCAATCGCCAAACAAGTGTCGGATTTTACACAACTTGGCTAGTTTTTGACAAACTAGCTGGCATGCTCACGCATCGTGTAGATAAGAAATTATCATTTCAAGTCTCTACATAGGCTTGGAGTGAAAAATTTCGTGTCTACAGTGAGGACTCATTGAGAAATGACAAAGTCTTTTGAAGTTACATCAACTTTAAGTATATATTTATTTATATTGGTCATTGATTAATTAACAAAACATATTTGAGATCAAGTACCTTGATGGATGTTATTTGCAAATGATATTGTGTTAGTGGATGAGTTTAAATAAAAACTTAATCAGAAATTAGAACTATAGAGAGAAATTTAGAAAGTAAAGGCTTCCTACTTAGTAGAACAAAGACAAAACATATGTGTGTGCAAAGAAAGAGAAAGAGTTTAAGAGGAATGGAGTCATTTTTCGATTGAAAAAGAAGAAGGAACTTTTAGTTCTCGATTGACGGTAAATACCTCTGGGGGGCCATTCCTTTCTACTCTGTAATTATTTCCTTTGTATTAAACAAGAGCAATGGAGGTGTTGGGTTAGTCAGCACAGAGGCCGCTTTTGATAAGCTGTTCAAACGCATCAATTTGCTCGTCATCGATGGTAGGACTGTCAATGTGTCGAAGACGCCGGTTCCTCCGTAGGCAAAATTCATGCCATAACGTTGAAGCTCCACGTTCTGCTGCCTCTTGGTGTATGGAACCGGACTAGGAAAACCCAAGTAGTTAGCTGCATGCAACAAGAATCCTACTGGATTTGATGTACTTCTATACAACAAATATCCCCTTCGTCCCTCAAAAGTAGGCCATTTTGGGAAGCTCAAACAAGCACTTCTGTACATGCACAGTGACGCAGCCAATCCATAGTTTTATAACCATCGATATTTTCTCTCTTTAATCAACAGGGGCACGCACAAATGCGGGCACACGCACAGAGACAGCCAGAGAGAGAAAGAATTAGGGTACTGTTCAGGCGTCTCGCCCGTTCCGTACCAACTGGATTTGATGAATATCGACACTTCTGATTCGCTTAACTTGCACCTTAATTTAGTAATATATTGACACTTCTTATTCGCTTAAAAAACACATGAATTCGCCAAGTCAACTTCATCTGCAACTAGGTTCGATGAATGGCCATGACGGCCACGCTTGGCTTGCCTCATGTCAACTCTTCCTGTCTAACTGCCTTTGCTTCCGTGAAGGAACCCATAAAATCATTTGGTAGCCAGATCATGTATTTGACTATTGGCAGAATAGTATTCATTTTTTTTTAGTTTTTTATCTTGATCGTCTATTTAATATTTGAAATTAAATAATAAAATTTTGAAACCATCGTTTCCTTTTAAAACTTTGAAGACATCAACATATTGCATATAAGCTCTAACCTTCCAACGGTAAACTTCTTATCCATTCCAAAGTGAACTAAACCAAACTGCAAAGCGAAGGAAACTGGACCAAACACGGAACCAGTTGGGTTAGTTAGTTTTGTAGATATGAATTTTATTTCAAAGCATATGTACTTGAAATCAAATTCGCGAACTACGAGTTCAGGGTATTTATAGGGCATCAAAAGAATTAGGGTACTGTTTGAGTGTCTGGACCCAAGTTACATCCATTCCATACTAACTGGATTTGATGAATCTCGACACTTCTGATTCGCTTAACTTGCACCTTAATTTAGTAATATTGACACTTCTTATTCGCTTAAAAAACACATGAATTGGCCAAGTCAACTTCATCTACAACTAGGTTCGATGAATGGCCATGACGGCCACGCTTGGCTTGCCTCATGTCAACTCTTCTTGTCTAACTGCCTTTGCTTACGTGAAGGAACCCATAAAATCATTTGGTAGCCGGATCATATATTTGACTATTGGCAGAGTGGTATTAATTTTTTTTAGTTTTTCATCTTGACCGTCTATTTAATATTTGAAATTAAATAATAAAATTTTGAAACCATCGTTTTCTTTTAAAGCTTTGAAAACATCCACATCTTGCATATAAGCTCTAACCTTCAAACCCAAAACTTTTTATCCATTCCAAAGTGAACTAAACCAAACTGCAAAGCAAAGGGAACTGCACCAATCACGGAATCGGTTGGGTTAGTTAGTTTTGTGGATGTGAATTTTTTTTGCTTTATGTAGAGACTTGAAATCAAATTCGTTCACGAGAATTAGGGTATCAAAAGAATTAGGGTACTCTTGGAGAGTCTCCCCCAACTCACATCCATTCCGTACTAACTGGATTTGATGAATCTCGACACTTCTGATTCGCTTAACTTCACCTTAATTTAGTAACATTAACACTTCTTATTCTCTTAAAAAACACATGAATTCGCCAAGTCAACTTCATCTACAACTAGGTTCGATGAATGGCCATGACGGCCACGCTTGGCTTGCCTCATGTCAACTCTTCCTATCTAACTGCCTTTGCTTACGTGAAGGAACCCATAAAATCATTTGGTAGCCAGATCATATATTTGACTATTGGCAGAATGGTATTAATTTTCTTTTAGTTTTTCATCTCGACTGTCTATTTAATATTTGAAATTAAATAATAAAATTTGTAAACCATGATTTCCTTTCAAAACTTTGAAGACATCCACATCTTGCATATCAGCTCTAACTTCAAACTGTAAATTTCTTATCCATTCCAAAGTCAACTAAACCAAACTGCAAAGCAAAGGGGTCTGGACCAAACACGGAACCAGTTGGGTTAGTCAGTTCCTTTAGGGTGTCTTTGGTACATGTTTCCGAAGGAATTTGACCTTGCTGATTGGTACTCACAAGATGTCGTTCAGTTCTTTGGTATCCTAGCGGAAATCGTGAGTGATCGTAACACACAATTCATGATCAGGTTTTGGACGGAGTTCTTCAGCATATTGGGATCACATCTTTTGTTTTCTGCTATTCATCACCCACAAAACGATGGCCAAACGGAGCGTATTGATGTTGAAGTGCATCTGAGCTTACGCACGCATACACACATTCTATTGTGTACCAAACACGAAACCAATTGTTGGCTTGTAATTGTGGTTTCATAAACCTAATTTCAGTTAGAAATTTCTGCATGAGGGGAGAGGTGGGCCACAAGAATTGTACTCTAGAGCTTCATAAAAACCCAAGTATCTCCTTCTCTCTCTTCTTCTTACCCTCCTCCTCCTTCCACAGAAAACAAAGCATTAGTACCATTCACAAATCAAACACGGAATCATGGTTATAAGTTCATGTGAGTCTAGACCTACAATTCTAGTAATGGAGGTAACTCACATATAATTAGATGTAATCTATAGCTTTTCTTTTCAACTTTAGAATTTTTGGCCTCGGCTCAATGTTCATCATCGCTGGTCATGGGACAAGAATATATAATAGTGGTCATACTCCTTAGTCATGCACAGGAATCCAATCAAGTGTCAAATATGTGAGGTGACATCTAGGGCCTTTGCTTCTCTTGCCCACCTTCTAATAATGATAAACACCCTTGTAAACACTCAAAAAAAATTCCAGAATAAAATTTTTTCATCTTTTAAAAATTTTGTTTGTTTTGAGTTTTTAAATAAAAATACATCAAATGAACTCATTTTGACATCAAAATTTTTTAGTAACTTCAAAATGATGATATATTGCATCCCTTTAAAAAAAATCAAATTTGGACAAAATTACATAAAAATGACTATTTTACCCTCATGACTAAATTGGCATGATTCTGCCTTTGTAAATGATTGCCTTTAAAGAAAGGATTATTTCAAACAATTCTTTTATATAAACAAATGAAAAAGGTAACAATGGGAATCAAACCCAAAAATGTTTGTAAATTTATAAATTTATGAAATTCCAAAACTCCTGATATTAAAAAATAAATTAAATTCAAATCAGACCTTAGAAATTTGCCTGATCGAGAATAGTCTCATTCTGAGACCTGATACCCAGGGTTAAAGTGGTTTGATACCCTACACCCGTTGAAGTGGTTAAAGTGGTTCGATACGCTACACCAATTGAAGTGATTAAAGTGGTTTGATACCCTACACCCGTTGAAGTGGTTAAAGTAGTTTGATACCCTACACCCATTTAAAGTGGTTAAATGGTCAAGGTGGTTATAGACTGACTCACGGAGCAAAAGTAGGTCATCCTTGCAAACAAAAACTAGGAATGAAACCAATTTTTTTTTGAAATAATATTTGAAGATTTCATTAAATTTGATGTTTTCAAATATAGAAATAATTTTAAAGAAAGTGTTTGAAATCATACTTATCATATATAAAATTCGGACCCATACGAGGCAAATTCCTTGGAAAGAGGAGATGGCATGAACGAAAAAGGCAACGACCGAGCACCTATCAATTTCGGCATTATTGGGCAAGGTAACCTATCATTTTTAGTTTTACGTATTAGAAAAGAAATTCGACGTTCAAAAAGGAAAGTCGATGTTCAAGAAAGAAAGTCGGTGCCCAGAAAAGAAAGTCGGCACCTAGAATGGAAAGTCATTACCCAAAACGGAAAGTCGGTGCCCAGAACGGAAGGTCGGCATCTAGAAAGGAAAGTCGGCATTATCCATGCAAAAGGAAAGTGATGCTCGATTTGGCAAGCTGTAATGCTCGATTTGGCAAGTAGTGATGTTTAATTTGGTAAGCTACTAAGAGAAAACTTACCAGTTTTGGAGTTCAACATCAAAGGATTAGGCAACTTATCTTATCAACCTTCATCAAATCAGCAACTGCACTTACCATATCAGATTGAGCAGGTTTTTGGCAAGAAGAGCCAGCACTTAACTTACCTTATCTATGGGAGCAATTTTTGGCAAGAATGGTCAGCATTCACTTGCCAAATGCAGACGTCTTCAATAAGGCAACTTGCCTTATGAAAATTTGCAGCAAAGAGGCATCCTTTGGCCTATAAAAGGGAACTCAAGGGGGTTGCAATGCATGAATCCGAGTTGAGCAAATCATTCAGTAAGAGGGAGAGAAAGAGGGAGAGAAAGAGAAAAAGACAGAGGGAGAGAAAGAGAGAGAGGGAGAGGAGGAAGAGAGGAAGAAGGTGCCGACAACCGCCAACCACCAACTGCTAGCCGTCCTCCACCTTCCGTCACAGGTCTATTATTTCTTCATGATCTCATAATTATCTTCTTTTTCATTAAATTTTATGGGCTTATAATTAAGGAGCTTAAGTCTCCATGAAGATGTATTGATCCAGGTTCATAGGTTGCCCCATCTTTCTTTCGTTCATATGGTCTTCATTATATACTTTAAATGTTGATTCTTTCGACTCCATAATGCAATGTAAGATTATAAACCTCTTAATCTCCCTATGCTCACATGATAATTAGGATTTAGTTTGTTATTTTATAACTGTAGATTCAATTTTGAAAATCTATTTTTCTGTACTCTGCACATATTCGACAAATAATTTATCTTTCATTATTTCTTGCTCCGAATATTTCTAAATTTTGCATATTTGATCTACACATACAAACACACTTCTGATAAGATTTTCAAGAATTTTGGGATTGCTAAACATTACTAATAAAATCGAAACCATTTTATCAAAATCAGAATAAATTCTAAAAAACCAGAAGTTCCTGTGATATAGGTTGGGTTAGTCCTAAATATTTTTGTGCACAGTGAACCAATTTGATTTAAAATTATTTTATTGGAAAGCTGAAATCCATAGCTTTCTATCAAGACCAATTTCATAAAAATCGGAGGTCTGAGAATAAAAATACAATAGTTTTCTTAAACCTCTGATTTTCTAGTATAGCTTTGTCCCGAATGTCTGAGTAAGGTCTGTTTTCAGATTTAATTACAAGAATCTATAGTATGTAAAATAAAAGTAAATTTTTTTTTTGAATCTTACATCAAAACCTATTCTTTGTAAAATTTTCAAAATTTTTGGAAACTTAGAACTATTTCAAAAAAATCAGAAACAAGCCTCTGAAAACATAACCAGTTTTTGTTTTTCAAGACTTGAAATATTTTGAAGTTAAGAACCAAAATCTTGATTTTGTCAAGTTTTTTAAATTAGAATTTTGTTTTTAAAAAGTTATCAAATCTCCAATGATTTTCAAAGTGTCTAGGTTGACCCTTGAGCATCGGTTCAAAAAGGCCTATGTCGACAAAAGTGCACTTATCCACAATCGCTACACGAAGTCAGAAAATCAATCTTTGCTAGTTTGAGCAAACTAGCTGACACCCTCGCACACACGACGTAGTTTAGGAATTTCTTTTCAAATCTTCACAAAGGTTTCGAAATAAAAATTCATGTCTACAACCCTATTTATAGTTTTTCTTAGGATATTTTAGAAAAGAAAATTTTGATACAATATTTTTCATTTTGGGAAGCAAAACAAAATAAGATAAGAATTTACAATTTCTGGTATTTGCATTAATCATATTTTCTTGTTGAGTTTGTTGCAGATGATAATTAAAAAGCTTAGTGCATATATGGAACTAGTTGCTTGATTTGGTTTGATTTTCTCCAATTGACACACTCTAATGATTAACTTCAATAATTTTACAAGAATCGAAAGTGTTTGCTAGTTTCATTTCCCCATTTATCATGCCATTCAGCTTCATACATAACTTGTTCAGATTTTGCATATGAGACATCCCTTTCCATACTTTAATGTTCAACCTTATGTATGACTCATGCATACATTACATATATTATTTAGGAAAGTTTATATGTTACATAGATGGATATTATACAAAATCACGTGCCCTCCCATTACATACATGCATATATACATGTGCATACTTTATGTAAACATATATATTTTTTTATGGTGAGTGCATACATTTTATGATACTACATATATATATGCACATATACATATATATACTCACCTAATAGTATATGATATATATATAAGACATATGTTACAAATATATAATTTTATACGTAGAATATATAGGTTGTTTTTTAGTTATTACATATAAATATATTCATATATTTATGTTACATTCCTATACATATATATATATATACACACACACACACACACACACATATATATATATATATATATATATATATATATATATATATATATATGTGTGTGTGTGTGTGTGTGTGTGTGTGTGTGTGTGTGTATCTATATAGCACATATTTAATATGTATGCATGACTATCCATAATGACCAAAAATACTTTGGATATTCCTGTCTTGCTGAAATTCTCTTCCAATGGTAGACCTTTCTATATTGCAAGTAAGGCAAGTGGATTCTATAACTTTCTCATTCTTTTTCTTCTATTTTCTTCAATTAGCAATTTCATATCTGACTTAGTTCATTGTAAAACAGATCTAGATCCTCTTGATAAATATCCCATGATCAAAAGTTTTTAGAATCATTTCCTATGTTTTAAAATTGCATATTTAGAAACAACTTTTGTGAATCAAAAGTAGAGTTTTTATATTAAAATTTTTTTTGGGTGTTTATAGATGCATGTCTTGGCATCAATGAAGGCAAGGCTTGATTAATGTCAAAGAAGTAAACACCAAAACTTGACTTCAAAGATTTTGATACAAAATTCACTTGATCACCTTGAAACCTTTAATAAAGCTCTGTGTGAAACAAGATATTTAAAAAGTTGAGTGGTCATGTTTTGGTTTGAATAAAGACATACCTCTTTGTCCTTCTCGCTTGTACTTGCTTGATTCGGGAAAGGTTCTTTGAAAATGGCTTGACGGGGGTCTTGTTCCTCCGAGACGTTGAGCCTACCATGCTCTATCAAGTCCTTGATTTTATTTTTCAAGAAATAGCAATATTCTGTATCATGACGTTTGAGCCTATGACATTTACTAAAGCTGTTTAAAAACCTTCCTTGAGGAGGTGCCCCTTCAGGAATTTTGGGGAGACTCGCAAGACCTTGTGCTAACAAAATGTCTAGGACTTCTGTGAGTGGTTGTCCTAGATTGGTGTATTCTCTTTTTTCAAACTTTTTTCGATGTTTTTGTTTTTTCTCAAAAGACTTTTGTCCAGAAGGCTTAGAGGGCTCGATCGAACTTGGCTCTACTCGAACATTGGCCACTTTTTGAGTTTTTGCTCCTCCTTCCGGTGCATATGACTTATTTTCTCTTATTTGGCCCTTTAATAGTTGTTGTAGGGCCTTTCTGTCCCTAACAGTTAAGGACTTGGGTTTTGGTTCTTCTTCAAACTTGGAGGTCATTTTAGGCTTTCTTGAATGATAGGTTTTCTATGAGCCCTGGGTTTCTTGCCATGACAGAAACAAGATTCCATCGCATCGGCCTCTTAGCTTAATGCGGCGATTCTTTTCTCAATTTCTTTCAATTCCCTTTTTAGGGAGGCAAGCATATCTCCTTGGTTTTTTTCATTTTCTTTTGAATATTTTTTTGAAAACAGACTTGTAGAGCATGAGGCTCGGCTTGACACCTCACAAGATTCCTCTAAACTAGACATGATCAACTTGTATACAAAAGTTGATTTTGAGAATCACAATTTTGAAAAGTGAATTTTTTTGTAAACTTATACCGGATTCAAATAATTTCCTAAGATTCAAGTCCCACCGGGCGTACCAAATCTGTAGACGTGAATTTTTGTTTCGAAACCTATGTGAAGATTTGAAATGAAATTCCCGAACTACGTCGTGTGTGTGAGCATGCCAACTAGTTTGCTCAAACTAGCAAAGATTGATTTTCTGACTTCGTATAGTGATTGTGGACACGTGAACTTTTATCGACGTAGACCTTCTTGAACTGATGCTCAAGGGTCAGCATAGACGCTTTAAAAATTATTCGAGATTCAGTAAGTTTTCAAAAACAAGATTCCAATTTCAAAAGTTTGACAAAATCGTGATTTTGGTTCTTAACTTACAAATATTTGAAGTCTTGAAAAAGAGAAACTGGTTTTGTTTTTAGAGGCTTGTTTTTTATTTATTTTTGAATAGTTTTAAGTTTCTAAAAATTCCAAAACTTTTACAAAGAATAGATTTTCATGTATAGATTCAGAAAATATTTTTATTTTTATTTATATGCTATAAATTCAAGTAATTAAATCCAAAAATAGACCTCACTCAGACATTAAAGGCAGACCTGTACAAAAAAGTCAGAGGTTTAGAAATACTATTGTATTTTTATGCTCATACCTCTGATTTCTATGAAATTGGAAAGCTATGGGTTTCGGCTTTCCAATGAGACCATTTTCAATCAAATTGGTTGACGATGTACAAAGATATTGGGCAATAACCTAACCTCTGTTGTAGGAACCTCTAGTTTTTGAAAATCTATTTCTATTTTTATAAAACTTCTCCGACTTTATTAGTGATGATTAACAGGCCCAAAATTCTTGAAAATTTTATAAAAAGTGTGTCTATATGTCTAAATTTGATGTGCAAAATTTCAAAACATTCGGACTAGGGAATAATGTAAGATAAATAATTTATCGAACATGTACAAGGCACAGAAAAACAGGTTTGAGATTTTCAGAATTGTGCTTGTGTTTTAATCCAAATAAAAAATTTATAGCTATAAAACAACAAACTAAATCCTAATTATCTCGTGAGCATAGGGAGATTAAGAGGTCCATAATGTTATGTTGTGTTATGGAGTAGAAAGAATCAACATTTAAGTTATATAATGAATAACGTATGAATGAAAGAAAGATGGGGCAGCATATGAACCTTGATCAATACATCTTCATGGAGACTTAAGCTCCTTAATTACAACCCCATAAAATTCAATGAAAAAGGAGATAATTATGAGATCATGAAAAAAGAATGGACCTATGGCAGAAGGTAGTGGATGGCTAGCAGCTGGCGGTTGGTGGCACCTTCTTCCTCTCTTCCTCCTCTCCCTCTCTCTCTTTCTCTCCCTCTTGGTGAATGATTTGCTGAACTTGGATTGATGGTTTACAGAGGCCCTTTTTATAGGCCAAGGGATGCCTCTTAGCTGCAAATTTTTATAAGGCAAGTTGCCTTATTGAAAATAGCTGCATTTGGCAAGTGAATACTGGCCATTCTTGCCAAAACTATCTTCTTTGGATAAGGCAAGTGAAGTGTTGTACATGGCCTTCCAAATCAGTCGTTTTACTATCTTTTGGCAAGTGGGTTTAGTCAAACTGTGTTCAGCCAAGTGGGTTCGGTCAGGTGGTAGGTTGGGCCTTAGGTAGATGGGATGATAAGTTGAGATGGGGATCAAATTGGGCTGCCTTGGATAGGTGCTGGTAAGGGCTTGAGGTTCATGTAGATTGGCTAGGCTATGATGGGGGAGGGATGGATTGGTATTTTCGGTGTGCTGGAGTTACAACTAGAGGGTGAGACTTAAGCACAACAAGCAGGATAGCGCTTCAATAAAAGCACCATTACCTTCTACTTGAGAGGATTTGATATCAAGATGTGATTGTGACAAAATCCAAATCCGCATATGACAAAAGCTAAATACAATCAAATGTTCACCAAAACTGACCTTGAAGAAAGAAGCCTGGGGTTGTACTTCTCTTGCCCTCAGTCCCATGTTGAAGTCGTCCAACCTCGGTAAGTTGTCAAACATGGCTAAAATTGACCAGGACTTGGAAGACTTACCAAATCTGGTTCAATGTGTTGCCTTGTGATGATGCTGAATTCTCCTCAAGTCAGGAAAGGTAAGTGGCTTTGCTAGATTCAGCCAAGGCTGGATTTAGTAGGTGGCTGACATCGACTGAACCTTGTTGCTGTCTAGGCTCGATAAGTTACTTTCTTCAACATTGTTGGGACCGGCTAGACCACACCTTGATGACATACCAATTCAAGCCAAGATGGTGTCCATTTTGAGGTCTGCTAGGGCTGTGAAAGGTAAGTGTCTTCTCTTAATCTTGCAGGGAACGGCCAGCTAATGAATATGGTAAGTTGACTTAGTGACTTACTAAATTGTGGACTAAGGTTACCTATGGAAAGTCACATAACTCACCCACATTGAAATTAGTAAGTTTTTTTTTCTTGGTGGCTTGCCAAATCGAACATCACACCTTGCCAAATTGAGTCGTTTTCCTTCCTTGAACGTTGATTTCCTTTCTTGAATACCGACCTTCCTTTCTTAAACACCGACCTTCCTTTCTTGAATGCCGACATTTCTTTTTTTGAATGCCGACTTTCCATCTTGGGCGCCAACCTTCCTTTTTAATACCTGAAACTAAAAATAATAGGTTACCTTGCCCAATAGTGCCGAAATTGCCAGGTGTTCGATCGTAGCCTTTTCTTTTTGGTCCATACCACCTCTTTGTTGGGGAATTCACCTCCTTCTAGTCCAAGTTTTATACATGGCCGGTTTCAAACACCTTTTAAGGAAAACATTTTTATATTTGGAAACATCAAATTTGATGAAATCTTCAAATATTATTTTTAGAAAACACTAGGCTTCATTCCCGATACTTTTCTTTCATTTGTTTCTTTAAAAAAAAGTTGTTTGAAATCATTTTTCCTTAGAAGGCAATCATTAAAAAGGTAGAATCCTGCCAATTTGGTCTTGAGGGTAAAATAGTCATTTTCATAAAATTTTGTCAAAAGTTGATTTTTTTCAAAAGGGATGCATTATATCATCATTTTGAGGTTGATAGAAAATTTTGATGCCAAAATGAGTTCGTTTGATGTATTTTTATTTGAAAACCCAAAGCTGCCAAAAATAACAAAATTTCTAAAAGAAATTTTTTTTGGGTGTTTACAATCTCTCCCTTCTTGAGGGATGTGAGAATGATTCCCACACCTGCCCCTTGTTGATTATTTGCCCCATCGAAGTATATTTTCCATACTTGATCTTCATTACAACAATTTGATAAAACATGGTTTTTGTAAACACCCCAAAATAAGATTATTTTCAAACAAAACACTTGGTTTTCAAAAACCATGTTCAAACCAATTTTAAACTTTCAATACCCCGGAGTTGCAAAGTTTTAAACTTTTGTCTGAAAATCCTTTAAGAATAAAGGTTCTTAAACTCGGGCCAAAACCAAATTTTGTAAAGCAGCTAAATCAAGCAGGTGGAGCCTGATAAAAAAGCAGCTCCAGAACAGGTCAAAAAGGCGAAAGCTTAGCCTAGCCGGATAAAAACAAGGCTGAAAAGCAGAAAAAGTATCCAGGCCAGAAGTAGGCTTTTGCCCCAGAATGTGAAATACAAAGCCAAAGCACCGATAAAGATGTCAGAAATCCAACCCGAAGCTTTAAAAATCAAATTTCAAACAAAACAGAGTCCGGAAGGTCGGACAAGAAGACTGGGAAAAACCCAGCTCAAATGGGTCACTGGCGACACCAGGGCCCGCTCAAAATCGCCCGTTTCAAAACACCAAGAAGGACTGAAGAAAGAAGATTTTGGATTGGATCTGGACCAAAATATCTAGATCCATATCCAAATAGTGTTTGGGTCGGATTTGGATCTCAAAACCCAAATCCAAGATCCAAACCCAAGACCCACCCCTTGGCCTATAAATAAGACCAAGGGGGGGGGGGGGGGTGAAAAATCATACGTGAACTTGCTTGGGAGCCTTGGGAAGAGAGAGAGTGAGTGGGTGCAAAAGTCAACATTGGTGGGCTATGGCCATGTGGGCTAAACCAAGGGTGAGGTGGGTTCAAGCCTTGTTGATCAAGACCTAGCTTGGGGCTGCAACAACACGGCTGCAAACGACGTGAACATGGGCTGCACAAGGTGGACTCGGCTCCAAGAGGTAGGTCCCTAAACCTAACCCTAACTTAGCCACTAAACCTAGCCTAGACTTAGCCCACTTTTCCCCAACCAACTCCACTAAATCCCACCTAAACCTAACCCAAACTGCACCCTAGCTGGACCATTCTCACCCTAAACCGACCCACCTAACCCGCACCTAAACCTACCCTAAACTAAACCTAGCTAGGTGCTGGTTGCACCTAGCTTGTTCCCTTGAAACCCCACCAACCGACTACATTACCTAAACCAGCCACCCTAAGCCGACTCAACCCCAAACCGACCCCAAACCAGAACCGAGTGCACTTGGCGGTCTGCCCTCCTTTTGCCGCGCCTCATCACCTTCACCCCACCCGGCCGGCTACACCCTAGCAGCGCCCTGTTGCGCCCGGCCTACACCTCGCAACCCCGGCCTGCACACCCTGCCGCGTACCTGCTGCTTCCTAGCCGCGCACCTGCTGCACACCCTATCACGCACCTACTGCACACCCTATCGTGCTTGCTGCACCTTTGCCGTGCACCTGCTGTGCACCCCTCATCAGCCTCACCACCCTGCCCTGCCGCGCAGTGCACCAGCAGCACCCTATGCTGTGCCCTGCCACACCAGCAACACCCTGTGCTGTGCCCTGCCGCCCCTACACCCTTGTCGTGCCCCACCTAAGTCCTGCCCCTTAAACCAGTCGAGTGCACCTAGCACTCGGCCAAGACTGGTTGGCCGTGCACCAACCTTGACAAACCACCCAACCGGCCTGCCTTTGGCTAGCCTAGCTCCTTCCCATTTCCCTAAACCAAAACCTAGATTTACCTAGGACTCGACCAAACCATATCCTAAACCTAACCAAGACTTGTTGGCCATGCACCAACCTTGACCACCCTAACCCCTTGGCCGAACCCAGCCCACACTAGGCCCAAACCCACTTGGCTACACCCAAGTGAATCCACACCCAAGCCTCACGTTGGAACCCACCTAAAGGGGACTTACCTTGCGGTTGCCAAGAAGGATGGACCCGAGCGACTCGAGAGGCAAAACCGGCTCTAGGGCACCCTTGACCCAATTGGTCTTAGGTGGTGGCTCAGGGGGTATGGATGGGTTATATCCGAAGCCATGTCTACCCAAGCTAGGAAGAGGTAGGATGGGTTCTAACCTACCATGGTTCTTGGCTCCTAGACCTTGGTATGGTGTATATCCCATATTCAATAAGATATTCCAAGGCTTTTCAAGTTTTGAAAATTTTTGATAAAGGGAGTGTTCTTGGAATGATGTATCGTCCACATCATCGTTATACACTCGAGTTCTTTGGGGTATGCCTAGGAGGTGGAAGGCTTGGGTGGTGGAAGACTTTGGCTTCCCTAGGATACACACAACCTTAGGAGTGGGGACTTGGATGGCTTGGGGGTTCCTAGGAGGTGGACGATTTTACAAGGATGCAACTTGGGCTCTCCAAAGGGGGGAACAATTTTTGCAATGGGTGCCTTGGGTGAATTGGGCGTCTCCATGGCCCTATCCACCCCACTCGATGGGTCACTTGATAGGCAAGAAAAGT
Organism: Brasenia schreberi; assembly: GCA_036023115.1. Lineage (NCBI taxonomy): Eukaryota > Viridiplantae > Streptophyta > Magnoliopsida > Nymphaeales > Cabombaceae > Brasenia > Brasenia schreberi. Next base: position 11,475,680 of record JAYKKT010000078.1, on the reverse strand, counting down.
TTTGTATTCCCTTGAGATGCGGGTTGTCTTCTCCAAAGACTACCACGACTTGGTTATCCCGTGAAATTTTTAGGCACTTGTGGAAGGTTGAGGGGACGACTTGGAGGAAATGTATCTAAGGCCTCCCTATTAACAAGTTATAGTGAGGGTTTATGTCTAAGACATGAAACAACCCTATGTGTGGGATTTTGCAGACTTCCATGGGTAACTCTGTAGACGTAAAAATTTCACTCTAAGCCTATATAGAGACTTGAAATAAACTCATCAAACCTACTTTGTTTATTTGCAAGCGTGCCAACTAGTTTTCAAAACTAGCAAAGTTTGTGAATCTGACTTTGTAGGCGATTGTGGTTAAGCGAGATCTTGTCACCTTAGGCCTTCTTCAACCGATGCTCAAGGGTCAACCTAGGTGCTTTGAGAACCATTTATGTAGGTGAGATTCTGTAAACACCCCAAAATCCCACAATTTTCTCAAACAGGCCTGATTTTACAAAAGCAGCCCTAAAGGGCTATTTTGAGTTTGGAAACCCAGGAGTCTTCCAGACAACCCTGTACATATTTTAAACCTGTATATACATTTTAAAAATCTATATATATTGCTTTTTAGATTATAAATAGTGTTTTGAAACCCCAAAAGCCTCCTGGCCTGATAAAAGCGGATCGAAAAGGCAAAGGAGAGCCCGGACCCGAAGCATACTTCAAGCCCAACATATCAACTCTCATGTCAAAAGCATCCCCAAATTCTTAGACATTCAAGCCCCAAATATCAGAAAAATGATCAAAATGAAATCCTGAAGGTGAGAAGAAGATCGGACGACAATGTTGGCGAAGACCCAATGCAAGACGGAGTACTGATGAAGTCAAGCCCTGCACAAACCGTCCGTCTCGAAACTTAATGAAGAAATCAAAAAATCAAGTTTAGGTCGGATCTGGACCATATATATCCAGATCCAAACCCAAAATGTATTTGAATTTGGATTTGGATCCTAAGATCCAAATCCAACATCTGTATCCATGGCCCACTTCACCTCCCCATAAATGGGGGTGAGGGGCCCACAAAGCTTCACATGAATGCCTTGGAAGGCTTGGGTAGAGAGAGAAAGGGGGCCATAAAGTATGAGTGAGAAAGTTGGTAGGCTTGACTTTTGGTCAAAAGTGGGTTAGCCTCGTGGGTTTAACCAAGAGTGTGGGTTCAAGCTTGTATGCACCTACACTTGACCTAGGGCTGCACCAACTTGGATATGGCTGCAATGGACCGGCGCCAAGGGGTGGTTCCTAAACCTAGCCTTAAGTTAGCTCACCTCACCTAGCCATTTCTCCTAAAACCTAACCCAAACCTAACCTAAACTTGACCCTTCTCACCCAAAACTACACCAACTTCACCTAGCCGACCTCACCTAGCTGGACCACCTAGACCCTAACCAACCAAGCCTAAACTAACCTTAGTTCACTTAACTAAATCCCTAACCAACTAGAACCCAGCCCACCTAACCAACCTACCCCAAACCATTAAACTAGCCCACAACATTCCCTAAAACCAAAACCTAAACTAGTTGCAGCCACCCCCATCCTAAACCATAAATATCTAGCCCACAATATATATCCCAGCCCACCTAATGAAAATATCTAGCCCACAACCCACCTAACTAGACTTAGTTCCTAACTATACCTAGCCATCCACTAGCCAACCAACCTTCCACCTTGCCTATCCCCCCCCCCCAACCACTTCCTAACTAGACCCAGCCACTAACTAACCGACCTAGCTGGCCAGCACTCATTCTCACCCCCACGTAATATCCCAGCCGCCCAACCACTCAATCCTATCCCCTCACATAAGATCCCAGCTCGGATCTCTCGCCATCCCTCTCTCCCTCCGCCATTCGGCCAGGACCAGCAGATCCCCCTTTACTCTCCCATTCGGCCAGGACTCCCAGCCACTCACATCTCACATTCGGCCAGGACATCACCACTCCATCCACCTGCCGCCTCCTTCCTAGCTGCCACTCCTTCCATCCTCTTCCAGTCGAGCACTCCCATCCACCTGCCGCCTCCTTCCAGGTTAGTACCACTCTCCCTTCCACCTAGCCGACCTACACCATACCCCACTTCAACTCCATCCAGCCAGCACCTCTCTTCTTCCCAGCCTAGCACCACCCAACGCCTGCCCATCCACCTGCCACCCTTAGTCGCCCAATTCCCAGCATCCCTTCACCATTTTCCAACCCTCTCCACTTCCGGCCGAGCCCTACCTATCCCCAAACTCACCCCAATTCCCAGCATCCCACCTTAGCTCAACCTACCTCCCCTACAATGCCTCAACATCAGCCGACCCAGCACTCCTACCAGCCCCGACAAGCCACCTAAGAGACTCCTCTTGGCTGCCCAAGGCGGATTAAAAGGCCAAGTCCTTGCAAGTTGAAGATGGACCAACTACATGTAAGTGCCTAAACTCGGTCCATTATATGAACTTGCTTTATATCCAATTAAATTTTGACATGGGGTTGTAATAATGGAGCGTAGTCTCTCCCCAAGATGTAATAACTTGGTTTGACACACAAGCACACACGTGCACTTGAGTCTTTCTGCTCTTAGCTGCGTACCTTTTTGCACGCACACGGGCCTTGACAGCCCCTAAGATATAATTTTATTTATATAAGTTCAGCTGCGTGTGTTTTCATTTAAGTCATGGGTGTTGTCTTTCAATTCCACACTCACACATATTGAGCTTTCGCTCTTACTCCCAAGACCCTAATAAGGGCCATATTGCAATTCAATTCGGGGTTTTCATTCAAGTTGTGTGCTTGGTCTTTCAATTCCACACTCACACACATTGAGCTTTCGCTCTTACTCCCAAGACTCTAATAAGAGCCATATTGCAATTCTATTTGGGTTTTACATTCCAAGTCGTGTGAGTTGTCTTTACATATACACACAACACCCACGTATACGTTGGCGACCTTCGGGCCCATATATATATAGTTGTATTTCCCTTCCGCTATGTCTTTAAGATTTGGGTTTTAAGGTTCAGCTGTGTGAGTAGTCTTTCAATATATACATGACACACACTTACACAATTGAGCCTTTCCGCTCTTAAGATATAGCCATATTTCTCTTTTGCAATTTCCCTTAAGCATTGTCTTTCTATTCCGGGTTTTCCCATTCCGTTGTGTGAGTTTGCATTGCATATTCGCCATACCACGAGTTAGGACGCATATTGCATCAAAGCAAACCCCATACTCCCGTGCAAAAATCGCCCAACTTAGGTCACTTGCGCACACACCTAATTGGCCTAAATAGCATAAAATTGAAAGACATAGGCACGTGCAAATCCCACGTGAAATAAAATTTGCAACCATACAAACAAAACCCAATCAAACACTTCATGTATTTTCAAAGAGGTTACTTGTTTAAAAACGACTTTGCTAGGCATACAGACTGACCCTTGCGCATCGGTGCAAGAAGGTCTGCGACAAAAAGAGCTCACTTGCTCACAGTTGCCCCAAATGAATAAGATTTTCAAAACTTACTTCGCTAGCTTGCACGCCATTTTTATAAAAAACGACTTAGACATACGAAAAGGTTCACTCCAAGTCTAAAAACCAGGAGTGAGAATTTTCCGTGTCTACAGGTTTGGCACGCCCGGTGGGACCTGGGCCTTGTGCAAAGTCAATTCATATAGAGAAACCTCACAAAAATTTTTTCAAAGAAAGTGTTTTAACTTTTGTTTGTTGCATTTCATACTTAGGATTTTTGAAAAGCATTGAAGCATGTCGAGTCCAGGCTCCCAAGAAGTGTCTAGCTATGGCTTATGCGCATCAAGTTCTCATTCTAGGAGGTTTTCGAAAAAACAAAACAAACTAGAAGAGATTGAGGACTTGAGAAGGGATTTTGAGGCCAAAATCGCTGCTCTTAGCCAAGAGGCTGAAGCAGCTGACTCATGTTCGTCAAATGGCGAACCAAAGGGCAAGAAAAAGTTTAAAAAAACTCGCAAACATAAAGAGACTTCCGCAATGGAAGGCAACCAATACCACGAGTCCTTCACACACAAGGACCGTAAAGCCCTACAGCAGCTGCTGAGAGGGCAAAACAAAGATAAAAGGAGTTACGCCCTGTCTGATTTCTTACTTGTGGACTATGAAACAGACAGTGACGATGAAATACCGAACTTCCATCGGTATGATGGCATGGGAGACCCTAGGTCTAACTTGCAACTTTTCTCTCGTCGAGCCCATAAGAAAAAGGACTCGATTGTAGACGCAGAAAATTTCCGCCTCCTGGTTCTTAGGCCTGGAGCGAACCTTTTCGTGTGCTAAGTCCTATTTAAACAAACAGGGCGTGCCAGCTAGCTTACTTAAGCTAGCGAAGATATATTATAAAACCTGACTTCTAACGTGGCGACTGTGAGCAAGCAAGCAAGCTCTTGTCGTCGCAGACCTTCTTGCACCGATACGCAAGGGTCAGTCTGTATGCTTTTAAAAATCGAGTTTTGGAGTGTAAGAACCTACGAAAGCGGTTTTAGGTGTTTGATTCGGGTTTTGTTTGTATGATTTTCAGATTTTAGATCACGTGGATTTGTACGTGCCTAAGTCTTTCTTTTTATCCCTTTTCGGGCCACCTAGGTGTGTGTTATGAACACTCCACTAAGATGTGGCGATTTTGAGTGGGAGTATGGGGTTTGCTTTGATGCAATATGTGTCCTAACTCGTGGTATGGCGTATATGCAATGCAAACTCACGCTACTCCAAAGGGAAAACCCGAATTTAAAAGACAATGTCGAAGGGAAATGACTTGAAATGGAAATTGCCGAAGGGAAATGACTTGTAATGTAAAATGTCGAAGGGAAATTGCAAAAGGGAAATATGGCTATATCTTAAGAGCGGAAAGGCTCAATTGTGCAAGTGTGTGCCGTGTATATATTGAAAGACTACGCACACTGCTGAACCTTAAAACCCAAATTGAAAAGACATAGTCAAAAGGGAAATACGTATATAGTATATATGAGCCCTTACTTGGGTCTTGCAAATAAGAGTGAAGGCTCAATGTGGGTGCGTGTGAAAATGTAAAGACAACACACACGACTTCAAATGAAACCCAAATATAAATTGCAATATGGCCTTAACTAAGGTCTTGGGAATAAGAGCGAAACTCAATGTGTGTGAGTGCTAGAATTGAAGTACTACGCACATAACATGAAATTAAACCCAAATAGAAATTGCAATATGGCCTTAACTAAGGTCTTGGGAGTAAGAGCGAAAGCTCAATGTGTGTGAGTGCTAGAATTGAAGTACTACGCACACAACATGAAATTAAACCCAAATAGAAATTGCAATATGGCCTTAACTAAGGTCTTGGGAGTAAGAGCGAAAGCTCAATGTGTGTGAGTGCTAGAATTGAAGTACTACGCACACAACATGAAATTAAACCCAAATAGAAATTGCAATATGGCCTTAACTAAGGTCTTGGGAGTAAGAGCGAAAGCTCAATGTGTGTGAGTGTATAATTGAAATACTACACACATGACATGAAATTAAACCCAAGGATAGTATAACACGGCCCTTACTTAGGTCTTGCAAATAAGAGCGAAGGCTCAATGTGTGTGAGTGCGAGAATTTAAAGACAACACACCCAACTCAAGCAAAACCCTACGCAACTTAAAGTATATACATAAACTTATATTTAAAGGGCTGATTAGGCCCGTGTGTGTTCAAAATCGTGCACAACTAAGAGCGAGGTAGGCTCAAGTGCACGTGTGTGTGGGTGTGCCAAGCCACGTTATTACAAGCGGGGGGAGACTATGCTCCGTTATTACAACCCCGTATCAAATTTAACTTAATTTAAGCAAGTCTACAACTAAGGACTGAGTTAGGCACTTACTTATAGCTGGTCCGGAGGTGACTTGCTTGAGCATAGGCTTGGCTTCGCCTTGGGCTGCAAGAGGGAGCTCCTCAAAGTGGAACGACAAGGATGTGTGACCGGGTGACAAAGAAGCACGGGTGAGGCACCTTGGTGCTTGCCGGCTGCTAGGGGGAGGCTGCCGTGGTGGTTTGGGCTAAGGTGATTAGGGAAGGTCACAAAGGGATAGGTTGGTGCTAGGAAAGGTGGCGCTAAAGGGAATGCCTAAGGGAAAAAGTATGGCTGGTCGGGTATCACTAGGGTGCGGTCGGCTAGGGATGGGGAACTAGGGATGGTTTGGTGGTGGCCGATTGCTTGGGTAGTTAGGATGTTATGGATGGGAAGGGAGCTAGCTAGGTTGCTGTGGAAGGTGGGATTAATGGGTGACTAAGAGTGTAGGTGGCAGGTCCTAGGGAGTAAGATAGGGTGGCTGGGTATTACTAGAGGGAATGGTTTAAGGAGGTGGGTGATGTAAAGGTTGAAGTCTGGCCGAATGGGTAAGGGTGGTGGGTGGTTGTGATGGAGAGGTGGAGTGGTGCTATGGACGGTTGAGAGTGGAGGGGGAGTGAAGAGGATGTAGAGTTAGGTTGGGGTACTAACCGAATGGCGAAGGAGTTGGTGCGTGGAAGAAGGGCAGCCGGGTGGTGAAGGTAGATGGAGCCGGGTGATGAAGGTGGCAGCGTGGAATGGAGCAGGCCGGATGGAAGTGGTGGCGCGAGGTGGAGCTGGTCGGGGGTTGTGGTGGTGCAGGTGGAAGAAGGGAGCAAGGTGGAAGGCTCGGCTGGCCCAAGAGCTGGAAGGGATTGGATTGGCCAAGGTGGAAAAAGCTGAAAAACCCGCCCACTAGGGGGGGTTTTTATAGCTTTTTGAAGGGCGGTTGGGGCTGGTATTTGGAGGGTGGTAAGGTGGTTTAGGTGGTGGTGGTGTGGTGATAAGGTGGGCTGGTTTTGAGGAGGGGCCAAATATTTTACTTAAAGGGGTTTTAGGTATATGGTGTGCTAGGTTTAGGTGGGGTGGTTTAGGGGTTTAGGGCTTAGCTAGGTGGGTTGGTTTAGGGGTTAGGTTTAGTGAGGTGGGTTAGGTGATTAGGCTAAGATTAGGTTAGGTTTAAGGAAATTAAGCTAGGTTTAGGGAAGGATTAGGGAGGTGGGTTAGGTGATTAGGTTGGGATTAGGCCGGGATTAGGGAAGTGGGTTAGGTGATTAGGCTAGGTTTAGGCCGGGATTAGGGTAAAAGGCTAGGATTAGGGGTTTTGGCTTAGGATTGGGTTAGGGAGCTCCCTTTGCATAACCCATAGACCTTGTTGCATCATGTTGGTGCAGCCCTAGGTTAGGTTTTGGCTAATACAAGCTTAAACCCATGCTAATTAGGCTAACCCACATGATTAACCCCAAACTTGACACACAAGTCATGCTTAATTACAATTACCCTCAAATCTTATCCTCCCCACTCTCTCTCATGCCCATAATCCCACGTGAACTTCAAGTGGGCCCCACCTCCATTTATGAGAAGGTGATGTGGGCCATGGATGTGGATATTGGATTGAATCTCTGGATCCAAATCCAAATCCAAATCCACACATAGGTTTGGATTGGGATCTGGATATATATGATCCAGATCGAATTGAAACTGAATTCTGACTCCTTCAGGCTGTGTTCGAAATGAACGGTTTGTGCGGGGTCTGACAGCATCAGTACTCCGTCTATGTTGGGTCTTCGCCAACATGGTCGTCCGCTTCTGCTTTCACCTTCCGGAGATGATTTCAAGTGATGTTTGCTGATAACAGGGTCTTGGACGTTCGAGATCCTGGGGGTGGATTCAATACGAGAGTTGCTGTGCCGGGCTCGACATGTGCTTCGGTTCCGGGCTCTCTTTAGCTCTTCTGGTCCTGCTTTGATCAGGCCAAGCCGCTTCATGGGGTTTCAAAACATATTTTTACAGTTTTTAAAACATGTTATACATATTTAAAACATATAAAAGTTTAAAACATCTGTACAGGGTTGTCTGAAAGGCTCCTAGGTTTCCAGACTCAAAATAGCCCTTTGGGGCTGCTTTTACAAAACCAGGTTTTATTTAAGAAATTCGTGGGATTTCGGGGTGTTTACATCGATGAAATGGGTGTATTGGTTCCCTTTGTCCCTCAAAGGCACAACTGCTAAATGGCTGGCTTCCTACGACCTTAGCCAGTTCGCAACTTTTGAAGAGTTAGCGAACTGCTTTATGCAGAGATTCTCGCATAACGTAGAAGTCATGCTGACTTTAAACACATTGAGGGATACAAAACAAGGTGTGAACGAAGACGTACATACATTTATCGTTCGTTGGAGGTCTCTCCTAGGACAAGTGCGAGAGCCAATATCCGAAGGATGCGCAGTCATGCTCATCTTGGGTAATTTTAAAAATGAGTTAAAAACCCTTCTCTCGCTTCACTTAATCTCAACTTTTCAAAACAAATTTGAAAAAAGGGATTTATGATCATCTGTGGAAAGGAAGCATGGTTTCGAAAACTCGCTTGGAAAAGCCCAACACTTATGGGCTACCCACCATGGACAAAGGGGCAAAGCCCCACAAAATCGCCAGTGTTCGGGTGGATCTAAGCCCGACAAGTGCTTCAAAAAATTTTGAAATAAAAGGGAGAAAAACTTTCAAAAACCCTTTGAAAGACGGGAGTATACTCCACTGGGGCAACCTGTGTCGGAGGTCCTAGACCTCCTACTTGCCCAAGGAATGATCGAACTCCCCGAGATTCCTGAGGGAGTCACTTCCAAAGGGGGATTTTTAAACCGATTCTACAAGTATCATCGGCCCAAAGGCCATGATACGAAGCGGTGTTTCTCCCTGTTAAATAAAATCGAGAACTTGATAGCAGAAGGCCGGCTTCAGGTCACTGAAGAACCCGAGCCTGCCCAAGCTGTCTTCAAAGAACCCTTCCCCAAGCACGCAAGTACCAGTGGGAAGGGAAAAGAGGTATGTGCCCTCACCATTTCGAAGAGTCTAGCACATGCATATGAGTCTGGTTTGTCTATTTGTGCATCTACTCTCATACTTCACAAAAAACCCGCCTAAGTAGTCATCCGGGGACCACCAAGAGTTCCATCCCCGGTTAAGCTAGTTTTAAAAATTCAAGGTGCTCCAAATCTTTCGATTAGAGCCATGTTACGTGCGAACCCTAGGTTGATTGTGGGAGAGGTGACAAGATCTGGGAGGATCTATCAACCCCCACATCTGCAAAGTGCTAAAAAGGTGGTCAGTGTGCCTGACCTCTCAAAAGCATGTATTCCTAGAGTTCCACCGAAAGCGGACAGGGGAAATATTGTATTAAAATTATACGATTTCGAAAACCATCTTTCTAAGATTCCTATCAACATGTCCATCCTAGAGCTAATACAAACTTCGCTTAGGCATAAACTCGTGTTAGATAAAATTCTAGAAAGAGCAAAGTTTAGTTCGAACATAACCCCAAAATCCTTGTCCAAACAAGTGGCATCTATAGGAGCGAAAACGCCTATCGTATTCTCGGAAGACATTGTAGAAAGACCCTACGAGTCCCATAACCATGCCCTACATATCGAGGTGGTTCTGAATAACCACTCTTTGGATAGGTGCCTAGTCGATGGGGGAGGAGGGCTCAACGTCCTTCCACTTCATGTGGCAAACCAAATTGGAGTCACCTTGACATCCATAAACCCAAGCCCCATCGTCATCACTGGGTACGATGGGAATGCGTCTAGACCACTAGGATCTATCGAACGCCCCATGAAAACGGGAGGGATAGCACACACGGGGGTGTTCCATGTCCTGGACATCCACCCCCATTATAACCTGTTGTTGGGAAGGCCATGGATACACAACCTGTGTGCTGTGCCATCCACCTTCCACAGGTATGTCGAAATCCTTTTCAGGGACCAAGTCGTAGTGATTCTAGGTGAGAGTCATCCTCAACTTCAGGGGGTCATAAATTCCCCTTGCTTGTCGAGTTCCTAGACCCACGAGGTAAATCTGGGGCAGACCCTGCTCGAGCCACCAAGGCTCACATCGAAAAACCCTAGGAAGGTCGTATATATGAAGGGGCCACCCAAGGCTAGCCCCCTCAAAGTTTTGACCATCCCAGGAAAACCCAAAAATCTCCTATTTCCAAAACCCTGGACAAAAAGCCCTATATGCATAACATAAACGACAACAAGTTCTAGGACCACGATTTATATGAAAATTTCTCTAAAAACAAAAAATCGTGGAACATGCTGTTAAATATGGGCTATTTGACATACAAGAGTCTAGGGGCACAAAATCAGGGTCTCCTAGAACCCATACTGCCTAGGGCAAATCCAAGCCGATATGGGATCGGCTATACTCTCAGAATACCACCAAAACTACCCCCTGTGACCACCTGGGTCAAGGGTGCCCTGGAGCCTACCTTAGAAGAGACCTACGATTTAGACCTCTTGTTCAGAGTCTAACCTGTAGCGTTTTCCCTTTGTAGGTATGATGGAAGATCCCTCAATCAAAAATACAAAAACATTTAAAAAACTCGAAATCCAAAAAATGAGAAAATTACAAAAGCCAAAAACATTTGAAAATGAAAAACTCGAAAAAAGAGTAGTTTGTATAGTTCCCAAAGTTCTCATTTTACAAAAATACAAAAAAATCAAAAATTTATAAAATTCCAAAAGATTTTGTACATAGCTTCTCCTGGTAAGGATTTGGAAAAAGCAAAAGATTTCGAAAGAAACGTTGTCTACATGACCAGACCAAAAATTTTGAAATCAATAGAAATTCCAAGTGTGAAACTAGGTCTTTTTAAAATCCATGCATCAAATTCCCTAGGATCTATAAGCCTCGAGGATGATAAAAAACCAGAGGTGGATCCCCTTGGGGAAGATCCCACTTCTGAGCTCCCAGCATTTCATAAAATTCTCAATTTTGAAAGGCCTTCAAATTCAGTAAGAGGAGATTTCAAAGAGATAAACCTAGGGAGTGATTCAAAGCCCAAACTCATTAAGGTAGGCGCATGTTTGCATGAGCATGAAAGGTCATCATTCACTGCATTTCTAAAAACCTACTTAGATGTGTTTGCATGGACGTATGAAGACATGCCGGGCATATACCCGAGTATTGTCGAGCATCGTCTTCCCTTAGGAAAATACATCCGAACGTACACGCCCAAGTCAAAGAGGGTTTAGAAGATCTGTTAAAAGCCAGATTTATAAAACCCATTGCGTATTCTGATTGGTTATCCAATATAGTTGTTGTTCGAAAAACCAGTGGGAAGATTCGAATATGCATCGATTTTAGAAACCTGAATAAGGCCACTCCAAAGGATAATTATCCTTTACCAAACATAGATTTGATAGTCGATAGTACTGCAAATCACGAAATGTTTTCGTTTATGGACGGCTATTTAGGGTATAACCAAATCAAGCTAAGCCCACGAGATCAGGGTAAGACCGCTTTCACAACCCCATGGGGCACGTACTGCTATACAGTCATGCCCTTTGGTTTGAAAAATGCCGGCGCCATATACCAGAGAGCTATGAACACGATCTTCCATGATCAGATTCATGAGCTCGTAGAGGTATATGTGAATGATCTCTTGGCCAAATCCAAAACTCGATGCACTCATATCGAATGCTTACAAAAGATTTTCGAAAGGCTTAGACTTTACAAAGTAAAGCTAAACCCTCAGAAGTGTGTGTTCGGAGTAGAGTCCGGAAAGCTCTTAGGCTTTATGGTGAGCCAAAGGGGCATAGAAGTCGACCCCTCTAAGTGTAGAGCTATCATAGACATGGCACCACCCTCCAATCTCACGCAAGTTCATAGCCTCCAAGGTCGATTACAATCCATTCGCAGGTTTATCTCAAACCTAGCGACTAGATGCGAACCCTTCAACAAGTTGTTGAGAAAGGGCACAAAATTTTTATGGGATGACGACTGCCAAAAGTCATTTGAAAGACTAAAGGCATACTTAGTTAACCCCCCTGTTTTAAATCCTCCAAAGCAAGGAAAACCTTTTTTGCTTTACATTTTCGTGCATGCGAATGCCTTGGGAGCCTTGTTAGCTCAATACGAGGATGACACTCACAAGGAGTAGGCCATATACTATCTTTCGAAAACTCTCCTGGCTTACGAAAGGAATTATAAAGCCATGGAGAAGACGTGCTTGGTCCTAGTTTGGGCCTGCTAGAAATTTTGACACTATTTCCTAGATCATGAGATCTGGATAGTGTCCAAGCTTGATCCAATCAAGCATTTGTTCGAAAAACCCATTCTCACTGGTAGATTGGGCAAATGACAACTCCTTCTAATGGAGTATGACCTGAAATACCATCATCAGATCTCCATTAAGGGTCAAGCCCTAGCAGACTACGTGGCTGAGTTCCCCCTAGAGAGTGCATATCCCACACTTAATGAAATGCCTAATGAAGGCATATTGCAAAACCAATTTCAAAACCACATTTTAGCAAACTCTTTCAAAAACCAAGTGTGGAAGATGCACTTCGATGGAGCACGAAACCAACGAGGGGCTGGTGCTGGGGTCATCCTCATATCCCCTTAAAAGGGTGAGATCCCCATAGCAATTCGCCTAGATTTTGAATGTTCCAACAACATAGCTGAGTATGAAGCACTCATACAAGGCTTAAGGATTTCAAAAACTCTAGGGGCATCATGCATCGAGGTCTTTGGAGATTTGCTCCTCGTTATAAACCAAGTTTTAAAAATTTGGCAAGTTAGAAACGAAAAGCTTCTTCCATATCACGAGTTGGCCACTCGATTGGTTGAGTCATTCCAATCGTGTATACTCACACACGTTGGAAGAGAGGATAATGGCATTGCCGACGCTCTCTCATCCTTGGGTTCAGCCCTAAGGGTCGATCCCGCTTTGGGAACCCGATCCTTAGAGATATGGCATGCACCCACTCCATCCACACACGATTTGGAAATTTGCCAAAACAATCTAGATTCTGTTGAAAAACCTTGGTTTTATGATATAAAATGTTTTCTAGAAAGTGGGGGATTCGCTGAAAATGCCACATCCAAGGATAAGGCATTCATCCGAAAAATTTCTACCTGATATATGATTTTGGGTGGGGTTTTGTATAAAAAGAGTTTTACCGGCATCTTACTAAGATGTGTCGACCTAGAGGAGGCTGGGACTGTTATGTATGAATTTCACGATGGAGAATGTGGAAGTCATGTCAATGCCAACATAATGGCAATGAAAATACTTAGAGCGGGTTATTTTTGATCCACCCTGAAAAAGGATTGCCACGATCATGTTAGGAAGTGTCATCCATGTCAAGTGCATGGGCACGCCATTCATATCCCATCATCTTCATTGCATTCCGTGGTCAGCCCCTGGCCATTTACCATGTGGGTGTTTGATATTATAGGCCCAATATTTCCAAAGGCATCGAATGGACACAGGTTCATTTTAGCAGCCATTGAGTACTTCTCCAAATGGGTCGAAGACATCTCCCTGACCAACGTATAGGGGCAACATGTGGTGGCTTTCATTAGGAGGAATATCTTGACTCGATTTGGAGTACCAAGAGACCTTGTGTCCGATAATGGCACCCCATTAAAAAACGAGCGGATGGTCAAGTTGTGTAACACCTATGGCATAACTCACCACTTCTCCTCACCCTACTACCCTCAAGGCAACGGCCAAGCCGAAGCCACAAATAAGACTCTCATTAGCATAATTGAGAAGACTTTGGAGAAGGGTAGGACGTGGCATGAGAAGCTGGATGAAGCCTTATGGGCTTATAGGACTTCCATCTGAACTCCCACGAATGCCACGCCATTTGAGTTGGTCTATGGCACAAACGCCATTCTCCCCATTCATACACAACATTTCATACATCCATTGCACTCGACCTCCCCCTAGAGATGCTTCAGCATGCTAGGATGGCTGAACTAGATTTGTTAGATGAGAGGCGACTCCTTGCTATAGATAATGCTCATGCATACCGGCAAAGGATCGCCCGACACTTCGACAAACATATGAAACCTCGCCACTTTGAAGTGGAAGATCTGGTTTTGAAAATCATCCACTATCGTAGCCCACATCCACTTGGAAAGTGGCGCCCCAAGTGGGATGGATCCTATGTTGTGCGTGCAACCACCACGAACAACTCATACTGGTTGATCGATGTAGAATGTAGGAATTTAGCAGATCCTATCAATATTCAATACTTGAAGAAGTATTATGTGTAGGGTTTGAGTTAAATTCCCATTTTCGAAAATTCTTAGGGATAACTGCTTTGAAACTTCGAAAGTAAGGTTCAAAGGAAAATTATGTGACCCTAAGCAAGAGAATTCACATTCGTGAAAGAGTGGAGCTTTCCAAATACGTGGTTACATTTCAAAATCCTCCTTCTTACAAAGAAAGGCCTAGTTCAATATAGCCAGATACTTGCAAGTAGTACGTGCTATGTCTAAATAGGCTAATCTGGAATGAATCGAGTATGACCTTGGGATAAGTCCTCCCCTCTTCTCTTCTCCTTCCAAAAGGAAAATATGGCAAAAAACAAAGGGAAATCCCCGCCAAAATCTCTTTCCCTAAGAAAGAAACTTGAGTCAAAAGCAAAATTTGATTCTTTTATGGAAAAGAGGGATTAAAGAAAAAATACTCCTAAAGGGAGACCCTCTATGAAAAAAAAGGAAGAAAAGGCTAAAAGGCTCAAAAAGAGCAGTTTTTCGCCTTCTATGCCTCAAACCATGGGACGCTTCAAAAGGGATCATGGTATCTCTTTTCCATCCCTACGACTTATCCCAAGCAAAACATGGTTCATTTCGAGGAATCCTGAAGTAAAAATAGGATTTACTTACTTGAATTTCATTTTGTTTGAGAATTCAACGTTTTGAGTAAGGCGTAGGAATTTTGAAATATAGCTTGTTTCTTATAAAACCTCCGCTAGATTAGCGAGTGTCAAGACTCAAGCAAAGGCAAACGCGAAGTGCTCGAGATCCTTAGGATTGAGGCTAAAAGCAGTTTTCTCCCTTTTGTAAATAGATTTTGAAAAATCGAACATCGAGCAACATAGGGCCCGCTCACTTGGAGCAACAAGTCTTCGTAAGTCTCAAGAGTTCGACTATACCATCTGGTCTCTAGGAGGTTGCCCTTCTTGGTATCTCATCCATGTCATGCATGTGCATATTCACGCATGGACACTTGCATAACATGATCCCCGTTTAGGACCAGAAACCATAGAAAGATCCCCTTAGCGTGATATCTCCTCCTACCAGGTTTAAAAGAGAGATTTTGCTCAAAAAATTGGGACGATCCCATATTTTCGTGGATAGATCTAGGGAGACATTAAAAGGGGTGTTGTTGTCTTTGCCATTATCCAAATAAATTTGGATAATGCCAAAGAGGGGCATCTGTAAACACCCCAAAATCCCACGATTTTCTCAAACAGGACTGGTTTTACAAAAGCATCCCCAAAGGGCTATTTTGAGTTTGAAAACCCAAGAGCCTTCTAGACAACCCTGTACATATTTTAAACCTGTATATACGTTTTAAAAATCTGTATATATTGCTTTTTAGACTATAAATAGTGTTTTGAAACCCCAAAAGCCTCTTGGCCTGATAAAAGTGGATCGAAAAGGCAAAGGAGAGCCCGGACCCGATGCATACTTCAAGCCTAGCATATAAACTCTCATACCAAAAGCATCCCCAAATTCTCAGACATCCAAGCCCCAAATATCAAAAAAATGATCAAAATGAAATCCTGAAGGTGAGAAGAAGATCGGACGACAATGTTAGCGAAGACCCAATGCAAGACGGAGTACTGATGAAGTCAGGCCCCGCACAAACCGTCCGTCTCGAAACGCCATGAAGGAATCAAAAAATCAAGTTTGAATTGGATCTGGACCATATATATCCAGATCCAAACCCAAAATGTATTTGGATTTGGATTTGGATCCCAAGATCCAAATCCAACATCTGTATCCATGGCCCACTTCACTCCCCATAAATGGGTGTGAGGGACCCACAAAGCTTCATGTGAATGCCTTGGAAGGCTTGGGTAGAGAGAGAAAGGGGGCCATAAAGTATGAGTGAGAAAGTTGGTAGGCTTGACTTTTGGTCAAAAGTGGGTTAGCCTTGTGGGTTTAACCAAGAGTGTAAGTTCAAGCTTGTATGCACCTACACTTGACCTAGGACTGCACCAACTTGGATATGGCTGTAGTGGACCGGTGCCAAGGGGTGGTTCCTAAACATAGCCCTATGTTAGCTCACCTCACCTAGCCATTTTTCCTAAAACCTAACCTAAACCTAACCTAAACTTGACCCTTCTCACCCAAAACCGCACCAACTTCACCTAGCCGACCTCACCTAGCTGGACCACCTAGACCCTAACCAACCAAGCCTACGCTAACCTTAGTTCACCTAACTAAATCCCTAACCAACTATAACCCAACCCACCTACCCAACCTACCCCAAACCATTAAACCAGCCCACAACATTCCCTAAAACCAAAACCTAAACTAGTTGCAGCCACCCCCATCCTAAACCATAAATATCTAGCCCACAATATATATCCCAGCCCACTAATGAAAATATCTAGCCCACAGCCCACCTAACTAGACTTAGTTCCTAACTAGGCCCAGCCACCCACTAGCCAACCGACCTTCCACCTTGCCTATCCCCCCCCCCAACCACTTCCTAACTAGACCCAGCCACTAACTAACCGACCTAGCTGGCCAGCACTCATTCTCACCCCCACGTAATATCCCAGCTGCCCAACGACTCAATCCTATCCCCTCATATAAGATCCCCTCACATAAGATCCCAGCTCGGATCTCTCACCATCCCTCTCTCCCTCCGCCATTCAGCCAGGACCAGCAGATCCCCCTTTACTCTCCCATTCGGCCAGGACTCCCAGCCACTCACATCTCACATTCGGCCAGGACAGCACCACTCCATCCACCTGCTGCCTCCTTCCTAGCTACCACTCCTTCCATCCTCTTCCAGTCGAGCACTCCCATCCACCTGCCGCCTCCTTCCAGGTTAGTACCACTCTCCCTTCCACCCAACCGACCTGCACCATACCCCACTTCAACTCCATCCAGTCATCACCTCTCTTCTTCCCAGCCGAGCACCACCCAATGCCTGCCAATCCACCTGCCTCCCCTACAATGCCTCAACATCAACCGGCCCAGCACTCCTACCAGCCCCGACAAGCCACCTAAGAGACTCCTCTTGGCTGCCCAAGGCGGATCACAAGGCCAAGTCCTCGCAAGTTGAAGATGGACCAGCTACATGTAAGTGCCTAAACTCGGTCCATTATATGAACTTGCTTTATATCCAATTAAATTTTGACATGGGGTTGTAATAATGGAGCGTAGTCTCCCCCCAAGATGTAATAGCTTGGTTTGACACACAAGCACACACGTGCACTTGAGCCTTTTCGCTCTTAGTTGCGCACCTTTTTGCACACACACGGGCCTTGACAACCCCTAAGATATAATTTTATTTATATAAGTTCAGCTGCGTGTGTTTTTATTTAAGTCGTGGGTGTTGTCTTTCAATTCCACACTCACACATATTGAGCTTTCGCTCTTACTCCAGGGACCCTAATAAGGGCCATATTGCAATTCAATCGGGGTTTTCATTCAAGTTGTGTGCGTGGTCTTTCAATTCCACACTCACACACATTGAGCTTTCGCTCTTACTCCCAAGACTCTAATAAGAGCCATATTGGAATTCTATTTGGGTTTTACATTCCAAGTCATGTGAGTTGTCTTTACATATACACACAACACCCACGTACACGTTTGTGACCTTCGGGCCCATATATATATAGTTGTATTTCCCTTCCGCTATGTCTTTAATATTTGGGTTTTAAGGTTCAGTTGTGTGAGTAGTCTTTCAATATATACACGGCACACACTTACACAAATGAGCTTTTCCGCTCTTAAGATATAGCCATATTTCCCTTTTTCAATTTCCCTTACGCAATTTCCCTTAAGCATTGTCTTTCAATTCCGAGTTTTCCCGTTCCGTTGTGTGAGTTTGCATTGCATATTCGCCATACCATGAGTTAGGACGCATATTGCATCAAAACAAACCCCATACTCCCGTACAAAAATCGCCCAACTTAGGTCACTTGCGCACACACCTAGTTGGCTTAAATAACATAAAATTGAAAGACATAGGCACGTGCAAATCCCACGTGAAATAAAATTTGCAACCATACAAATAAAATCCAATTAAACACTTCGTGTATTTTCAAAGAGGTTACTTGTTTAAAAATGATTTTGCTTAGCGTACAGACTGACCCTTGCGTGTCGGTGCAAGAAGGTCTGCAACGAAAAGAGCTCACTTGCTCACAGTTGCCCCAAATGAGTCAGATTTTCAAAACTTACTTCGCTAATTTGAGTAAGCTAGCTGGCACACCCTTTTTATAAAAAACGACTTAGACATACGAAAAGGTTCACTCCAGGCCTAAAAATCAGGAGTGAGAATTTTCCGTGTCTACAGATTCAAATTCCACTTTAAGAAAAATATCAGAGATTTGATCAAATTTGTGCACTTGGTGTTTTGAAAACAAACTGGTTCATTTTTCAAACCTTACTTTCTAATTTTCTTTCAGTGGCTTCTGAATCTCCAAAAATCAGGAAAACTTCACAGTGAATAGGCACAAATGTACAGATTCTAGAAATATTTTTATGCTATTTTTTGGGGCTGTGATTATTCAAAATTAAATTAAGGAACTTTCTCTACTCAGACACTTAGAACCGTTCTGTACCAGAAATATAAAGACTCAAAGAAAGGTTTATATCTTGGTGCAAAGAGCTCCGATTTTCATGCACATGGTCTTGTTGAAAAGATATGGATGCCAACTTTCCAATAAACTAAGTTTAACTGAAATTGGATGACTACAGATAGAGTTATGGGATGATTTCCAGACTCTATTTTAGGAAATACAGTTTTGACAGAGATAGTTTTGAAATTTCCTGATCTTACACACTTTTAACTACGTGGTCGCATGGCTCTAAAATTTTTAAAAATTCAAGTGTTCCAAAATTTAGGTCAATCGAAGTAGAAATGAGGAAATGAAAATTAAAATATCTACTTGTTATGCAATTCAGTTTTTCTGTGTTTACAACATACGTGATGCAATTCATCCGAAATTAAATGGCATAATCACAACAAACTTAAAGTAAATTGCTGAAGAGGAATGAATGTAAAGATATGTATTAGATTAAGCATAGAGGGGGTTAGGAGTTATAGGAGTTTTGTAGAATATAGAGAGGTAGAATCAAGAAAGTAAACAAGTAGAGTGCATAAGTAGGAAACAAAATTGGCAGCATATCTACTTGTTATTACAACATAGGAGGAGACGAAGCTCCATTAATACAACCCCTTCTCAAATTGAATAGGAAGAAAAGAGAATTAAGACCAGCCAAAAGGAGAAAGATACTTACAATTGCGAGCCCTCCAATGGACACACGAATTCAAGATGAAGATCGTCCCCTTCCTCTTCTCTCACTCTCTTTCTACTTGCAGCACCTCTCCTCTCTCCTAGACTCCTTCCCACACTTCCCTCACGTTTTGGCAAGTCCCTCCAATGCCTTCAATGCTGGAAATGACCCCCTATGGTCTCTATTTCTAGGCCAAAGGGGGGGTCTCTATGGCCTTCCACGATGTGGAGTGGGTAGCCTCTTTGCCCAAATCCAATCCAAGCTCCATGGCGAGCTCATATGGCCTTCATGTGGTCCTCTAGGTCAATATAAACCCAACACATGCAACCCTAGGTGGGTCAGTTTGGTCGTAGCTTGAGCCAACCTAGTATTGATCCCATCGGCCAGGTAGGTTTTGAGTTTAATCATCTAAGGACTGTTATGTTCAATCAATAAAAAAAAGGGGGGGAATGGACCGACTATGGTGGGTTCGGCCAAAGATATGTGGCTAGGTAAGGTTATGTTAATGTGGTTTGGTCAAGGTGAGTGTGATTCAAGGCAATTCGGTCAAGCCAATGTTGTTTGACCGAAGCTAACACATGGGTCATGGTTAGCCAAAGCAAATTGGGTCTAGGCTTGGTCAATCGACTAGGTTCGATTGGTGAGGCTTTTCACTTGGACTAGTCTTTGATATTGTCTTTAATGGAGCCATGCCCTTCTTCGTGACTTGGATCTTCCCCTGGTCCATATGAATTGAAGTCCCTCTTGATGCTTGCTTTAATTGTAGCCTTGATACTCGCTGATTCTTCAGAAAGATGATTTGACTTTATCCCTGTTTATGGTTTCAAATATTTCCTTATTTAAAACCATTTTATTTTGAAATATATTTAAAAATATTGAGTTTTGTCAAAATCTTCAAATATTATTTTGAAAACAACTGAGTTACATTCCCAGTGTTTGTTTGTATGGGTGATCTGCTTTCGCCCTGTGAGTTGGTCTTTACCGTTTCAACCACTTTAACCCTTTGTTGTTGGTGTAGGGTATCAAACCACTTTAACCTTGGATGGGTGTAGGGTGTCGAACCACTTTAACCCTCGATAGGTGTAGGGTCCCAAAGTAGGACTCTTCTCAATCGGATGAGTTTTTGAGGCCTAATTTGGATTTGATTTGATTTCAAAAGGTTTTTGATAAGTTTGACATTTAGCAAACATACTTGGGTTTGGTTCCCAATATCTCATTTCTTTTAAGAAAATTGTTTGAAACCATCCTTTCTTTAGGTGAAATCATTTGAATAAGCAGAATGCTGCCAATTTGGGTTTGAGGGCAAAGCAGTAATTTTTTTGGCTCTTTGTCAAAATTTGATTTTCCTGATGGGGGTGTCATTTACCCTTATTTTGATGTTGCCATGAAATTTTGATGGAGAAATGAGTTCGTTTAAGGTGTCTTTATTTGAAAACCCTTAAAAGACCCAAAAGCGTAATTTTTTCTTAAAAAGGCAAAAATTCTAAAAATCAAATTATTTTGAGAAAAAATTTGGGTGTTTACAGATGCCCCTCTTTGTAATTAACACAAATTTATTTGGTTAATGGCAAATAATAACACCCATAAAAAATGTTATTCTTTTGGAATTCTAGAGTTGATTTGAGTTGAATTAAGATTTCATGAACTTTCCCATTTTTGTTAAGGTATTCATTTCTTAGACTTGGGTTATCCTAATTCCAATGGGGAAGAGGATTTCTAGCAAAGATGACTCAAAGTGGATGGTAGTTGATTAATGCATAGATCATATGTGCATAAGGCCATTTATGAATGCATATGAGAATGAAATGCAATGGATGAATCGTGAATGTTTGATGATCTCCATGATTTTTTTAGGGGAGATCCCATGAAAGTTGGTTGCCCTAAGTGGGATGCCTCCATGTTTACTTCCTTGATGCCTTGGGTTTTTTGTAAAAATCATTTTGAAATGGATGCTTTCTTTTTTTTTTTTCTATAAAAAAGGACTTCAATCTCCTATATTTCCCTTCACTTTGGTTTTAATGCAAATTTATTTGGTAGAGGTTTTTATTTTGGAAAAACTCAACAACATTTCAAAATTTCATTTTTCACACTACAAGGCCTAATCTTCAAATGAAATGAGATCCAAATTGGTAGGTTCTATTCCTACTTTAGGACCATACTGACAAGCTTTTTTCTTTTGGGAGAAGTTGTAGGGGATTTGGGAAAGAGTTACCATGGTCCCTTCTGAAGCATCCCGTAGTTTAAGGCCAAGAAATTTTTGATGGAAAATTACTCTCTTTTTTAAGTTTTGGCTTTTCTTTTTCTTTTCTTTCAAAGGGAACCTCTATATTAGAGGTTTTTGTTTTTTCCTTTTTCTTTTTAGGAAGACATCTATATTGAAGGTTTATTTTTTTCTTCTTTTTCTTTCTATTTTGAATTTTTGCCAATTTTCCTTTTTGGAGAGAATTAAGTGGGGGAAACAACTTGTCCCTCTAGATACTCGGTCTAATCAAGTATGCCCTATTTCATAATAGCACATACAATTTGAAAATATTTTCTATTTTGGACTAGGCCCTATCTTGTAAAAGAAGGATTTTTGAAATGTCATTTCATGATTTTGAAAACACTCCACTTTTCATAAAGCATCAATCCCTTGTTAAGAGGCCTATATTCGATTTGGTCCCCTCTTCAAGAAATTAAAGAAGATCCATTTTGCAAAAATCATTTTAAAAGAATTTGTGGTAAACACTGATCATCATATCTTTTTTATATTGGTCATTTATAGGATCTACCATGTTTTTTCTCCCTAAGCATCAATGAACCAATATGCATGATCAATTTTTTTGTTGCCCCTTTTTTGACATAAGGACATTCTCACTTGGGCTGTCACCGTTTTGGGCCTCTTTGGGTGAATGATTTGCATGTGAGGCATGACATGTAAAAATATATTCCATATGAGATGATGGAGATACATGCTCTATGAAATGATGAATGTGTTAAGTCTCCATGAAATGTGTTTAGAGAATGCATTCTACATGCCCTAATTTGGTGGAGATGACATGAGCATTCATACACTATGGCTAACCCCTATTGTGAAATGTGATGAATGATATTCAATGAAATGCATGAATGACTCTTACATACACTATGTCATTGGACATCTAGTTTTTGATGTGAACTAGGGAGATGCATGATATGTAAAATATATCCCCATACGAAGTGATGGAGATACATGGAATGATGTATGTTTCCATGAAAGGTGTGAATGCATTCTAATGCTCCTAGTTTGAATGATATGAGCATAAACATTATAGCCGACCGCTATTGTGGCATATGATGAATAATTTTTAATGTGATGGATGAATGACCTATGCATGCACGATCTTGGTTTTTGGCATGGCTTAGGAATATGCATGATATGATCCTAGCCTTTGATGCATTTCGGGTTGAGAGTCGACTCCTATGTTGGTAACCTTCTAAGGAACTTGAATGTTTGCCCAAGTCGAAGATTTTCTTGATTTTGAGGAAGTTCATGTAAATTGACATCACTCAAATCATCTCTAAGGGAATTGATAATTTTTTTGAAAAGTGATTTTGATTTTTCTTTTCTTTTCTTTTTTAATTTTTTTTTGTATTTTTGGTTTATCCTTTTTCAGATTTTTTTGGATTTTGGGAATAACCTATACAATATATACAAAAACCCGAAGTTAGCTTCATGTCCATGGTGGGTTCGAGGGATTGGGTGCATCAATGATGCACACCCTGGATGTGGTATGGTTCATGTTCTTAGGATGGATCCTAGGTGCAACGCAATGTGCTCCTAGGGGTGGATGATGTACATGGGTTTTATCAAAACCGATTTTGGAATTTGTACATGGTTTTGAAAACCAAATTTTTGATATTTTAACCTTTTTCAATTCTTTGGATTTTCCCAAACAAATGCTAGAAGGATGAACATAAAAGACTTTCTTTTTGGAATTTTCAGATTTTTCTAATGTTTTTTGGGTTTTGGAAAATTTCTAGATTTTTTTGGTTTTTCCAAATATATACTTTTTTGGATTCTTTTCTAAAAAGGGTCTTCCATCAAACCTACAAAGAAAACACCATGAATTAGACTCTATACAAGAGGTTTAAGTCACAAGTTTCGGTTTTAGTTGGCTCTAGGGCAACCTTGACCCAATTGGTCTTAGGTGGTATAGATGGGATGTATCCTCAATCCATGTAGATCTTGGTTTGGTATAGGTAGGATGGAGTCTGACCTACCTTGGTTCTTGACTCCTAGACCTTTGTAGGATGCATATCCTATGTTCAATAATATATTCCAAGGCTTTTTGAGTTTTAAAAAATTTTGATAAAGGGGGTGGCCTTGGAATAAGGTGTCATCCATATTATGGTCATACACACGGGTTGGATTGGGTAGGAGTTGGGAAGTTTGGGTGAGGGAAGGCTTGGGCTTCCACATGACCCTAGGAGTGAGTGGCTTGAGAGGTTTTGGCTTGGGCTCTCCCAAGAGGTGGACGATTTTGGTATGGACCCTAGGTGCAACCCAATGTGCCCCTAGGGGTGGACGGTTTGTGTTTATTTGGATGCAAAGGGAAAGCATGTTTGATCCCTTGCAACTTAGAGAGGTATGGATTTCAAGGAAAACCATGGTCAGTTCCTTGGTGGGTTTGTGGATGTTTGGAGAAATCATGCCCATAGGTTTGGGTTCATGATACAAACCTAGGCTCAAAGGAACATTTTTGTTCATGGTAGGGTTAGGTGTACCTAGGATGTCGATGTATGCCTTAGGAGTAACCATGTCTACCATGTTTTTATTTTTATTTTGGTCTTGTTTGTCATTTTGAAAATCTTTTTATTGGTGCGGGACATTCGGCGTACCTTGAAAATCCACATCCTTGGGCACATTTTTGTGGGTACGTGGGTGCATGAGTGCGATTTGATGCATATGAATGATTTAGAAATCTTAGACTAAGAAGGGGAGGATCGAGTAGGGAGTTTTGAGGGAAATGAGTTTCAGACATATCTTTTTCGAGCTTGTCTACCTTTTCATGATGAGAGCAAGCTTCCTTGCAGGCATCCTGAGGTGGCTCTAGCTCATGCATGGCTTCGAGCTCCCGTTGCTTTGCGAAGTCTTGGATTTCATCCTTCAAGCTTGTATGTGTGCAACACTCATTCTCTCATGTGTTTTGTGAAATATGTGAAGTGGTGCTGATGGGAATGGAACCCATCGGAGCGAATGTTTGTAAAAATTTTGGAGTGACTTGTAGTGATCCCACTTTTCTTGTGTGCCTGGGGATGTCTTCATTTTGAGTTCTCAGAATTTTAACTTTTTGATTTTCAAATGTTTTTGATTTTTGAAGATTTTCCAGATTTTTTTTATCTTTTCCAATGAAGAAGTTTTTGGTTTTTCAATGGAAAAGGGGATGTTTGGATGACTAATAAGGTTAGATGCTTGAATCTCAACACTTGCTGTATTTGTGGCCTCATTTCCTTCATCTCTCTATGTAGCAGAGATGATTTTTCATGGGAATGATGTGCCTTGGCATTTTGGCTTAGGGCCACAATTTCCCTTCCAAGTTTCATTGCTTTTTCCCTCAAAGAGACAAGCTTTTCATCTCCAATTTTAGAGGATTTCTTTGTGGTTTTGGAAAACCGATTTGGGAAATATGATGAGGAATTCCTTAACATGTTTTCAAAGGAATCATCCAAACTTGACATTATTTCAAAATCAACTTTTACACAAAAGGTAGATTAAAAAAAATTTGAAAGGTGAATTTAAACACCAAATCAATAAACCCTTAAAGACTCGAGTTCCCGGCATGCCAATTTTGTAGATATGAAAATTTTACTCTAAGCCTATGTAGAGACTTGAAATAAACTTCTTAAATCTACTTTGCTTGCGCGAGCATACTAGCTAGTTTTCAAAACTAGCAAAGTTAATAAATCTGACTTGTTTAGCGATTGTGGCTAAGCGAGATCTTGCCACCTTAGACCTTCTTAAATTGATGCTCAAGGATCATCCTAGGTACTTTGAGGACTCATTTGTGTAGGTGTGATTCCAAATCCACTTTAAGAAAAATCCGAGAGACTTGAACAAATTCATGTACTAGGTGTTTGGAAAACCAATTACCAAGTTATGAAAAATAGAAACTGGTTCTGTTTTCACACCTTGTTTTCTAATTTTCTTTTAATGGCTTTCTAATCTCCAAAAATCAGGAAAAATTCATAGTGAATAGGCACAAATGTAAAGATTCTGAAAATATTTTTATTCTATTTTTGGGGCTGTGATTATTCAGAATTAAATTCGGGAAGTGTCTCTGCTCGGACACTCAGAACCGTTTTATCACAAAAATATAGAGACTCAAAGAAATGTTTATATCTCGGTGTACAGAGCTCTGATTTTCATGCACATAGTCTTGCTGGAAAGATATGGATGTTAACTTTTTAATAAACTAAGTTTCACTAAAATTGGAAGATTGCAGATAGAGTTATGGGATGATTACCTAGACTCTATTTTAGAAAATATAGTTTTGACAAAGATAGTTTTGAAATTTCCAATAAACTAGTATTTTGAATTCTAGTGAGAGCCTTATATGGATCTTGTGGGCAGAACAAACACACACTCACATTGTCAAAGCACAGTTAAGAATGCATTGTAATTGTCAAGAATGACAATCGGAGGAGAGATGGTAGCCACTACGGCCTGGAGGAGCTGGTTGTGTTGCACACAGAAGGCATTGGTGGAAGCCACACACTGTGAGTATGAAACTACTTATGTGGTGCTTGGGCAGCAGTCGATGGCCTGCAAATTTGAGACTATAAATGTGAAAATTTCACTCCAAGCCTATGTAGAGACTTGAAATAAACTTTTCAAACCTACTTCGTTTGTTCGAGCATGCCAACTAGTTTTCAAAACTAGCAAAGTTTGTAAATTTGACTTGTTTGACGATAATGGCTAAGCGAGATCTTGTCACCTTAGGCCTTCTTCAACCGATGCTCAAGGGTCAGCCTAGGCGCTTTGAGGACTCATTGGTGTAGGTGTGATTCCACATCCACTTTAAGAAAAACCTAAGAAACTTGATCAAATTCGTGCATTAGGTGTTTGGAAAACCAATTTTGCCAAGTTCTGAAAAATAGAAACTGGTTCTATTTTCAAATCTTGCTTTCTAATTTTCTTTCAGTGGTTTCCAGATCTCCAAAAATCATGAAAAATTCACAGTTAAAAGGCACAAATGTAGAGATTATGAAAATATTTTTATTCTATTTTTGGGTTTATGATTATTCAGAATTAAATCAGGGAAGTGTCTTTACGCAGAAACTCGGAACTATTCTGTCACAAAAATACAGAGAACCAAAGAAAGGTATGTATGTCATAGTAGAAAACTCTAATTTTTGTACACTTAATTGTTGGAAAGTTATGGATGTGAGATTTCCAATGAACTAAGTTTTACTGAAATTGGACAATATAGACAAAGTTATGGGATGATTACTCAGGCTTTATTGCAAGAAATATAGTTCTGAAAGAGATGGTTCTTGAATTTTCCGACGTTATACACTTTTAATTATGTGGTTTCACAGCCCTAAAATTCTTAAAAATTTTATCTTGTGTGGGCTTGTGTATGTAGATAGTGTTCAAAAATTTGTGGGCTTGTGTGTGTGGATGAAGTATTCTAAATTTCAGGTCAATCGAAGCAAAAATGAGGAAATGAAAATTAAAACATCAAACATATACAAAGATGCTCAAAACAGTTTTTCTGTGTTTACAACATACGTGATACAATTCATCCAAAATTAAATGGCATAATCATAGCAAACTTAAAGTAAATTGTTGAAGAGAAATGAATGTAAAAATATGTGTTAGATTAAGCATAGAGGGGGTTAGGAGTTATAGGAGTTTTCTAGAATATAGGGATGTAGAATCAAGAAAGCAAACAAGTAGAGTGCATAAGTAGGAAACGAAATTGACAACATATCTACTTGTTATTATGACATGGGGGGAGACGAAGCTCCATTAATACAACCCCTTCTCAAATTGAATTGGAAGAAGAGAGAATTAAGACCAGCCAAAAGAAGAAGGATACTTATAATTGCGAGCCCTCCAATGGACACACGAATTCAAGAAGAAGATCGTCTCCTTCTTCTTCTCTTCTCTCACTCTCTTTTCTCTCACTCTCTCTCTACTTGCAGCACCTCCCCTCTCTCCTAGACTCCTTCCCACACTTCTCTCACGTTTTGGCAAGTCCCTCCAATGCCTTCAATATTGGAAATGACCCCCTATGGTCTCTATTTATGGGTCTCTATGGCCTTCCACGATGTGGAGTGGGTAGCTTCTTTGCCCAAATCCAATCCAAGCTCCATGGCGAGCTCATATGGCCTTCATATAAACCCAACACATGCATCCCTAGGTGGGTCGGTTTGGTCATGGCTCAAGCCAACCTAGTTTTGATCCCATTGGCTAGGTTGGTTTTGGGTTTAATTGGCTAAGGGCGGTTATGTTCAATCAATAAAAGAAAGGGAGGAATGGACCGGCTATGGTGGGTTCGGCCAAAGATATGTAGGTAGGTAAGGTTATGTTAATGTGGTTTGGTCAAGGTGAGTGTGATTCATGGCAATTTGGTCTAGCCAATGTTGTTTGATCGAAGCTAACCCATGGGTCGTGGTTAGACAAAGAAAATTGGGTCTAGGCTTGGTCAATCGACTTAGGTTAAGTCAACTAGGTTTGATTGGTGAGGCTTTTCACT
This sequence comes from Brasenia schreberi, assembly GCA_036023115.1. Lineage (NCBI taxonomy): Eukaryota > Viridiplantae > Streptophyta > Magnoliopsida > Nymphaeales > Cabombaceae > Brasenia > Brasenia schreberi. Next base: position 11,447,637 of record JAYKKT010000078.1, on the reverse strand, counting down.
TGGACTAGTCTTTTATATTGTCTTTAATGGAGTCGTGCCCTGCTTCATGACTTGGATCTTCCCCTGGTCCATATGAATTGAAGAGATAATTCGGCTTTATCCCTATTTATAGTTTCAAATATTTCCTTATTTAAAATCATTTTATTTTGAAATATATTTGAAAATATTGAGTTTTGTCAAAATCTTCAAATATTCTTTTGAAAACAATTGTGTTTCATTCCCAGTGTTTGTTTGTATGGGTGACCTACTTTCGCCCCGTGAGTTGGTCTTTACTATTTCAACCACTTTAACCCTTTGTTGTTGGTGTAGGGTATCAAACCACTTTAACCTTGGATGGGTGTAGGGTGTCGAACCACTTTAAACCTCGATAGGTGTAGGGTCCCAGAGTAGGACTCTTCTCAATCGGATGAGGTTTTGAGGCCTAATTTGGGTTTGATTTGATTTCAAAAGGTTTTTGATAAGTTTGACATTTAGCAAACATACTTGGGTTTGGTTCCCAATATCTCATTTCTTTTAAGAAAATTGTTTGAAACCATCCTTTCTTTAGGTGAAATCATTTGAATAAGCAGAATGCTGCCAATTTGGGTTTGAGGGCAAAGCATTCATTTTTTTGGCTCTTTGTCAAAATTTGATTTTTCTGATGGGGGTGTCATTTACCCTTATTTGAGGCTGCCATGAATTTTTGGTGCGGAAATGAGTTCATTTAAGGTATCTTTATTTGAAAACCGTTAAAAGACCCAAAAGCGCAATTTTTCCTTAAACGAACTCATTTTCGCATCAAAATTTCATGGCAACCTCAAAATAAGGGTAAATGACACCCCTCTCAGAAAAATCAAATTTTGACAAAGAGCTAAAAAAATGGTTGCTTTGCCTTGAACCCCAAATTAGCAGCATTATGCATATTTAAATGATTTCACCTAAAGAAAGGATTGTTTAAAACAATCTTGTTTAAAGAAATGAGACATTGGGAACCAAACTCAAGCATGTTTGCTAAATGTCAAACTTATCAAAAACCTTTTGAAATCAAATCAAATCTAAATCAGGCCTCAAAAACTCGCCCGATTGAGAAGAGTCCTACTCCGGAACCCTACACCCATCAAGGGTTAAAGTGGTTTGATACCCTACACTCATCCAGGGTTAAAGTGGTTTGATACCCTACACTCATCTAGGGTTAAAGTGGTTGAAACCGTTAAGACCAATTCACAGGGCGAAAGCAAGTCACCCATACAAATAAACACTAGGAATGGAACTCAATTGTTCTCAAAGAAAAAAATATTTGAAGATTTTGACAAAACTCAATATTTTCAAATATAATTTCAAATGAAATGATTTTAAATAATAAAAAAAAATATTTGAAACCATAAATGAAAAGAGATGAAGCCTAGATCAAATGAAGGATAAGAATAAATCAGGCTGGGAGCGAGGATCAAGGCAATGGTTGAGCCAAGCCCACATCAAGTCAGGACTGAGCTCAAGTGAAAGACGGGGATCAAATAAAGTCAAGACCTCACCAAGCATGGTACAAATCTGCATCAAGTTGAACTTGGCCAAGCCACACCCAAGTACATCGAACCAGACCCATATAAAGTCCAACCGAACTCCAACCATCTTCGCTAAATCGTGACCCATTGGCTAATCTAGGCCTAACCTACTTTGGCTGAACACGGCTTGATAAAACCTTCTTTGGCCTTACCTAATTAAAGGACTTTGATCAAACTACATTGTATAACCTTTAACAAATGATCTTGAACCATCCTCACCGAAAATGCTGGAAACACCTTGGCCAAGTTTGACCGAACCTACATTAGATTGAAGGGCTAAGTCAAAGCTTGCCGAATTCACCTTGGTTCCACCATGACCCAACCCACATTGGAGCTGGATGGACTCACCAAAGGGGACCACAAAGGGCCACATGATGCCATGTGGATCAACCCCAACATTGGATCAAACTTTGGGCCAAGGAGATCCAATTCATGGAAGCCTCTAGCAGCCCCCCCTGGCCTATAAATAGAGGTCTTGGGGGGCTCATTTATAGCATCTAGCACTTTCAAGGACTTGCCAAAATGTGAGAGAAGAGAGAGGGAGAGATTAGGAGAGAGGAAAAGTGCTGCAAGTTAGAGAGAGTGAGAGAAAAGAAGAGAGAAGAGAGAAAAAGAGAGGAAGAAGAAGGGGAGGTTCCAAGCAAGGAAGGGGTCGAATTCCCCACTGTGAAACTGGTTCTTGTGCTGCTAAGTGAGTATTTCTTTCCATTTTCCAATCTTAATTTCTCTCTTAACATTGAATTTGAGAATGGGTTATAATAATGAAGCTTTGTCTTTCCCCATGTTGTAATAACAAGTAGATATACTGTCAATTTCATTTCATATGCACTCCACTTGTTTGCTTTCTTGATTCTACCTCTCTATACTCTATAAAACTCCTATAACTCCTAACCCCCTCTATGCTTAAACTAATATACATATTTACATTCATTATCCTTCAATAATTTACTTTGGGTTGCTTGGATTATGCCATTTCAATTAAGGTGAGTTGCATCACGTATGTTGTAAAAAACACAAAAGAATTGTTTTCAGCATCTCTACATATGTATGATGTTTCAATTTTCATTTCTTCATTTCTGCTCCGATTTATCTGAAATTTGGAACACTTCATCTACACACACAAGCCCACCTTTGATAAAATTATCAAGAATTTTAGATCCATTCAACCACATAATTAAAAGTATGAAAAATTGGGAAAAAATCAGAACCGTTTCGTCATAGTCTATTTTCCTACAACAAAGGTTGGGTAAAAGTCTCATAACTCTGTGTTTGTTGATCCAAATCAAGTGAATTAGTTCATTGGAAAGAGATATCAATATCTTTCCAACCAAACTAATTTCACTAAAATCGGAGCTCTGTGCACAGAGATACAAACTTTTTTGTGAGTCTTTATATTTCTCTGATAGAGCATCCCCGAGTGTCTTAGCAGAGACACTTTTTAGATTTAATTCTGAAGAATTACAGCTTTCAAAAATAGAACAAAAATATTTTCAAACCTTATACATTGGCTCCTGTTCACCATGTATTTTTCATGATTTTTGGAAACTTGGAAGATACTGAAAGAAAATCAGAAAGCAAGGTCTAAAAACAAAATCAGTTTCTGTTTTTTAGAACCTTGTAAAAAAATTTCTTCCAAAACACTTAGTGTACGAGTTTGATCAAGTTTTTCTCAGATTTTCTTGAAGTGGATTTGGAATCACACCTACACCAATGAGTCGTCAAAGTGCCTAGACTGACTCTTGAGCGTCAGTTCAAGAAGGCTTAAGGTGACAAAATCTTGCTTAGCCACAATTACCTAAAAGTCTGATTTACAAACCTTTACTAGTTTTGAAAACTAGCTGACACGTTCGCACAAGCAAAGTAGATTTGAGAAGTTTATTTCTAGTTTCTACATAGTCTTCGAGTGAAATTTTCATATCTACACATACTGACCAACGTTTTTCTTTTGAGAGAAGCTGTAGGGAATTTGGGAAAGAGTTATCACGGTCCCTTTTGAAGCGTCTCGTAGTTTAAGGCCAAGAAATTTTTGATAAAAATTTGCTCTTTTTTCGAGCTTTGGCTTTTCTTTTTCTTTTCTTTCAAAGGGAACATCTATATTAGAGGTTTTTGTTTTTTTCCTTTTTTTTAGGAAGACCTCTATATTGGAGGTTTATTTTCTTCCTTTTCTTTTTAGGAAGACCTCTATATTAGAGGTTTATTTTCTTTCTTTTTTTTATTTTTGCCAATTTTTTTTTCTGAAGAGAAGGAAGTGGGAAAACAACTTGTCCCTCTAGATACTCGGTCTAATCAAGTATGCCCTATTTCATAATAGCACATACAATTTGAAAATATTTTGCTATTTTGAACTAGGCCCTATCTTGTAAAAGAAGGATTTTTGAAATGTCATTAATCGATTTTGAAAACACTCTATTTTTCATAAAACACTAATCCCTAGTTAAGAGGCCTATATTCGAGTTGGTCCCTTCTTCAAAAAACTAAAGAAGATCTATTTTACAAAAATCATTTCAAAAGAATTTATGGTTGACACTAAACATCATATCTTTTTTATATTGGGCATATATTGGATCTACCATGTTTTTTTCATAGGCATCAATGAGTCAATATGCATGATCGATTTTTTTTGTTGCCTCTTTTATGACATGGGACATTCCCACTTGGGCTGCCACCTTTTTGGGCCTCTTTGGGTGAATGATGTGCATGTGATGCATGACATGTAAAAATATATTCCATATGAGATGATGGAGATACATACTTTATGAAATCATGAATGTGTTAAGTCTCCATGAAAGGTGTTTAGGGAATGCATTATACATGCCCCTAGTTTGGTGGAGATGACATGAGCATTCATACACTGAGGCTGACCCCTATTGTGGCATGTGATGAATGATTTTCAATGTGATGCATGAATGACTCTTACATGCACTATGTCATTGGACATCTTATCTTTTATGTGAACTAGGGAGATGCATGATATGTAAGATATATCTCCATACGAGATGATGGAGATACATGAAATGATGTATTTTTCCATGAAAGGTGTTTAGGAAATGCATTATAATGCCAATAGTTTGGAGGAAATGAATGATATGAGCATCAACACTATGGTCGACCCCTATTGTGGTATATGATGAATGATTTTCAATGTGATGCATGAATGATTCCTACATGCACGATCTTGATTTTTGGCATGGCTTAGGAATATGCATGATATGATCCTAGCCTTGATGCATTTTGGGTATGGGTTTGATTCTAATATTGGTCACCTTCTAAGGAACTTTAATGTTTGCCCAAGTCCAAGACTTTGTCGATTTGAGGAACTTCATGTAAATTGATCACTAAAATCATCTCTAAGGAAATTGGCAATTTTTTTGAAAATGATTTTAATTTTTCTCTTTTTTTTCTTTTGAAATTTTTTGTATTTTTGGTTTATCCTTTTTCAGATTTTTTTGGATTTTGGGAATAACCTATACAATATATACAAAAACCCGAAGTTAACTTTATATCCAAAGAGGGTTTGGGGTTCGGTTGCATCAAGGATGCGCACCTGGGGTATGGTTTGGAAGATGTTCTTGGGATGAATCCTAGGTGCAACCCCATATACTCCTACGGGTGGACGATGTACATGGGTTTTGTTAAAACCGATTTTGGAATTTGTACATGGTTTTGAAAACCAAAATTTTTGGGATTTTCCACTTTTTCAATTTTTTAGGATTTTTCCAAACAAATGCTAGAAGGATGGACATAAAAGACTTTCTTTTTGGAATTTTCAGTTTTTTCCCATGTTTTTGAATTTTGAAAATCTTCTAGATTTTTTCGTGTTTTTCGAAATATATACTTTTTTTAGATTTTTTTCTAGAAAGGGGTCTTCCATCAAACCTACAAAGAAAACACTTTGAATTAGACTCTAAACCAGAGTTCTAAGCCATAGGTTTCAGTTTGGCTCTAGGGCACCCTTGACCCAATTGGTCTTAGGTGGTAGCTCAGGTGGTATGGATAGGATGTATCCCAATCCATGTCGATCTTGGTTGGGTAGAGGTAGGATGGGCTCTAACCTACCTTGCCTCTTGACTCCTAGACCTTTGTACGGTGTATACCCCATGTTTAATAACATATTCTAAGGTTTTTTAAGTTCTAAAAATTTTGATAAAGGGGATGGCCTTGGAATGATGTATCATCAATAATATGGTTATACACTCAATTTTTCTTGGTTTTGTCTAGGAGGTGTAAGGCTTGGAAGGTGGAAGACTTGGGTTTCCACATGACCCTAGGAGTGAGTGGCTTGAGAGGTTTTGGCTTGGACTCTGGTTATGGACCTTAGGTGCAACCCAACGTGCCCCTAGGGGTGGATGATTTGTGTTTATTTGGGTACAAAGGGAAAACAAGTTTGATCCCTTGCAACTTGGAGAGGTATGGATTCCAAGGGAAACCATGGTTGGTCCCTCGGTGGGTTTGTGGATGTTTGGAGAAATCGTGACCATAGGTTTGGGTTCATGATACAAACCTAGGCTCAAAGGACTATTTTTGTTCATGGTAGGGTTAGGTATACCTAGGATGTCAATGCATACCTTAGGAGTAACCATGTCTACCATGTTTTGATTTTTATTTTGATCTTGTTCTTCTTTTTGAAATTTTTTTTGTTGGTGCGGGACATTTGGCGCATCTCGAAAATCCACATTCTTTGGCATATCTTGTGGATTTTTGGGTGTATGAGTGTGATTTGATGTATCAAATGCATATGGATGATCTACCAATCTTAAACTAAGAAGGACAGGATTGAGTACGGAGTTTCGGGGGGAATGAGTTTCAGACATACCTTTTTCAAGCTTGTCTACCTTTTCATGGTGAGAGCAAGCATCCTTGTAGGCGTCCAGAGATTGCTCTAGCTCATGAATGGCTTCGAGCTCCCGTTGCTTTGCAAGGTCTTAGATTTCATCCTCCAAGACTGTGTGTGCAACACTCATTCTCCCTTGTGTTTTTTGAAATGTGTGAGGTGGTGCTCATCGGAATGGAACCCGTCGGAGCGAATGTTTGTGAAAAATTTGGATTGACTTGAGTGAAGTGATCCTCATGCCCCACTCCGCTTATGTGCCTAGAAATGTGGACTTCACTTTTAATTTTTAGAATTTCAACCTTTGCAACTTCTTGCTTTTCAAATCTTTTTGATTTTTGAAGATTTTCTATATTTTTTTATTTTTCCCAATGAAGAATTTTTTAGTTTTTCATTGGAAAAAGGGGTGTTTGGATGATTAGTAAGGATAGATGATTCAATCTCAACACTTGTTGCATTTGTGGCCTGTTGACACGAAAATTTTCACTTCTGGTTTTGAAGCTAGAAATGAACCTTTCCGTATCTACGTCGTTTCTATGGGCGTGCCAGCTAGCTTGCTCAAGCTAGCGAAGATTTTTGAAATATCTAACTTTTTAAGGCAATTGTGAGCAAGCGGGATCTTTTCGCTTTAAACCTTCTTGAACCGATGTTGAAGGGTCAGTTTAAGCGCTTATGGACTTTGATAAAACAATTTGGACTTTGGAAAAGAGACAAGTGTTTTGAAAACTTGAGTTATGCCTATGTTTGCAAGTTTTATATACGGGGGTTGTACGATTCCAAGTCTTGGAGTTTTTAGCTATTTGGGCCGGATATGTATGTGCACAAGTGGCCTAATTTCAGCGTGTTTGAGCGTAGATTCGGGGTTTCTTTGAAAACGCACGAATGCAAGGATGCACAAATATTTTTCGGGTTGAGATGATGATGTGAGCTAGGCTCGAATTTGAAAGCAACTCACACAACTTAATGTAAATACCTGAAATTGAAAGTGCAACTCACGCAACTTTAAGGAAAATACCCGAGATGTAAATCAACTCACACGACTTGAATGTAAATTGCAAAATTGAAATATACTTATATCTTAAGAGCGGAAAGGCTCAATGTACGCGTGTGTGTAAGTGTGAAATTTAAATGACAAACTCACACGACTTGAATTGAACTTGCCGAAATTGAAATATAAGTATATAGTAAGAGCGGAAAGGCTCAATTGTGAGTGAGTGCTTTTGGTGTGTAAATGGAAAAGACAACCCACACGACTTGAATTGAACTTGCCGAAATTGAAATATAGGTATATAATAAGAAAAGAAAGGCTCAATTGTGAGTGAGTGCTTTTGGTGTGTAAATGGAAAAGACAACTCACACAACTTAAATTAAACCCACCCGGAATGTAAGTGCGTACACTACTTAATGTAAAACTCATGCAGCTTGAAAGTATATAAGTATGTTATATCTTATAAGCAATAAAGGCTCAAAATGTGCGTGAGAGTGTAGAGCAAAGGCTCGAGTGCTTTTGTGTGCAAGTGTGGAATTTAAATGACAAACTCACACGACTTTCACTAAAGTAAATACCTAAAGGGAAATATATACTTTAGCTTAAGAGCGGAAAGGCTCAATGCACGCTTATGTGTAAGTGTGAAATTTAAATGACAAACTCACACGACTTGAATGTAACAACCCGAATGGAATTGCAACTCACACAACTTTCACTAAAGTAAATACCCAAAGAGAAATATATACTTTAGCTTAAGAGCGGAAAGGCTCAATGTGTGTGCAATCGTGTGCAATTAAGAGCGGAAAGGCTCAAGTGCACGTGGGTGTTCTTTGTGTACGATTAAGAATGATAAAGCTCAAGTGTACGTGTGTGGTTTGTGTATCAAGCACAAATATTACATTTCGGGGGGAGACTATGCTCCATTATTACAACCCCGTATCGAATTGAATTAAATTTCAAATGAGTAAGGTAAAAACCGAATTTAAACACTTACAAGTGGTCGTCTTTTCCTCTCAACTTGCTCGGGTCCGTCCACCTTGGCAGCCAAGAGATAGGTCTCCCTAGGTGGGTTTAGACGTGAGAGTTTAGGCTTAGGCTTAGGAGAGGCTTAGTTCGGCCAAGGTAAGCTGGCTAAGGTAAGCTGGGAACCGACAGTGGCAGGTGGGTGAGTGTTGGTTGAGACTGGTGGGGTGTTGGGTGAGATGGGAATGGCAGGCGGGTGGAGATGGGAAGTAGGGTGTTCAGCTGGGAGAGGGTGCAGGCAGTTTTTGCCTTGGCTTGTCCTTGCCTCGAGCTGCCTCGGCTTGGCCTCGTGCTGCCTTAGTCTCACCTCAGGTCGCCTTTGTCTGCCCTCTAGCCGCCTTATTCTTGGCCTTTGGCTGCCTTAGTCTCACCTCAGGTCGCCTTTGTCTGCCCTCTAGCCGCCTTATTCTTGGCCTTTGGCTGCCTTAGCTTGCCTTAGGCTACTTTCATCGGGTGACTTTTGGTTGTCTACATGCTACCTTTATCTCTTTCCCTCTACTTTCTATTTGAAAAGAAACTTATTTACTCCAGAATTTGTTTTTAGCTTCTCTCTAACAAATTTTCTTTTTTGAATACAGACTCGTGTACCTGTTTGAGGTTGTCGTAGAGCTCCAACATGCTTTGATACCAGATATTGCATGAACAACTCATATTGGTTGATCGATGTAGAAGGTAAGATTTTAGCAGATCCTATCAATATTCAATACCTAAGGAAGTATTATGTGTAGGATTTGAATTAAATTCCCCATTTTCGAAAATTTTAGGGATAGCTGCCTTGAGACTTGAAAATAAGGTGCAAAGGCAAAATCGTGTGACCCTGAGTGAGAGAATTCGCACTTGTGAAAGAGTGGAGTCTTCAAAATCGTGGTTACATTTCAAAATCCTTCTTCTTACAAAGAAAGGCCTAGTTCAATATAGCAAGATACTTGCAAGTAGTACGTGCTATTTCTAAATAGGTTGATCTGGAATGGATCGAGTGTGAGCTTGGGATAAGTCCTCCCCTCTTCTCTTCTCCTTCCAAAAGGAAAACAAAAGCCCAAATAAAGGGAAATATCCCATCCAAAGTCTCTTTCCAAAAGAAAGAAACCAGAATCCCAAAAGAAAAATCGATTCTCTTATGAGAAAAAGAGGGATTAAAGAAAAAATAGTCCCAAAGGGAGACCCACTACGAAAAAAAAGGAAAAGAGGCCGAAAAGCTCAAAAAGGGCAGTTTCCCGCCTTCTATGCCTTAAACCACGGGACGCTTCAGAAGAGACCGTGGTATCTCTTTCCCATCCCTGGCTTATCCCAAGCTAAAATATGGTTCATTTCGAGGAATCCTAAAGTAAAAATTGGATTTACTTACTTGAATTTCATTTTGTTTGAGAATTCGACGTTTCGAGTAAGACGTAGGAATTTGAAATAAAGCTTGTTTTCTTACAAAACCTCTACTAGATAAGCGAGTGTCAAGACTCAAGCAAAAGGCAAACACGAAGAGCTCGAGATCCTTAGGATTGAGACTCAAGACAGTTGTCCCTTTTGTAAATAGCTTTTGTAAATAAATTTTGAAAATCGAACATCGAACAGCATAGGATCTGCTCACTTGGAGCAGCAGACCCTGTAAGTCTCAAGAGTTCGACCATATCTGGTCTCTAGGAGGTCGCTACTCTTGGCACCACACCCATGTCATGCATCTGCATACCCACGCATGGACATTTACATAACATGATCCCATTTTAGGACCAGGAACCCTTTTGTATATCCCTTTGGCGTGATATCTCCTCCTACCAGGGTGTTAAAACTGAGATTTTGTTAAAGATTGGGACGATCCCATATTTTCGTGGTTAGATCTAGGGAGACATTAAAAGGGGTGTTTGTCATCTTTGCCATTATCCAAATCAATTTAGACAATGCCAAAGAGGGGCATCTGTAAATACCCCAAAATCCCACGAACTTCTCAAATGAACCTGGTTTTTTTATAAGAGCAGCCCCAAAGGGCTATTTTGAGTTTGGAAACCCAAGAGCCTTCCAAGCAACCCTGTACATATGTTTAAAACTGCATATGCTTTAAAATATGTATAATATATTTTAAAACCTTTTAAAATACGTTTTGAAACCCCACGAAGCGGCTTGACCTGACACAAGCAAGCCCAAGAAGAGCTAAAGAGAGCCCGGAACCGGAGCACATGTCAGGCCCAGCACAGCAACTCTCGTGTTAGATCCACCCCTAGGATCTCGAACGTCCAAGTCCCTGTTATCAACAAATCGTATGAAATCATCTCCGAAAGGTGAAAACAGAAGCGGACGACCATGTTGGCGAAGACCCAACGCAGACGGAGTACTGATGCTGTCAGACCCCGCACAAACCGTTCATTTCAAACATACCCTGAAGGAGTCAGAATTTAGTTTGAATTAGATCTGGACCATATATATCCAGATCCCAATCCAAACCTATGTGTGGATTTGGATTTGGATTCAAAAATCCAATCCAATATCCACATCCATGGCCCACATCACCTTCTCATAAATGGAGGTGGGGCCCACTTGAAATTCACATGGGATTATGGGCATGAGAGAGAATGGGGAGGATAAGCATGAGGGGAATTGTATTAAGCTTGACTTGTGTGTCAAGTTTGGGGTTAATCATGTGGGTTAGCTTAATTAGTGTGGGTTTAAGCTTGTATTAGCCAAAACCTAACCTAGGGCTGCACCAACATGATGCAATGAAGTCTATGGGTTATGCAAAGGGAGCTTCCTAAGCCAAAACCCCTAATCCTAGTCCTTTACCCTAATCCCGGCCTAATCCTAGCCTAATCACCTAACCCACTTCCCTAATCCCGGCCTAATCTCAACCTAATCACCTAACCCCCCTCCCTTAATCCTAACCTAATCCTAGCCTAATCACCTAACCCACCTCACTAAACCTCACCCCAAAACCAACCCACCTAGCTAAGCCCTAAACCACTAAACCACCCCACCTAAAACCTAGCACACCATATCCCTAAAACCACTTAAAATAAAATATATGCCCCCCCCTCAAAACCAGCCCACCTTATCACCACACCACCACCACCTAACCACCTTACCACCCTCTCAAAACCACCCCCAACCGACCCTTTGAAAAACTATAAACCCCCCCCCCCCCTAGTGGGCGGGTTTTTCAACTTCTCTTAGCCAGCACTTGGGCCAGCCGAGCCCTCTCTCACCTTGCTCTCTTCCTCCACCTGCACCACCACTACCCCCGGCCTGCACCACCTCACGCCACCACCACCTCCCGGCCTGCTCCCTTCCACGTCGCCACCACAGTCGCCCGGCCAGCTCCCTTCCTTCCACCCGGCTGCCCTTCTTCCACACACCGACCTCCTTCACCCATCTGGTTAGTATCTCAACCCAATTCCACCCCATCTTCTCTCCCCCTCCACTCTCAGCCACCCATACCACCACCACAAAGCTCCATCACTGCCTTCCCACCACCCTTCCCCATTCGGCCAGACATAACCCCTTTCACCACCCGATTCTCTACTTTTTTCCTAGTGACACCCCGGCCACCCTACCTTGCTCCCTAGGACCTGCCCCTTTCACTTTCAACCAACCTATACCTCCACCTTCCATAGCTCCCTACCTCCCTATTCGTGACATCCCCTAGCTACCCTAGCTGGCCACCACTTAAAGCACCCCCCTAGTCGGCCAGCCCCAGCCGACTGCACCCAAGTCACTCGGCCAGCCACACCCTCTTCCTTAGACATCTTCCCTTTAATCACCCCTTAGCGCCACCTTTCCTAGCACCAACCCTATACCTTAGTGACCTTCCTTAATCACTTCAGCCCGAGACACCACGACAGCACCCCCCTAGCAGCCGGCAAGCTCCAAGGCGCCACACCCGCGCTCCCTTGTCACCCGGCCAGCACACCCCTTTGCCATGCCATTCCGAGGAGCTCCCTCTTGCAGCCCAAGGTGACGCCCAAGCCCAAGCTCAAGCAAGTCACCTCCGGACCAGCTATAAGTAAGTGTCTAACTCGGTCCTCATTTGCAGACTTGCTTAAGTTAAATTAAATTTGATACGGGAATGTAATAACGGAGTATTGTCTCCCCCCGCTTGTAATAATGTGGCTTGGCACACACCCACACACACGTGCACTTGAGCGTACATCACTCTTAGTTGTGCACGATTTTGAACACACACGGGCCTAATCAGCCCTTAAGATATAAGTTTATTTATATACTTTAAGTTGCATGGGGTTTTGCTTAAGTTGTGTGTGTCGTCTTTAAATTCTCACACTCACGCTTTCGCTCTTATTTGCAAGACCCAAGTAAGGGCCGTGTTATACTTTCCTTGGGTTTAATTTCATGTCGTGTGTGTAGTATTTCAATTATACACTCACACACATTGAGCTTTCGCTCTTACTCCCAAGACCTTAGTTAAGGCCATATTGCAATTTATATTTGGGTTTAATTTCATGTCGTGTGTATAGTACTTCCATTCTCGCACTCACACACATTGAGCTTTCGCTCTTATTCCCAAGACCTTAGTTAAGGCCATATTGCAATTTATATTTGGGTTTCATTTAAAGTCGTGTGTGTTGTCTTTACATTTTCACACGCACCCACATTGAGCCTTCGCTCTTATTTGCAAGACCCAAGTAAGGGCCCATATATATTATATACGTATTTCCCTTTCGGCTATGTCTTTAAGATTTGGGTTTTAAGGTTCAGCAGTGTGCGTAGTCTTTACATATATACACAACACACACTTGCACTATTGAGCCTTTCCGCTCTTAAGATATAGCCAAATTTCCCTTTTGCAATTTCCCTTCGGCAATTTACATTTACAAGTCATTTCCCTTCGGCATTGTCTTTTAAATTCGGGTTTTCCCTTTGGAGTTGCGTGAGTTTGCATTGCATATACGCCATACCACGAGTTAGGACGCATATTGCATCAAAAGCAAACCCCATACTCCCGCTCAAAAGTCGCCCCACTTAGGCTGAGTATTCATAACACACACCTAGTTGACCCAAAAAGGGATAAAAAGAAAGACTTAGGCACGTACAAATCCACGTGAAATAAAATCTGAAAGTCATACAAAATAACCCGAATCAAACACCTCAAACCGCTTTCGTAGGTTCTTATACTCAAAAACTCGATTTTAAAAGCGTACAGACTGACCCTTGCGCATCGGTGCAAGAAGGTCTGCGACGACAAGAGCTTTCTTGCTCACAGTCGCCACGTTAGGAGTCAGGTTTAAAATATATTTTCGCTAGTTTAAGTAAGCTAGGTGGCACACCCTTTTTGCTTAATTATGACTTAGGCACATGAAAAGGTTTGCTTCAGGCCTAAGAACTAGGAGCGGGAATTTTCTACGTCTACACAAGGCTTAGGTCCCACCGGGCGTGCCAAAATCTGTAGACACGAAAATTTCCCACTTCTGGTTCTTAGGCCCGAAGTGAACCTTTTCGTGTGTCTAAGTCATTTTTTATAACAAAAAGGGCGTGCTAGCTAGCTTACTCAAGCTAGCGAAGTAAGTTTTGAAATCTGACTCTATCGGGGCGACTGTGAGCAAATGAGCTCTTTTCGTCGCAGACCTTCTTGCACCAATGCGCAAGGGTCAGTCTGTACGCTTGGCAAAGTCTTTAAATCAAACCTCTTTGAAAAAATACCCGAAGTGTTTGGGCTTTGTTTGTATGATTACAAGTTTTATTTCACGTGGGATTTGCACGTGTCTGTGTCTTTCTTTTTATGCTTTTTATGGCCAACTAGGTGTGTGCGCAAGTGACCTAAGTTGGGCGATTTTTGCACGGGAGTGTGGGGCTTGCTTTGATGCAATATGCGTCCTAACTCGTGGTATGACGAATATGTAATGCAAACTCACACAACTCCAAAGGGAAAACCCGAATTGAAAGACAATGCGGAAGGGAAATGACTTAATGTAAATTGCAAAAGGGAAATATGGCTATATCTTGAGAGCGGAAAGGCTCAATTGTGCAAGTATGTGTCGTGTATATATGGAAAGACTACTCACACAGCTGAACCTTAAAACCCAAATCTTAAAGACATAGCCGAAGGGAAATACTTATAATATATATGGGCCCAAAGGTCGCCAACGTGTGCGTGGGTGTTGTGTGTATATGTAAAAGACAACTCACATGACTTGTAATGTAAACCCAAATATAATTGCAATATGGCCCTTATTAGGGTCTTGGGAATAAGAGCGAAAGCTCAATGTGCGTGAGTGTGGAATTGAAAGACCACGCACACAACTTGAATTAAAACACCCAAATGAAATTACAATATGTCCCTTACTAGGGTCTTGGGAGTAAGAGCGAAAGCTCAATGTGTGTGAGTGTGGAATTGAAAGACCACACACACAACTTGAATTAAAACACCCAAATGAAATTGCAATACGGCCCTTACTAGGGTCTTGGGAGTAAGAGCGAAAGCTCAATGTGTGTGAGTGTGGAGATTGAAAGACCACGCACACAACTTGAATTAAAACACCCAAATGAAATTACAATATGGCCCTTACTAGGGTCTTGGGAGTAAGAGCGAAAGCTCAATGTGTGTGAGTGTGGAATTGAAAGACAACACCCTCAATGTGTGTGAGTGTGGAATTGAAAGACAACACCCACGACTTAAGTTAAAACCCACGCAACTTAATATATATAACTATAACTATATCTTAGGGGCTGTTTAAGCCAGTGTGTGTGCCAAAATGGTGTGCAACTAAGAGCGGAATGGCTCAAGTGCACGTGTGTGTTGGTGTGCCAAACCACATTATTACAATCGGGGGGAGACAACACTCCATTATTACAACCCCGTATCAAATTCAATTAAATGTAAGCAAGTTCATATCAAGGACCGAGTTAGGCACTTACGTGTAGCTGGTCCGTGCTCAACTTGCTTAGCTTTTGGTCTAGTGAGTCGCCTTAGACAGCCGAAGGGGAGCTCCTTGGATATAGATTGGCGGCAGGTACGGCGCAAGTTAGGTGGAGTCTTGATGCTGGCCGGTTGATGAAGTGGTTAGGGGCGACAGGTTAGGGATGTTGGCTAGGTGGTGGATGACTAAGGGAGGAGATCCAGCTAGGACCTAAGGTGGGTGATGCTAAGGGAAGGTAATGAGGTAGGGTGCAGTTTTGGCCGGGTGTAAGGGAGAAGGTTGGGCAGTTATGGCGGGTGGTGGAATGTGCAGCCGAGTAAGAAAGGGGTGGAAGGCTAGATGGAGTTGAGGTGGGATGTGAGTGGAAGAGAGAGAGTGAAAAACCCACAAGATAGGGGTTTTTATAGGCCCAACAGGGCTGGGTTGGTTGGGGTGGTATAGGCTAGATATTTGTAATAAGGTGGGCTTGTGGGGTGGTTTGGGGTAGGTCAGTTAGGGTGGGTTGTTTGGTGGTTTAGGGTAGGTCGGTTAGGGGGGCTAGGACTTAGTGGTTAGGGGTTTAATTAGGTGTATTAAGGTGGGTTTAGGTTTAGTTAGTTAGGGTCTAGGTGGTCTAGTTAGGTGAGGTGAGCTAGGTGAGGTCGGCTAGGTGTGGTTGGGGCGGTTTTGGGTGAGGACTGCTAGGATTGAGTCAGGTTTAGGGGGGAGTGGCTAGGTGAGGTGGGCTAGCTTAGGGCTAGGTTTTAGGAACCTCCCCTTAGCGTCTGTCCATGGACCCAGTTGCAGTTGTATCGAAGTTGGTGCAACCCCAGGTTAGGTGTATGTGCATACAAGCTCAAACCCACACTCTAGGCTAAACCCACAAGGTTAACCCACCCTTGACCAAAAGTCAAGCCTACCAACTTTCTCACTCATACTTTATTACCCCTTTTCTCTCTCTACCCAAGCTTTTCACGTGAAATATCTGTGGGTCCCACCTCCATTTATGAGAAGGTGATGTGGATCATGGATGTAGATATTGGATTTAGATCTTTGGATCCAAATCCAAATCCAAACGCATGTTGGGTTTGGATCTGGATATATATGGTCCAGATCCAGCCCAAATCTGATTTTCTGATTCCTTCATGGCGTTTCGAAATGGATGGTTTGTGCGGGGCCTGACTGCATCAGTACTCTGTCTTGCATTGGGTCTTCGCCAACATTGTCGTCCGCTCTTCTTCTCACCTTCCGGAGATCATTTTGAACAAATTTTTGATATCAGGGGCTTGGATGTCCAAGAATCTGGGGATGATTCTGATACGAGAGTTGATGTGCCGGGCTTGAAATATGCTCCGGGTTCGGGCTCTCTTTTGCCTCTTCAGTCCTACTTTCATCAGGCCAAGCTGCTTTTGGGGTTTCAAAACACCTTTTTAAGGTTTTAAAACTATATGTATACATTTTTAAAACATATATACAGGTTTGCAATATGTAAAGGGTTGTCTGGAAGGCTCCTGGGTTTCGAGACTCAAAATAGCCCTTTGGGGCTTCTTTTGCAAAACCAGGCATATTTGAGAAAATCGTGGGATTTTGGGGTGTTTACAGTACCCAAGTGGGCTATTTTCAACATGGTTTGTGTGTAGATTCGGGGAGCTTTTGAAAGCTAACGAATGCAAAAATGCACAAATATTTTCGGGTTTTGAGATGATGATGTGAGCTAGGCTGAAATTGAAAGCACAACTCACACAACTTAATGTAAATACCCGAAATTGAAGTGCAACTCACGCAGCTTAATGTAAATACCCGAAATGTAAAGCAACTCACGTGACTTGATGTAAATCCACATAAAGGGAAATGCAACTCGATGTGAAGTAAACTCACATAACTTGAAAATATTATGTTATATCCTAAGAGCGACAAGGCTCAATGTGTGTGAGAGTGGAGAGCGGAAAGGCTCGAGTGCTTTTGTGTGCTTCTCGTATGAAATTGAAATGACAACTCACACAGCTTTCACTAAAGTAAATACCCGAATGGAAATATATACCTTAGCTTAAGAGCGGAAAGGCTCAATGTGTGTGCAATCATGTGCAATATAAGAGCGAAAAGGCTCAAGTGCATGTGGGTGTCCCTTGTGTACGATTAAGAAAGATAAGGCTCAAGTGTACGTGTGTGGCTTGTGTATCAAGCACAAATATTACATTTCGGGGAGAGACTTCGCTCTATTATTACAACCCCATATCGAATTGAATTTAATCTTAAATGAGTAAGGTAAAAACCAAACTTAAACAAACACTTACACGTGGTCGGCTTTGCCTCCCAAGTTGCTCGGGTCCGTCCTCCTTGGCAGCCACAGGATAGGTCTCCCTAGGTTGGTCTAGACGTGAGAGTTTAGGTTTGGTTTTACTTGGGGGCAGCCAAGTGCTTTATGGTTTAGGATGCACTGGGTTCGGTCCTAGGCTCTTAGGTTAGGTAAGTCCTAGCTAGGTGAAGTCGGGCTGGGCCGTGGGAGTGTGGTTAGTTTGGTGGGGATTTGGATAGGTCACGGCTAAGGCTTAGGCACAGGTCGGCAGGGTGTGTGCAGCAAGGTGGGGTGCTGGGGCGCAGTTGGTGAGTGGGCAGCTGGTCGGGATGTGGAAGCGGTGTGGATGCTGCGGCAGGGTGGGTGTTGTGGCACGTAGGGGCAGTAGGGTGTGCGGGTGCGGCTGTGGCAAGGGATTCGGCTAGGATCTTGGGGTGTGGCAGGTGCTAGGTGTTGATGGAGTCGGCGGGATGTGGTTGGTGCTGGGTATTGGCTGGGGGCTGATGTTGCAGTAAGTCGACAGGCGCTAGGGAGATAAGGGGTGTGTGGCGTGGTGGATGCTGCAGCAGGGTGGGTGTTGTGGCATGCAGGGGCAGTAGGGTGTGCGGGTGCGATTATGGTAGGCAGAGGGTGCGGGTGGTTGGTGAGGTGAAGTGTGGCCGGGGAAAGGGCGTGGCACAAGGTGCAGGCGGTGGTGACAGTCGGGTGTAGCAAAGTGTCGCGGGTGAGGTGGGAGTCTAGGCTCAAACCGAGTGCAGGGGCACTCGGTTAGGTTTGTTTAGGTTAGGTCGGTGGTGAGGGGCTGGGCTAGGTTTAGTTTAGGTCGGTTTGGGACAAATAGGTGGGGTCGGTTGGGATATATGTGTAGGTCGGTATGGGGTGAGAGTGGTCCAACTAGGGGGTTAAATGGAGTTAGTTTGGGGCATGTAGGCTAAGTCTCGGCTCGTTTGGGGTTAGGTTTAGTGGCTAGGTTAGGGTTAGGTTGAGAGACCTACCTCTTGGAGCCGGTCCACCATGTGTAGCCCATGCCTTGATCCAAGCCCACGCCATTCTTCATGTTGGTGAAGCCCTAGGTTAGGTCCAACTCACATGGCTTGAGCTCATTTCCCCTTTGGTTAAGCCCATATGGCTAACCCACTTGACAAAGTCAAGCCCACCAATCTTCTCTCTCTTACTTTATGCTCTCTCCCAAGACTCTCACTTGAAATTCACGTGAACTTTCATCCACCCCTCACCTTTATTTATAGGCAAGGGGATGGGTCTTGGGTTTGGATCTTGGATTTGGTTTTTATGATCCAAATCCGATCCAAACATTATTTGGTTCTGGATCTGGATATTTATATCTAGATCCAATCCAAATTTTTGTTTCTTCAGTCCTTCTTGGCGTTTCAAGGCAAGCGGTTTTCACGGGCCTTGGCTTCATCAGTGATCCATCTTGGGCTGGGTTTTTCTCAACCTTTTCGTCCGATCTCTTTTTCACCTTCTGGACTTCGTTTCGTCTGATTTCTAGAATTTCAAGCTTGGGCTTCGATTTCTGATGGTTTTGTTTGGTACTTTGGCTTTGCATTTCATGTTCTAGGACTGAAGTCTGCTTCTTGCCTGGGCTCTTCTTTTGCTTTTTGGTCCTGCTTTCATCAGGTTGGGCTGAATTCTGGGCTTTTGACGTACTTTTGGAGCTGCTTTTCAATCAGGCTCCACTTGCTTGCTTTGGCTGCTTACAAAATTTGTGTTTTGGACCGAGTTTAAGAAAGCTATATTTTGAAAGAGCTTTTGACAAAAGTTTAAAACTTTGGAACTCCTAGGTTTTTGAAAGTTCAAAATTGGTTTTGAGATGGTTTTGCAAACCAGGTGTTTGTTTTGGGAAATCATTTGATTTTGGGGTGTTTACAGATGCCCCTCTTTGGCATTATCCAAATTTATTTGGATAATGGCAAAGAAGACAACACCGCTTTTTGCTTTCTCCCTGGATTCATCCTCGAGAATATGGGATCATCCTAGTTTTGAGAAAAACTTTTTCCTTATGCCCGGTAAGAGGGTTTTTGCCAAAGGGGACTTTACCTAATGCGGTTCTAGTCCTAATTGAGATCATGCATTTGATGACCACGCGTGCACATATGAGTGAATGACATGGATTATGTGCTAGAAAATATGGTTTTCTAGAGACTTGATTATGGAATGGCCGAACTTGGGAGTCTTATGAAGACCTGCTGCATCAAGTTAGTTGGTCTTATGTTGCTCGATGTTCGAGGCTTTTCTCAATTCGTTTTTAAGAGAGGAACAATCTTTTTAGCTTCAATCCTAAGGATTTTCAGCTTCTCGTGTTTTTCTTTACTTGAGTCTTAACACTCGCTAATCTAGCAAAGGTTTTATAAGAAAATCAAGTAGCATTTCAAAATTTCTATGCCTTACCCAACAATGTCTAATTCTCAAACAAAATGAGATTCAAGTAACTGTTTTTACTTTAGGATTCCTTGAAATGAATCTTTCTTCACTTGGGATAAATCGTAGGGAAGGGGAAAGAGTTACCACAGTCCCTTTTGAAGCATCCCGTGGTTTGAGGCAAAGAGGCAGAAAACTGCTCTTTTGAGATTTTTGGCAATTTTTTCCTTTTTCATAGAGGGTCTTCCTTTGGGAGTATTTTCTCTTTGTTCCCTCTTTTCCATAGAAGAATAATTTTTCTCTTCAACTCTGCTTTCCTTTGGAAAATGATTTTTTGTAGGGATTTCCCTTTTTGCTTTTTGCCAAATTTTTCTTTTGGAGAAGAGAAGAGAAGAGGGGAAGGACTTATCCCAGTGATCTACTCGATTTATCCCAGATCAGCCTATTTAGAAATAGCACGTACTACTTGCAAGTATTTTGCTATATTGAACAAGGCCTTCCTTTGTAAGATGAAGATTTTTGAAATGTAACCCATCTGTTTTTGAAAACTCTACTCTTTCACAAGCATCAATTCTCTCATTCAGGGTCACACAATCTATTTTGATCCTCACTCACGAAGTTTCAAAGGAGATTTTCTCAAAATATTTTCAAAGGAGAATTTAGCTTAGACCTTACACGTGGTAATTTTTTAAATATTGGGCATTCATAGGGTCTACTAAATTTCTACCCTCAACATCGATTAACCAGTATGCATTGTTCGTAGTGGTTCCACGTACAACATAAGGACCATCCCACTTGGGCCGCCACTTTCCAAGTGGATGTGGGCCACGATGGTGGATGATGTTTAATACAAGGTCTCCCACTTTGAAGTGGCGAGGCTTCATATGCTTTTCATAATGTCAAGCTACCCTTTGTCGGTATGCATGTGCATGATCCATGGCAAGGAGCCTTCTTTCATCTAATAAATCAAGCTCGGCCATTCTAGCATGTTGTAGTGTCTCTAGGGGAAGGTCGAGTGCAAGTGATGTATGGAATGAATGCAGTTTGATATGAATGGGGAGAATAGCGTTTGTGCCATAGACAAACTCAAATGGCGTGGCATTTGTGGGAGTTCGGATGGAAGTTCTATAAGCCCATATGGCTTCATCGAGCTTCTCATGCCACATCCTACCCTTCTCTAAGGTTTTCTCAATAATACTTATGAGAGTCTTGTTGGTGGCTTCGGCTTGGCCATTGCCTTGAGGGTAGTAGGGCGATGAGAAGTGATGAGTTATGCCATAAGTGTTACATAACTTTACCATCCTCTCATTCTTGAAGGGGGTGCCATTATCAGACACTAGGTCTCTTGGAACTCCAAATCGAGCCAAGATATTCCTCTTAATCTGGACATTAGTCAGGGAGGTAGCTTCAACCCATTTGGAAAAATACTCGATGGCTGCTAGGATAAACCTATGTCCGTTTGATGCATTTGGAAAGATTTGTCCTATGATGTCAAATGCCCACATGGTGAATGGCCATGGATTGACCACGGAATGCAAGGTTGATGATGGGATATGAATGGCGTGTCCATGCACTTGACATGGGTGACATTTCCTAACATGACCATGACAATCTTGCTTTAGAGTGGACCAAAAGTAACCGGCTCTAAGTATTTTCATTATCATCATGTTTGCATTTACATGCCCTCCACATTCTCCATCGTGGAATTCATGCATTATAATCCTAACCTCCTCAAGGTCTACACACCTCAATAAGATGCCAGTAAAACTCTTTTTATAAAGAATCCCTCCCAAAACTACGTATCGGGTTGAAATCTTTTGAATAAAAGCTTTGTCTTTAGACGAAGCGAATTTTGAAAATCCTCTGTTTTCTAAGAAATCTTTAATGTCTTGAAACTAGGGTTTTTCAGTAGAATTTTGGTTGTTTTGGCAGATCTCCAAATCGTGAATGGATGGAGTGGGTGAGTGCCATATTTCTAAGGATCGGGTTCCCAAGGTGGGATCGACCCTTAGGGCTAAGCCTAAGGATGAGAGGGCATCTGCTATGCCATTGTCCTGTCTTCCTACGTGTGTGTGTACATGATTTGAACGAATCGACCAGTTTGGTGGCCAATTCGTGGTATGGAAGAAGTTTTTCATTTTTGACTTGCCAAATTTTCAACACTTGGTTAATGACAAGTAAAGAGTCTCCAAAGACTTTGATGCATGATGCCCCTAGAGTTTTCGAAATTTTCAAGCCTTGTATGTGTACTTCATACTCGGCTGTATTATTAGAACATTCAAAATCTAGGCGAATAGCAATGGGGATTTCTCCCTTTTCAAGGGATATGAGGATGACTCCCGCACCTACCCCTCTTTGGTTTCTTGCCCCATCGAAATGCATTTTCCATACTTGGTTTTCATTTAAGCAGTTTGCTAAAATATGGTTTTGAAATTGGTTTAGAAAGATGCCCTCGTCGGGCATTTCATCAAGTACGGGATATGAATCCTCTAAGGGGAAATTAGCCACATAATCAGCTAGGGCTTGCCCCTTAATAGAGGTTTGATGATGGAATTTTAGGTCATACTCCATTAAGAGGAGCTGCCATTTACCCAGCCTACCCGTGAGGATAGGTTTTTCAAACAAGTGCTTGATTGGATCAAGCTTAGACACTATCCAGATCTCATGATCTAGGAAGTAGTGTCTAAATTTCTGGCAGGCCCATGCCAAGGCCAAGCACGTTTTCTCCATGGCTTGATAATTTCTTTCATAAGCCAATAGAGTTTTCAAAATATAGTAAATAGCATACTCTTTATGGGTGTCATCCTCATATTGAGCTAATAAAGCACCCAATGCATTCATATGCATAGAAATGTAAAGTAAAAGCGGCTTTTCTTGCTTTGGAGGTTTTAAAACCGGAGGATTAACCAAATATGCTTTTAATCTTTCGAAAGATTTTTGGCAATCGTCGTCCCATACAAATTTCACCCCTTTTCTCAAAAGCTTGTTGAAAGGTTCGTATCTCGTTGAGAGGTTTGAAATAAACCTTCGAATCAATTGGAGGCGACCTTGGAGGCTTCAGATTTGAGTTAGATTGGAGGGTGGAGACATGTCTATGATGGCTCGACACTTAGAGGGGTCGACTTCAATGCCCCTTTGGCTTATCATAAAACCTAAAAGCGTACCGGATTCCATTTCGAAGATGCACTTTTGAGGGTTTAGTTTCACTTTGTAAAGCCTCAGTCTTTCGAAAACTTTTTGCAAAGATTCGATGTGTGTGCATCGTGTTTTTTATTTTACCAAGAGATCATCCACATACACTTCTAAGAGCTCGTGAATTTGATCGTGAAAGATCGTAGTCATGGCTCTTTGGTATGTGGCGCCGACATTTTTCAAACCAAAGGGTATGACTGTGTAGCAGTACGTGCCCCAGGGTGTGGTAAAAGCAGTTTTAGCCTAATCTCTTGGGGCTAACTTGATTTGATTATAACCCGAGTAGCCATCCATAAAAGAGAACATCTCATGATTTGCAGTGCTATCGACTATCAAATTAATATTTGGCAAAGGGAAGTTATCTTTTGGAGTGGCTTTGTTCAGATTTTTTAAATCAATGCAAATTTGAATTTTCCCATTAGATTTTCGAACTACAACAATGTTTGAAAGCCAATCAGAATACACAATGGGTTTTATAAAACCAGCTTTAAGTAGATCTTCTAAACCCTCTTTCACTTGAGAGTGTAGGTTCAGATGGATCTTTCTAAGCCTTTGCTTTATATTTATAGGTTTTGAATTTGAACCTAGGGGAAGACAATGCTCTACGATTTTTGGGTCTAGACCAGGCATGCATGTCTTTGTATGTCCATGCAAAAACGTCTATGTAGGCTTTTAGGAATGCAATGAATGATGCTTTTTCATGCTCATGCAGACATGTGCCAATCTTAATATGTTTTGGTTTTGCTTCACTCCCTAGGTCGACTTCTATGAAATCTCCTCCTACATAATTCGAAGGTTTTTCTAAATCGAGGATTTTGTGAAACTCAGGAAGCTCGAAGGTTTGATCCTCCTTAGGGAGAAGGGGATCCTCCTCCGTGCTTTGATCATTCTAGAGAATTTTGAATCCTAGGAAATTTGGAGTTAATGCATGCTTTTCACAAACACCTGTTTTTTATTTTGGAATTTCTGCAAGTTTTGAAGATTTTGGTCCTTTTATGAAGACGACTTTTTCTTCAAATTCCTTGGCTTTTTCCAAATTTCTACCAGGAGTTGGTATGTACACGATTTTGTTTTTGGCCTTTTATGGTTTTTCCATTTTTTTGGTTTTTTGCAAAGACAAGATATTTGGAGAAATGCAAATTACACTTTTTTTTGGCTTTTTCACACTTTTCTAATGTTTTTGGGTTTTTGAAAATTTATAATTTTTTTGGCTTTTTGGTTAAAGAGGGGTCTTCCATCATACCTACAAAGAAAACGCCATGAATTAGTCTCTAAATAAGAGATCTAAGCCATAGGTCTCGGTTTTAGCAGGTTCCAGGGCACCCTTGACCCAAGTGGTTGTAGCTAGTGGTTCTGGGGGTATGGTGGGAATATAGCCTATCCCATACCTATTTGGATTTAGGTTTGGGAAGATAAGTTCTAGACGCCCATGGTTTTTGTTCCCTAAACTCTGGTAGGGCATGTAGCCCATGTTGAGCAGCATGTTCCAAGATTTTCTTGTTTTATAAAACTCTTTGTATAAAGGATGACCTTGGAACTTGCTGTCATCCATGGCATGCTCGAATGGTTTTCGATTTAGGGCTTTTGGAAATATATAGAGTTTGGATTTGCATAAGATAGTCACGACTTTTGGTGGGCCAGCTTTGGGCTGCCCCTTGACGTATACAACTGTCCTAGGGTTTTGGGGGACGAATTCGTATGATTTGTCTATGGATTTGACGGGGTTGGTCCCATATGCCTTTTGACTTGACAGACAAGGGAAGTTTTGAACTCTCCTTAGTTGTGGATGGCTTTCGCCCAGAATTACCACGATTGGATTCTCGTGGGGGATTTTTACACACCTATGGAAGGTGGATGGCATAGTACGAAGACTGTGTATCTAGGGTCTTCCTAGAATTAGGTTGTAGTGGGGGTGTATGTCTAAGACATGGAACACCATTGCGTGGGTTATGCCCCCTATTTCCATGGGTAACTCTATGGCTCCCAAAGGTTTCAATGCATTCCCATCATATCCAGTGATAACGATGGGGCTTGGGTTCACAAAAGTCAAGGTGACTCCAATTTGACATGCCACATGTAGCAAAAGGATGTTGAGACCTCCTCCCCCATCAACCAAGCACCTGTCTAGAGCATGGTGATTCAATACCACCTCGATATGCAAGGCTTGGTTATAGGTTTCATATGGTCTTTCGATTTCGTCTTCCAAAAACGCAATTGGCGATTTTGCATAGATGGGTACAACTAGGAATGACAAGGACTCAGGAGTTATACTCGAGTTAACCTTGGCTCTTTCTAAGATTTTTTCTAAAATTAGTCTATGCCTAGGAGAGGTTTGTATCAACTCTAGGATGGACTAGGATGGACATGTTTATCAGGATCGTAGAAAGATGATTTTCAAAATCATATGAGGTTAAAACGTTTTTACCTTTATCCATGATTTGCAAAGCCTTAGGAATGCATGCTTTTGAAGGGCCAGGATCACTGACCATTTTTTTAGCATTTTTTTCTAGATGTGGGGTTGATAGATCCTTCCAGACCTAGTCACCTCCCCCACACTTTGCCTAAGGCTCACTCCTATGTTGGCTCTATTTATATGCTTTGGAGCACCCAGAATTTCTAAGGCGGCTCTAACTGGGGGCGGGACTCTAAGCGCTCCCCGGATCACTACTTGGGCGACTTTTTTGTATATGATGAGAGAAGGTGGTGTGTGACAAGTAGTGAAGCCAGAATATGATGCATGCACTAAACCTTTTGAGGTCGAGAAAGCACATACCTGTTTGCCCTTCCCACTAGTACTAGCGTGATTGGGGAAGGGTTCTTTGAGCACAGCTTGGGCGAGCTCAGGTTCTTTAGTGACCTGGAGCCGGCCTTGCTCTATCAAGTTTTCAATTTTGTTTGAAAGGGAAAAACATTTGTTCGTATCATGGCCTTTGAGCCGATGATACTTGCAATACTTGTTCAAAAACCTCCCTTTTGGCGGGATCCCCTCAGGAATTTCCAGGAGTATCACCAAACCTTGGGCGAGTAGGAGGTCTAGGACCTCCGAGACAGGTCGCCCCAGTGGGGTATACTCCCGTTTTTCAAAAGTTTTTTGAAATTTTTCATTTTTTGTTCGAGCTTCTTTGAAGTGCCCGCCGGGCTTGACTCCACTCGAACATTTGCAATCTTTTGGGGTTTTGCCCCTTTGTCCGTCATGGGTGGCCCGTAAGTTCTAGGTTTTTTAAATATCGTTTTGGGAAGTATTTTTCCCTTCCACAAGTCGTCATAGACTCCCTTTTTCAGATTGGTTTCAAATAGGGAAGCCTTTTTTATTAACTTGTGAAAGGTAAAAATTTGATGCAATGAAAGAAGGGTTTTGATCTCCGTTTTAAAATTTTCGAGGATGAGCATGACTGCGCATCCTTCAGAGATGGACTCTTTTATTTGCCCAAGAAGGGACCTCCATCGAACGATGAATGCATGTACATCCTCGTTCGAAGCTTGTTTCGTGTCCCTCAAGGTATTCAATGTGGGCATTACTTCCACGTTGTGCGAAAATCTTTGCATAAAGCAGTTTACTAATTCTTCAAAAGTAGCAAACTGGCTTAAATCGTAGGAAGCAAGCCATTTTGAAGCAGTCCCCTAGAGGAAAAGGGGGAACCAATAAATCCATTTGGCAGAGTCCCTTTTCTTTTTATGGGCTCTGCGTGAAAAGAGTTGCAAGTGGGATCTAGGATCCCCCGTGCCATCATACCCATGGAAATTCGGTATGTCGTCATCGCTGTCTGTTTCATAATCTGAAGGAAGGAAGTCAGACAGGGCGTATGATTTCTTTTCTTTGTTTTGCTCCTTCAACAGTTGTTGAAGGGCTTTGCGATACCTCAGTGTGAAGGAATCATGGTATTGGTCCCCCTCCATTGCGGAGGTTTTCTTGGGTTTTCTGATCTTGGTAGGTCTTTTCTTGGCTTTGGCGGGTTCGCCATGTGATGAGCAAGAGTCAGCCACCTCAGCCTCTTGGCTAAGGGCGTCGATTCTTGCATCAATTTTAGCCTCGAATTCCCTACGCAAGTTTTCTAACTCTTCTTTTTTGCATTTGCGTTGAGATTTTGAAATTTTTTTGAAAGGGAACTTGACGAGCGCGAGGCTCGGCTAGTCACTTTGTTGGATCCTGAACTAGACATAACTCAACAAAAGTTTGAAATCCTACAAATGCAAATAGGTGAAAATTTTAAACACTTTTGAAAATTTTTTGCAAAGTTTTGTTTGTTTTATCAAAGTTTTAAGACCCGAGTCCCACCGGGCGTACCAAATCTGTAAACATAAAAATTTTCACTCCTAGTTCTTGAGAACGGAAATGAACCTTTTCGTGCCTACGTCGTTTCTAAGGGCATGCCAGCTAGCTTGCTCAAGCTAGCAAAGATTTTTAAAATATTCTGACTTTTTCTGGCGATTGTGGGGAAGTGGGATCTTTTCGTTTAAACCTTCTTGAACCGATGATCAAGGGTTAGTTTAAATACTTAAAACTTCATTTTTTTAAAAATTTGCAATATCAGTGTTTTGAAAAAGTCGATGTATGCCTAGTTTGCAAGTTTTATTGTGACTTTGGACGAACCTAAGTTATTGAGGTTTTAGCTTTTTTTAGGCCTGATATATGTGTGCACAAGTGGCCTATTTTCAACGTGGTTTGTGCATAGATTCTGGGCGCTTTTGAAAGTTAACGAATGCAAAGATGTACAAATATTTTTGGGTTTTGAGATGATGATGTGAGCTAGGCTCGAATTGAAAGCACAACTCACACAACTTAATGTAAATATCCAAAATTGAAGTGCAACTCACGCAACTTAATGTAAATACCCGAAATGTAAAGCAACTCATGTGACTTAATGTAAATCCACACAAAGGGAAATGCAACTCGATGTGAAGTAAACTCACACAACTTGAAAATATATAAATATGTTATATCCTAAGAGCGACAAGGCTCAATGTGTGTGAGAGTGGAGAGCGGAAAGGCTCGAGTGCTTTTGTGTGCTTCTTGTGTGAAATTGAAATGACAACTCACACAACTTTCACTAAAGTAAATACCCGAATGGAAATATATACTTTAGCTTAAGAGCGAAAAGGCTCAATACGTGTATGTAAGTGTGAAATTTAAATGACAACTCACACGACTTTCATTAAAGTAAATACCCGAATGGAAATATATACTTTAGCTTAAGAGGGAAAAGGCTCAATGTGTGTGCAATCGTGTGCAATATAAGAGTGGAAAGGCTCAAGTGCACGTGGGTGTCCCTTGTGTACGATTAAGAGCGATAAGGCTCAAGTGTACGTGTGTGGCTTGTGTATCAAGCACAAATATTACATTTCGGGGGGAGACTTCGCTCCATTATTACAACCCTATATCGAATTGAATTTAATCTTAAATGAGTAAGGTAAAAACTGAACTTAAACAAACACTTACACGTGGTCGGCTTTGCCTCCCAAGTTGCTCGGGTCCGTCCTCCTTGGCAGCTACGAGATAGGTCTCCCTAGGTGGGTCTAGACGTGAGAGTTTAGGTTTGGTTTTACTTGGGGGCAGCCAAGTGCTTTATGGTTTAGGATGGGCTGGGTTCGATCCTAGGCTCTTAGGTTAGGTAAGTCCTTGCTAGGTGAGGTCGGGCTGGGCCGTGGGAGTGTGGTTAGTTAGGTGGGGATTTGGATAGGTCACGGCTAAGGCTTAGGCACAGGTCGGTAGGGTGTGTGCAGCAAGGTGGGGTGCTAGGGCGCAGCTGGTGAGTGGGCAGCTGGTCGGGATGTGGAAGCGGTGTGGATGCTGCGGCAGGGTTGGTGTTGTGGCGTGCAGGGGCAGTAGGGTGTGTGGGTGGGGCTGTGGCAAGGGATTCGGCTGGGAGCTTGGGGTGTGGCAGGTGCTAGGTGTGGATGGAGTCGGCGGGATGTGGTTGGTGCTGGGTATTGGCTGGGGGCTTATGTTGCAGTAAGTCGGCAGGCGCTAGGGAGATAAGGGGTGTGTGGCGCGGTGGATGCTGCAGCAGGGTGGGTGTTGTGGCGCGTAGGGGTAGTAGGGTGTGTGGGTGCGGCTATGGCAGGCAGAGGGTGAGGGTGGCTGGTGAGGTGAAGTGTGGCCGGGGCAAGGGTGTGGCACAAGGTGCAGGCGGTGGTGACAGCCGGGTGCAGCAAAGTGTCGCGGGTGAAGTTGGAGTCTAGGCTAAAACCGAGTGCAGGTGCACTCGGTTAGGTTTGTTTAAGTTAGGTCAGTGGTGAGGGGCTGGGCTACGTTTAGTTTAGGTCGGTTTGGGACAAATAGGTGGGGTCAGTTGGGATATATGTGTCGGTCGGTGTGGGGTGAGAATGGTCCAGCTAGGGGGTTAAATGGAGTCGGTTTGGGGCATGTAGGCTAAGTCTAGGCTCATTTGGGGTTAGGTTTAGTGGCTAGGTTAGGGTTAGGTTGAGAGACCTACCTCTTGGAGCCGGTCCACCATGTGTAGCCCATGCCTTGATCCAAGCCCACGCCATTCTTCATATTGGTGCAGCCCTAGGTTAGGTCCAACTCACATGGCTTGAGCCCATTTCCCCTTTGGCTAAGCCCATATGGCTAACCCACTTGACAAAGTCAAGCCCACCAATCTTCTCTCTCTTACTTTATGCTCTCTCCCAAGACTCTCACTTGAAATTCACGTGAACTTTCATCCACCCCTCACCTCTATTTATAGGCAAGGGGATGGGTCTTGGGTTTGGATATTGGATTTGGTTTTTATGATCCAAATCCGATCCAAACATTATTTGGGTCTGGATCTGGATATTTATGTCTAGATCCAATCCAAACTTTTGTTTCTTCAGTCCTTCTTGGCGTTTCAAGACAGGCGGTTTTCACGGGCCTTGACTTCATCAGTGCTCCGTCTTGGGCTAGGTTTTTCCCAACCTTTTCGTCCGATCTCCTTCTCACCTTCTGGACTTTGTTTCATCTGATTTCTAGAATTTCAAGCTTGGGCTTGGATTTCTGATAGTTTTGTTTGGTGCTTTGGTTTTGCATTTCATGTTCTAGGGCTGAAGTCTGCTTCTTGCCTGGGCTCTTCTTTTGCTTTTTGGTCCTGCTTTCATCAGGTTGGGCTGAATTCTGGGCTTTTGACCTACTTTTGGAGCTGCTTTTCAATCAGGCTCCACTTGCTTTGGCTGCTTACAAAATTTGGGTTTTGGACCGAGTTTAAGAAAGCTATATTTTGAAAGAGCTTTTGACAAAAGTTTAAAACTTTGGAACTCCTAGGTTTTTGAAAGTTCAAAATTGGTTTTGAGATGGTTTTGCAAACCAGGTGTTTGTTTTGGGAAATCATTTGATTTTGGGGTGTTTACAGAGCCATACAAAGAGCATGAAATGAGTGAACAAACCCTTTGGTTCACTACAGTGACATGGATATGAATTTGATAAGATGAAAGATGCATACGTTCTTTCTTTAAGAACAAGAATCCACATCTCAAGTGAAGTGCTTCAGTTGCAAAAAGATGGGGTAGTACAAGAGACTATGCCTTATCCAAAAGAAATACGAGGAAAACTCTCAATAGGATAGGCAAAAGGAGAAGTGCAAATTAATCTACATTGTTTTAAAAATTTTTTACATAGACTGTGGGATGATGGATGGATTTTGAAGTGACCCGATACATCTCAAAGAGTAAGGAGGGAGCTATTGATCTCAAGGAGTATCAACCTAGGGAACATCTAGTCTACATAGGCAATAATACTTATGTTGATGTTCTAGGTATTGAGTCCTTTAGCATCAATACTCCGGGAACATCTATTTTATTTATTGATGTATTAATTGTACCTTCTATTAGGCACGATTCAGTTTTTGTGCTCGTTTTGGTTAAAAAAGAGTTTGAGGTTAGGTTTGTATCTAGGAAACTGACTATGGGAAAGCATGATCATTTTTTTTTGTTCTTTTGATTATGAACATAATTTGTTTAAATGAAACATTTATGATAATGACCTACTTTTGCTTGTATCGATAGTGCATTTATAATTGATGTGAATATTTAGCATAAAAGATTAGGACATGTAAGTTGAATAAGTTGAAGAAATTAGTCAACTTCAATTTATTGCTTGGCTTTGAGGAAAACTTTTTTATGAGTGTAAGGCTTGTAGAAGCTTGTATATAAAGAAAAGTGATAAGAAAACCCTTTCTCAAAGAAATCATTCACATTGATATTTGTGGACCCTACCACATTGTTGAGACAAGTCCTCTTCTTTGTGATGATCTCTCAAGGATAGATATCGTACCCCTCCTTTTAGGCTCTCAAAGTTTACTATTTTCGGGGCCCACACATAATATAGGGGCATGCCCTTCATGATCCCTTTCTTATATCTTGAGGTGTTGGATGACCATGACAATGACTTTGACACGTTAGAGACCATGTTTCTTGACCTACAATATCCCACTCCTCCAGACCCACCTTAGTCTTGACCATCTTTTGGATGCTTCCAAGTAAGCAAAAAAACCTAAGTTTCATATTACTATTAGACAATAAAAAATAGAAAATTGAGAAAATTCAAAATTCAAAAGTCAAGAAAATACAAAAATAGTAAATTGAGAAAATTAAAATTTAAAAATTTAAAATATTAAAAAATAAAAATTCAAGAATATGAAAATATAGAAAAGCCAAAAGAAAAATCTTTAATTCATGCATGCATCAAAACTTCATTTGTTCATGCTAATGCATCATTGTGTTTACATGTGTCTACATGCAATAAAATTCAGAGTAAGTGATTTGTGATATTACCTTAGTTGCTCACTGATGTTGAGACTTGTCAAACCCGATAAACATCTAGTATTAAAAAGGGAAAAGGTAATGTGGTATCTATGATGTTTATTGGATTTTGACTTGCTAGTTTTATACGGATCATAAGGTAATATCTCTTAAAAGTGATATGAAGGCAACACATGAACCATGATGACATTCAAAACAGGGCATCCTTTGTCCCATCGAGGTTAAGATTATACACTTCATTACATCATGACATATATTTGGTCACATCCATGATACATCACATGATCTAAATGTATTTTCTTACAAGTTGGGACATTGTTTTGAGTCATGATAGGAGTCAAGTTTAATTTTCCTTTCACATTAGGTCTAAAGTCCTCTCCTTATTATGCTAGAGATGTTTTACTCGACATTATTCTCATATAATAGTTAACTTACTACTATTAATTCCATGGATTTTATTCTCTTATGGTGTTTGAAATATAGTTTTATGTGCCTTCTTTTAGGATACACTCACTTGGTCTTGCAAGTGGTCTTTTGTGTTGCAGGATTCCACAATATATTGAAAAGTGTACCATCTATCTTTAGCTTATTCCCATCAGGCATTCTAGGAGGAATAAGTCATCATCTAATCCTACCATCACCTCTCTTTATTCCACTAGATTCTACTTGGCATTCCGTCATTACAGCCATTGTCCCACCAACCATCCTTATGCTCTTTTGAAAGAACAAGTGGGAGCTAGATCTATAGGTGTGCCTTGAAGACGCTTCATAAGAGATTAAAGGATAATGAAATACTAACCTATACTCATGACACTGCAATAAAAGAAAGGAAGTGAATTAGCGATGATGTCACCTTCAATATGAGCTTCTACGTTTAAAGATCAAAGGTTCAAGGTATTATTATCATGTTATTTTAAAATTGATTATTTTGAAACCTATTTTCTAAAAACAAGTCCATTTTTTCTCAAAACTCAAATCTATCTGTTTTCAAATGCCCCAAGAGAATTTTTAAAGAATAATTGGCCCTAGTTTTATAGGATATGAAAGAAAATAATTTTTAAATAGTCTTACCTATTTAGATTTGTGTAAGACACGAAAATTCTCACTCCTAGTTTTGAAGTCAGGAATGAACCTTTTCGAGTTTATGTCGCTTTTAAGGGCGTGCCAGCTAGCTTGCTCAAGCTAGCAAAGTTTTTAAGATATCTGACTTCTAATCAGGCGATTGTGAGCAAGCGGGATCTTTTCGCTTAAACCTTCTTGAACTGGTGCTCAAGGGTTAGTTTAAGCACTTAGAAAACCTTTTTGATCTAAACAAACGTATACTTTTGAAAAGAAAAGTAAATGTTTCGATGTATGCCTAAATTGCAGTTTTTATTATGGAGGTTGTTCGAATCCAAGTCTTTGAGATTTTAAGCTAGCTTAGGCCAGATGTGTGTGTTTCAAGTGGCCTAGATTTAGTGAGATTTAGTGAGTTTTGAGCCTAGATTTTAAGCTAGCTAGCTTAGGCCAGTTTTGAAAATAAGCGAATGCAAGGATGCATGAAATACTTTTCAGGTTTGGTATGATAATGTGAGCTAAGCTCGAATTGAAAGCAACTCACACATGCAACTTAATGTAAATACCCGAATGAAAGTGCAACTTATGCAGCTTAAGGGAAATACCCGAACTTGAAAGCAACTCACACGACTTGAATATAAATTGCTGAATTGAAATATACTTATATCTTAAGAGCGGAAAGGCTCAATTGTGAGTGAGTGCTCTTGGTGTGTAAATGGAAAGACAACTCACACAAATGGAATTGAACTTGCCAAAATTGAAATATAAGTATAGTAAAAGCGGAAATGCTCAATGCACGCGTGTGTATAGTGTGAAATTTTAAATGACAAACTCACACGACATGAATTGAACTTTGCCGAAATTGAAATATAAATATATGATAAGAGTGGAAAGGCTCAATGCACGCGTGTGTGTAGTGTGAAATTTAAATGATAAACTCACACGACATAAATTGAACCACCCGGAAATGTAAGTGCGTACACAACTGAATGTAAAACTCACGCAGCTGGAAAGTATATAAATACACTATATCTTATGAGCAACAAAGGCTCAAAAGGTGCGTGAGAGTGTGGAGCAAGTGCTCAAGTACTTCTTGGGTGTGAGTGTGAAATTTAAATGACAAACTCACACGACATGAATGTAACAACCCAAATTGAATTGCAACTCACAGAGCGAAGGCTCAATGTGTGTGCAATAGTGTGCAACTAAGAGCGGAAAGGCTCAAGTGCATGTGGGTGTCTTGTGTACGTTTAAGAGCAATATGGCTCAAGTGTACGTGTGTGCTTTGTGTAGCAAGCACGAATATTACATTTCAAGGGGAGACGACGCTCCGTTATTATAACTCCGTATCGAATTGAATTGAATTTAAAAGGAGTAAAGTAAAAACCGAATTTAAACACTTATAAGTGGATGACTTTTCCTCTCAATCGTGCTTGGGCTTTTGTCCACCTTGGCAGCCAAGAGACGGGTCTCCCTAGGTGGGTTTATTGACGTGAGTTTGAGTAGGCTTGAGCTTGGGTGTTTAGACTTGGGAAGGGCCTAGGTTCGGCCAAAAGGTAGGGTTGGTGTGTCACAGCAAGGGTGAGTCACGGCCTAAGGTATGGATATGGCCCTAAGGTGTGGGTATGGCCCTAAGGGAAAAGGGGGCAGCTGGGTTAGGTTGTGGGCTGGCTAAGGCGAGTCACGACCTAATGGGAAAGGTGCAGTTGGGAGGTCTCGGCTGAGGTAGGTTACAGCCTAAGGTGGTGCTGGGGATGGAGTGCTAAGGTGACCAGGTATTGGCAGGCGTTGGGTGCTACGATAGCTGGGTGCTGGAGCTAGGCAGGTGTGGCAGGTAGTGAGGTGCGGTAGTGGAGCGCGGGTGCGGTAGTGGCGTGCGGTAGGAGACAGGCGCTGGGCGCGCCTGACAGATGCTGTAGGGGGTTCGGTTGGGACGTGCGGTGCAGGTCACGGGTGGTAGGTAGGGAGCAAGGTGCTAGGGTAGTGGGATAGGCAGCTGGTGGGGAGTCGGTGCAGGTGACTAATGGGGTGATGGGAGTCGGGTGCTAGGTAGGGAGGAAGGAGCTAGGGTGGCTGGGAGATGGGAGTCGGTGGGTGCCTAGGGGGATGGTAATGGAGTTCAAACTGAGTGCAGCTTGTAAGACATGAAAATTCTACGCTCCTAGTTTACAAGACCAGAAACGAGTCTTTTCGCATTTACGTTACTTTTGAGGGCGTGCCAACTAGCTTACTCAAACTAGCGAAGGTTTTAAAATATATCTGACTTTAAAAAGGCAATCATGGACAAGCGGGATCTTTTCGCTTGAAACCTTCTTGAACCGGTGCTTAAGGGTCAGTTCCAGCGCTTAAAAAACCTCGATCTTTTAAACAAACCTTATCTTTTGAAAAGAAAAGCGAGTATGAGGATTGTTTGCCTAAGTTGCAGGTTTTATTTACGGGGTTATCCCTATCCAAGTCTTTGAGCTTTTAAGCTAATTAGGCCGAATGTGTGTGCTTCAAGTGGCCTAGATTTAGCGAAGTTTGAGCGGGGTTTGGGGTTTCCTTTTTGACAATGCGCAAAATGCAAGGATGCGCGAACTCTCGTGGGTTGGATATGATGTGAGCTAGGCTCGAATTGAAAGCAACTCACACACCCAACTTAAAGTAAATACCCAAAATGTAAGTGCAACTCACGTAGCTGAAAGGGAAATACCCGAACCTTAAAAGCAACTCACACGACTTGAATGTAAATTGCGGAAGGGAGATATACTTATATTAAGAGCAGAAAGGCTTAATGCACGCGTGAGTGAGTGTAGAATTGAAATGACAAACTCACACAACTTGAATTGAACTTGCCGAAATTGAAATATAAGTATATATATGAGCGGTAAGGCTCAATGTGTTCGTGTGTGTTGTGTATAAATGGAAAGACAACTCACACACACGACTTGAATTGAACTTTGCCGAAAGGGAAATATATATATATATATATATATATATATATATATATATATATATATATATATATATATATATGAGTGGTAAGGCTCAACGTGTTCATGTGTCTTGTGTATAAATTGAAAGACAACTCATACACACGATTGAAAATTAACTTGCTGAAAGGGGAATATAGATATAAGAGCGGAAAGGCTCAATGTGAGTGAGTGCTTTTGGTGTGTAAATGGAAAGACAACTCAGACAACTGAAATTGAACCACCCGAAATGTAAAGATGTACACAGCTGAACATAAAACTCGCGCAGCTGAAAGTATATAGATACTCTATATCTTAGGGGCTGCCAAGGCCAAAATGTGCGTGAGAGTGTTGAGCAAGTGCTCGGGTGCCTTTTGTGTGCAAGTGTGGAATTGAAATGACAACGCACACAGTTGAAAGTAACAACCTGAATGAAATTGCAACGTACACGGCTCTTACTAGAGTCTTTGGAGTAAGAGCGAAAGCTCAATGTGGGTGTGTTCAAATCGTGTACGATTAAGAGCTAAAGCTCAAGTGTACGTGGGTGTCTTATGTACGAGATAAGAGCTAAGGCTCAAGTGTATGTATGTGTCTCGTGTACGAGATAAGAGCTAAGGCTCAAGTGCACGTATGTGTCTCATGTGTCAAGCACCAATATTACATCTCGGGGGGAGAACACGCTCCATTATTACAACCCCGTATCAAAATTGAATTAAGTATGAAAGGAGTAATGTAAATACCGAATTTTAAACACTTACAAGTGATTCAGCTTTCTTCCCCTTGCTCATGCTTGGGCTTGTGTCCTCCTTGGGCAGCCAAGAGGGTTCTCCCTAGGTGGGCTTGAGAGAGTTTGGGGCTCGGGTGTGCTTAGGGACACGCCGTTCCCTTGGGTTTGGTTCGGGCCTATGAGGGAGCTTCACGACAACAAGATGGGGCTGGTCCTATGTGGCCCTAAAGGGAAGCTTAGGTATGGGCTTGCTAAGGGTTAAAGCAAGTAATGGGTGCTTGGAGCTTGGGTCCGGCCAAAGGGTAGATTTTACTAAGGCTAGTCACTACTTAATGGGGGCTGGTCCTAGGGTAGGTCACGGCCTAAGGGTGCAGCCAGGCTAAGGCACAACAAGGTGTGGGTGGCCCTAAGGGGTGGCTAGCCCTAAGGTGGGTCGGCTGGAGTGGGGCAGCAGCTCGGCGCTAAGTGTCGGGTGTGACAGGGCACGGGGCGCTGGACGTGCAGGACAGCGGCGCGGGGCGCTGAGGGCGTCTGGCACTGGGGTGCAGGGCGCGGGACGCAGGCAGGGCGTGCTGAGGCGCAGGGACGCAAGCGGGGTGCGGGGCGGCGCTAGGGCGCATGGTTGGGCCGGGGGCGTCGAAGGTGGTCTTGGGGTGAACTTAGGTGGTTTTAGGTGTTTTGTTTGAGTCGGTTAGGTTAGGTTTAGGTTAGCTAGGGTGAGGTTTAGTGATGTCGGTTAGGTGATTAGGCTAGGATTAGGAGGCCTACCTCTTGGAGTTGGTCCTTCTTGGTTGAGCCCACGTCCAAGCCATGGTTGCAGCCTTCCCTGATCGAGCCCACCTTGGTTGCAGCCCACTTAGCCAACAAGGCTTGAACCCACCTCACCCTTGAGCCAACATGGCTAGGTTTACCTCTCACTCTCTCTCCTATCAAGCAAGTTCACATGAATCCCCTTTTGGAGACCCCCTCACCTCTATTTATAGGCAAGTGAGGTGGATCTTGGGTTTGGATATGGGATCAAGATTTGGATCCAAATCCAAGTACTATTTGGATCTAGATATGGATATTTATGACCAGATCCGATCCAAATCCAAACATTTATATAGATATGGATTTGAATATTTTGGTCCAGATCCAATCCAATCCAATCACTATTTGGATCCAATCCAAATCCAAACACTATTTGGATCGATCCAAATCCAAATACTATTTAGATATGGATCTTGATATATATGGTCCAAATCCGATCCAAATTTTCTTTGAACAGTCCTTCTTGGCGTTTCGAGACGGACGGTTTGTGCGGGCCCTAGCTTCATCAACGCTCCGTCTTATGCTGGGTTTTCCCTAACTTTGTCATTCGAACTCCTTCTCGCCTTTTTAGACTTTATTTCTGCTTATTTTCGTCGTTTTTGGCTTGGATTTCTGTTGCTTGAGTGGATGTGCTTGACTTGGCTTTTGGGTGCTCCGGGCTGGCAGTCTGCATCGGGCCTAGGCCTTCCTTTTGCCTTTTGACCCTGGCTTTTATCAGGCCAAGATGCTGTCTTCAGGCTTTTGAACCTGTTTTTGAAGCTGCTTTGGCATTTAGGGCTTTTGGAGCTACTTTCTAGGCTGCTTCTTGATCAGGTGTTGTCCTTCATGCTTCACCTGTTTCATTTGGCTCTTTATGAAATTGGGACTTTGCCCGAGTTTTAAGAAATCCACATTTTGATCGGGGTTTAGACAAAATTTTGAAGCTTTTACAGCCCCTGGGTTTTCGAAAACTCCAGATTTGGGTTTTGAAATGATTTTTTAAACCAGGTGTTTGGTTTTGAAATTTGTTTTATTTTGGGGTGTTTACACAGCTGCACTCGGTTGAGTTTAGGTCTATGTAGGTTAGGGGGAAGTTTAGGTCAGTTTAGGTGGAAAGGGCTAGGTTTAGGCTAGTTTAGGGTTAGGTTTAGTGGGATGGGTTAGGTGGTTTAGGCTAGGTTAGGGTGGGGTTGAGAGACCTACCTCTTGGAACCGGTCCACCATGCCTTGCCCATGCTTACTCGCCCTTGTGCAGCCTCTCTTCAAGTTGGTGCAGCCCCTTGGTTTAAGCTTAGATTCATACAAGGTTTGAACCCATGCCCTTGATCAAGCCCACAAGGCTAGCCCACTATTTCTCTCACCTACTTTATGCAATCTCTCTCCAAGCCTTCTTGAATTTCACGTGAACTTGTGGGCACCCCCTCACCTCTATTTATAGGCAAATGAGGTGGGTCTTGGATATGGGTCTTGGATTTGGATCTTAGAATCCAGATCCGATCCAAACACTATTTGGGTCTGGATCTTGGATATTTGGGATCTAGATCCGACTCAAATATTATTTGGGTTTGGATCTCGGATATTTGGGATCCAAATCCAATCCAAACACTATTTGAGTCTGGATCTGGATATTTGGGTTCAAGTCCAATCCAAAATTTTGTTTCTTCAGTCCTTCTTGGTGTTTCGAGACAGACATTTTGTGCGGGCCCTAGCTTCATCAGTGCTCCGTCTTGTGCTAGGTTTTCTCCAACTTCGTCGTCCAAACTCCTTCTCACCTCTCTAGACTCCGTTTTAGTTCATTTTTGTCGTTTCAGGCTTGGATTTCTGTTATTTTGGTGAATATTCTTGGCTTGGCATTTGATGCTCTAGGCTTGCAGTCTGCTTCTGGCCTGGGCTTTCCTTTTGCCTTTTGATCTTGCTTTTGTCCGGCAAGGGTTCTTTCGGGGCTTTTGAACCTACTTTTGATTCAGGCTCCACCTGTTTGTTTTTGAGCTTTTACAAAATTGAGACTTGGCCTGAGTTTGAGAAATTTTCAATTCGAACGGGGTTTAAACAAAAGTTTAAAGCTTTTACAACTCCTGGGTTTTCGAAAACTCCAGAATCTAGTTTTGAAATAGATTTTCAAACCAAGTGTTTGTTTTTGGAAATCGTTTGATTTTTGGGGTGTTTACAATTTGGAGAAACTTTTCTTATGTCAACTCAAAATCCCTTTATGAAATTTCTTATCTTTCTCACAATAACAAACTCTTTTTAAGAACCAAAGAAGAATTATCACTTTTTGTCTTACACTCCATTATATATACGATTCATTGTATGTCACACGACAAGACACCCCCTTTTCGCCTTCGTCAGGCTATAACATGACCACCTCAACTTTTTAAATATCTTGTTTCACACCGAGCTTTATAAAGGATTTCATGGTGCTCAAGTGAATTTTGTACCAAAATCTATGAAGTAAGTCAAGTTTTGATGTTTACTTCTTTGACATTAATCAAGCCTCGCCTTCATTGATGCCAAGAGGGGCATCTATAAACACCCATTTTTTCTTAATAAAAA
Organism: Brasenia schreberi; assembly: GCA_036023115.1. Classification (NCBI taxonomy): domain Eukaryota; kingdom Viridiplantae; phylum Streptophyta; class Magnoliopsida; order Nymphaeales; family Cabombaceae; genus Brasenia; species Brasenia schreberi. The sequence continues at coordinate 11,407,751 of JAYKKT010000078.1, read as the reverse complement.
ACTCTATTTTTTATTCACAAAAGTTGTTTTTGAATATGCAATTTGAAAACATAGGAAATGATCCTAAAAACCTTGGATCATGGGATATTTATCAAGAGGATCCAGATCTGTTTTACAATGAACTAAGTTAGATATAAAATTCCTAATTGAAGAAAATAGAAGAAAAAGAATGAGAAAGCTATAGAATCCACTTGCCTTACTTGCAATATAGAAAGGTCTACCATTGGAAGAGAATTTAAGCAAGACAGGAATATCCGATGTATTTTTAGTCATTATGGAAAGTCATGCATACATATTGAATATGTGCTATATAGACATATATATATATATATATATATATATATATATATATATATATATATATATATATATATATTTATGTATAGGAATGTAACATAAATATATGAATATATTTATATGTAATAACTAAAAAAACAACCTATATATTATATGTATAAAATTATATATTTGTAACATATGTCTTATATATATATATATCATATACTATTAGGTGAGTATATATATATATATATATATATGTATGTATGTGCTCACCATAAAAAAGAATATATATATGTTTACATAAAGTATGCACATGTATATGTGCATGTATGTAATGGCACGTGGTTTTGTATAATATCCATGTATCTAATATATAAGCTTTCCTAAAGAATATATGTATTGTATGCATGAGTCATACATAAGATTGAACATTAAAGTATGGAAAGGGATGACTCATGTGCAAAATCTGAACAAGTTATGTATGAAGCTGAATGGCACGAGAAATGGGGGAATGAAACTAGCAAACACTTTCCATTATTGTGAAATTATTTAAGTTAATCATTAGAGTGTGTCAATGGGAGAAAATCAAACCAAATCAAGCAGCTAGTTCCATATATGCACAAAGCCTTTTAATTATCTGCAACAAACTCAACAAGAAAATATGATTAATGCAAATACCATAATTTGTAGATTCTTATCTTTTTTTGTTTTGCTTTCCCAAAATGAAAAATATTGTATCAAAATTTCTTTTCTAAAATACCCTAAGAAAAACTATAAATAGGGTGTTTGTCATCATTAGAAGGTAGGCAAGAGAAGCAAAGGCCTTAGATGTCACCTCACATATTTGATACTTGATGGATTCCTACTGTTCATGAATAAGGAGTATGACCACTATTATATATTCTTGTCCCATGAGAAGCGATGATGAACATTGAGCCCAGGCCAAAAATTCTAAAGTTGAAAAGAAAAGCTATAGATTACATCTAATTATATGTGAGTGGATGGGTGTAACAGTGTGTTTGATTCATGGTGTTAAGCCCCCTTTACTAGAATTATAGGTCTAGACTCACATGAGCTTATAACCATGATTCCGTGTTTGATTTGTGAATGGTATTAATGCTTTGTTTTTTGTGGAAGGAGGAGGAGGGTAACAAGAAGAGAGAGAAGGAGATACTTGGGTTTTTATGAAGCTCTAGAGTACACCTCTCCCCTCATGCAGAAATTTCTAACTGAAATTAGGTTTATGAAACCACAATTACAAGCCAACAATTGGTTTCGTGTTTGGTACACAATAGAATGTTTGTATGCGTGCTTGCATGCGTAAGCTCAGATGCACTTCAACGTGAATACACTCCGTTTGACCATCATTTTGTGGGTGATGAGTAGTAGAAAACAAAAGATGTGATCCCAATATGTTGAAGAGATCCGTCCAAAACCTGCTCATGAATTGTGTGTCACGATTTCCTCTAGGATACCAAAGAACTGAACGACATCTTGTGAGCACCAATCAGCAAGGTCCAATTCCTTTGGAAACTTGTACCGAAGACACCCTAAAGGAACTGACTAACCGAACTGGTTCCGTGTTTGGTCCAGTTCTCTTTGCTTTGCAGTTTGGTTTAGTTCACTTTGGAATGGATAAGAAGTTTACGGTTTGAAGGTTAGAGCTGATATGCAAGATGTGGATGTCTTCAAAGTTTTAAAAGGAAACGATGGTTTCAAAATTTTATTATTTAATTTCAAATATTAAATAGACAGTCGAGATGAAAAACTAAAAAAAAATAATATCATTCTGCCAATAGTCAAATATATGATCTGGCTACCAAATAATTTTATGGGTTCCTTCACTTAAGCAAAGGCAGTTAGACAGACATAGTTGACATGAGGCAAGCCAAGTGTGGCCGTCATGGCCATTCATCGAACCTACTTGTAGATGAAGTTGACTTGGCGAATTCGTGTGTTTTTTATGGGAATAAGAAGTGTCAATATTACTAAATTAAGGTGCAAGTTAAGCGAATCAGAAGTGTCGAGATTCATCAAATCCAGTTAGTACGGAACGGACGTGACTTGGGCGAGACGCCTGAACAGTACCCAAATTCTTTTTATGTCCTATAAATACCTTAATGCTGGTGAACTCATAGTTTACGAATTTGGTTTCAAGTTTCTACATAGGCTTTGAAACAAAATTCACATCTCCAGAACTTACTAACCCAATTGGTTCCGTGGTTGGTCTAGTTCCCTTTGCTTTGCAGTTTGGTTTAGTTCACTTCGGAATGGATAAGAAGTTTACGGTTTGAAGGTTGGAGCTTATATGCAAAATGTATGTCTTCAAAGTTTTAAAAGGAAACGATGGTTTCAAAAATTTACTATTTAATTTCAAATTTTAAATAGACGGTCAAGATGAAAAACTACAAAAAATGAATACCATTCTGCCAATAGTCAAATATATGATCTGGCTACCAAATGATTTTATGGGTTCCTTCACGTAAGCAAAGGCAGTTAGACAGGAACAGTTGACATGAGGCAAGCCAAGCGTGGCCGTCATGGCCATTCATCGAACCTAGTTGTAGATGAAGTTGACTTGGCGAATTCATGTGTTTTTTAAGCGAATAAGAAGTGTCAATATTAGTAAATTAAGGTGCAAGTTAAGCGAATAAGACTTGGGTCCGCATGTCCATACCTCAGCTTTGCACCAAAACTAAAATCAATCGCAAGCCTTAGCGTGCACCACGTGGTTCGGTTCGTCGGTTCTTGGTAGCTTTAATTTATGTTTTATCTTGTATCAAGTTTGACTAAGTTACAGTAAACAATTTGATCTATGGGAAATTTCACCAAGAATTGAACAAAGATAGACCGATAAGAGCATATCTGATGATTCTAATTTGAGCCAAGTTCCAGTGAACCAATCTGCTCTAGCATTCAAATCTTCATCCAACAGTCATGCTTCTTCTTCATGAATTGTGCCTAACCTGGTATGAATTATCATGAATTTTGCTTTCGATCATTGAGGAACTACAAGAATGATGCAAAGAATCGAATAGTGATGGCGATGGAAAGATATTCCACCAACCCCAGCTTATCTGATCTTCAGGACAAATAGAAATTAATAGCCACAACTCTCTCTAATCAAAATGCTTCACTCTTGGAAGGAGTTAGTCACAGCACTGTAATAAGCCCTTGGGCGAGAAAGAGGAAAGGTTGAAGTGCTATACTTTTCCTTGTCATTGGTAGGTCCTCAAGCTTACAAGAAGAGAGGAAGGAGACAATACAACCAAAGAGAGAGAGAGATGAAAGACGCAAAATCAAAAGGGAAAAGGGTATGCAAGGTCTCCCTTATATAGTCGGGAGCTCCATATACACCCAGTACAAGAGAAAAGTACCAATAAGCAGACATGCACAATAGTAGTTGGATATCACTTGAGGATTTCTTAACATTCTTCTTGTACAATTGAACCATATCTAATGGGTCACTCACTTCAATAATCAAAGTACAATTGAACTCATCCCCTTGTTCTCATGCATTCAGCCATATCTAATGGGTCACTCACTTCAATAATCAAAGTACAATTGAACTCATCCCCACTAAAGATAAATCCAATCTTATTTTGGTTTGAACCAAAAAGATGTCCTTATATCTATTTCTTGTCCAAAAGAGAAAAGAATGAACAAATCAATCGATTAATGACATCATAGAATCTTCAATGTGGTGATGCCAAAAAAGAACATCTTGCATGATCAGGAGCAATTGTAGTCATTGAGGAGCTAATTCTCAAACTCCAATAGATTTCACTTTCCTCTCACAATGATGGAGAAGTTCTTAGTCAATTCCTAGCCATCTTCTTGAGAATGACAATAATTTATGCTTCTAGGGAAATGTCCTACTCAAGCATATTGTTGGTCATTCTTCTACGGTAAGTCGTAATCAACTTCTTTATCCAGCTCCTTTTCGTAGAGAGATATCTAACAACCATAAAGCATGCAGTGTTGCTGCTAAAAGTTCTTCGAAAGATATTAAACTCAATGTGGCTCAATTTGATGAGAATACTTCTTCGTCAATGCAAATGGCTTAAGTCCTAGGAGTAACAACCAAAGAAGAGAATCTATAAACACTCAAAATTTTCATTAATAAAAAAGTCTACTTTTGATTCACAAAAGCTATTTCTCAATTTACAATTTTAAAACATAGGAAATGATTCTAAAAACCTTGGATCATAGGATATTTATCAAGAGGATCTAGATCTTTTTTACAATGAACTAAATCAGATATGAAATTTCTAATTGAAGAAAATAGAATAAAAAGAACAAGAAAGCTATAGAATCCACTTGCCTTGCAATATAGAAAGGTCTATTATTGGAAGAGAATTTCAGCAAGGCAGGAATATCCAAAATATTTTTGGTCATTATGGAAAGTCATGCATACATATTAAATATGTGCTATATAGATATACATGTATATACGTATAGGAATGTAACATAAAATATGAATATATTTATATGTAATAACTAAAAAACAACCTATATATTCTACATATAAAACTATATATTTGTAACATATGTCTTATATGTATATATCATATACTATTAGTGAGTATATATATGTATATGTGCGTATATATATGTAGTATCATAAAATGTATGTGCTCACCATAAAAAAAGAATATATATATGTTTACATAAAGTATGCACATGTATATATGCATGTATGTAATGGGAGGGCATGTGGTTTTGTATAATATCCATGTATGTAATATATAAACTTTCCTAAAGAATATATGTAATGTATGAATGAGTCATACATAAGGTTGAAATAAAAGTATGGAAAGGGATGACTCATGTGCAAAATCTGAACAAGTTATGTATGAAGTTGAATGGCATGAGAAATGGGGAAATGAAACTAGCAAACACTTTCCATTCTTGTAAAATTATTGAAGTTAATCATTAGAGTGTCAATGGGAGAAAATCAAACCAAATCAAGCATCTAGTTCCATATATGCACAAAGCTTTTTAATTATCATCTGCAACAAACTCAACAAGAAAATATGATTAATGTAAATACCAGAAATTGTAGATTCTTATCTTTTTTTGTTTTGCTTTTCTAAAATGAAAAATATTGTATCAAAATTTTCTTTTCTAAAACACCATAAGAAAAACTATAAATAGGGTGTTTATCATCATTGGAAGGTGGGAAAGAGAAACAAAGGCCTTAGATGTCACCTCACATATTTGACACTTTTGGATTCCTATTGTTCATGACTAAGGAGTATGATCACTATTATATATTCTCGTCCCATGACCAGCAATGATCAACATTGAGCCGAGGCCAAAAATTCTAAAGAAAAGAAAATCTATAGATTACATGTGATTGTATGTGAGTGGATGGATGTAATGGTGTGTTTAATTCATGGTGTTAAGCCCCCATTATTAGAACTATACGTATGGACTCATATGAGCTTATAACCATGATTTGGTGTTTGATTTGTGAATGGTATTAATGCTTCTTTTTTTTCTTTTTTTTTTAACTCCGTCCATGGAAGGGATCACCTTTGCATTGCCGGTCCCAAGCCTGGATAAAGGAGGAAGGTTGTGTTAGGCTTGACAGCCAGCGTAAAACTTCGTCGGATTTTTATAACATGGATTACAAAAATTATGAGCATTGCTTTGGGGCATCCTCACCTAGCGACGTGCTGCAGAGCCCGAATGCAGTAATAAGTAGGCAAGGGCCACTACATTTCCGCCCTAATGTAGTGAATTAATTGTAGAGAGGGTTCCCACATCATGGACGAGTGTGGGTAAAGAAGTTAGTCCCGCTACATTGCCACCCGAATGTAGTGAAAATTTTTCAAAGAGGGTCTCCACATTTTGATTATGGACGGATGCGGGGGGTGAGGAAGCTAGTCCTAGAAAATAAGATTCGTATTGGTTCTTGGAATATCGAAACATTATCCGATAAGCTAATGGAGGTGATAGATACTATGATTTGGAGAAAGATTCATATTTTATGTTTACAAGAGACAAAATGGGTTGGAGAAAAAGAAAAGGAGATAGAGGATACAGGTTTTAAATTATAGTACTCAGGTAAAGAAAAGCCTTGAAACAGAGTTGGTATTATCATAAATAAATATTTAAAGGATAGTGTAGTAGACATACAACGATATGGTGACCGAATCATGACGTTAGAATTAGTGTTAGGAGCAGAGGTTTTGAATATAGTGTGTGCTTACGCACCCCAAGTAGGACTAGAAGATAGTATAAAGACAACTTTTTGGGAAGAGTTAGATAAGGTGATTCAAAAGATTCCACAAAGGAAGATGATTTGTTTAGGAGGAGACTTAAATGAACATGTTGGTAAAGAGGCATTAAGATATCAAGGGATTCATGGAAACTTTGGTTTTGGGGATATAAATGAGGAAGGTAAGGAGATTTTAAATTTTGCTATGGCATTTGATCTCTTTATAGTCAATACAATATTCAAAAAACGAGATGAACATTTAATTACTTATAAGAGTGGCTTATCACAAACACAAATTGATTACTTTATTTGTAGAAAAAAAGATAGAGCATGTTGTAAAGATTGCAAGGTAATTCCAGGAGAAAGCTTAACCACCCAACATCGACTTTTAGTTATGGATTTACAAATAAAAGAATGGACAAAGAAGAAAAGAGTGCATCGAGCTATTCGGACTAAATGGAGGAACCTCAAAAGCGAGAAAGAAGATATATTTAAACAGAAAGTCCTTCAAGGATATGTTTGGAATTATGTTGGTACACCCTGTGATATGTAGAACAATATGACTATACATATTAGGAAAGTGATGAAAGATGTGTTAGGGGTATCTAAGGGAGGTGTACCGGCACAAAAAGAAGCTTGGTGGTGGAGTGAAGTAGTACAAAATAAAATCAAGGCAAAGAGGGCACATTACAAATTATATTATGCTAAAAAAACTAGTGAAACTTTAGAGGCTTATAAGAAAGCAAATAAGGAAGCGAAAAAAGCCGTAAGTGAAGCAAAAGCTAAAATTTGGGAGGACTTATATAAAAAACTCAACTCAAAAGAGGATGAAAGAGATATTTTTAGGATAGCTAGGGCTAGAGATAAGAAAATTAAAGATTTTAATTATGTTAGATGCATCAAAGACGAGGATGAAAAAATTCTAGTGGCAAATGATGATATAAGAAATAGATGAAAAAATATTTTTATAATATTTTTAATAAAAATAAAGATGTTAGTATTAGCTTAAGAGAGTTAGCCAAATCAGAAAAGTATATAAAGCATAATTTCGACCGACGTATACAAAAAAATAAAGTCAAAGAGGCTCTTAAACATATGAAGGGTGGTAAATCAGTAGGACCAGATAATATTCCTATCAAAGTTTGGAAAATACTAGGAGAAATAGGAATCACTTGGCTCACAAGACTATTTAATGAAATATGGAAAAACTAAAAGATACCCGAGGAATGGAAAGCAAGTACACTTATACTCATATATAAGAACAAGGGAGACATTCAAAATTGTGCGAATTATCATGGTATCAAGTTAATGAGCCATACTATGAAATTATGGGAAAGAATTATCGAACGTAGGTTAAGAAAAATATCAAGTACAATAGAGAACTAGTTTGGATTCATGTCAGGCAGATCTACTATTGAAGCGATTCACCTTTTGAGACGACTTATGGAACATTTTAGAGCAAAAAAGAAAGACCTTCACATGATATTTATTGATCTAGAAAAAGCTTATGATAGAATACCGAGGGAGGTTCTTTGGAAAACTTTGGAAAAAAGAGGTATCCTATTGACATATATTAACCTTATAAGAGACATGTATGATGGTGCAAAAACATGTGGGAGGACTCATGAAGGAACGATAGACTTCTTTGAAGTTAATATTGGGTTATATCAAGGATCAACTTTAAGTCCATACTTATTTATAATGGTGATGGATAGGTTAACAAAACATATTCAAGATGAAGTACCTTGGTGTATGTTATTTGCATATGACATTGTATTAGTGGAGGAGTCTAAGGAAAAAGTTAATAGAAAATTGGAACTATGGAGAGAAACATTAGAAAGCAAAGGCCTCTGACTTAGTAGAACAAAGACAAAATATATGGAATGTAAGTTTGATGATTTGGTTACCTCAGAGGACATAAAAATTAAAATTGGCACACATTGCATCCCCCCGAAGGAAAGTTTTAAATACCTAGGGTCAATTTTTCAGAGTGATGGAAGAATTGATAGAGATGTTATGCATAGAATTAATGCTGGTTGATATGAAAAACTAGATTTTGAAAGCATTAAAAGAGGTAGAGGACGACCACAAAAGTGTTGGAAAGAAACAATAAAGAATGATCTAGCTTATTGTGAGTTAACTGCTTACATGACACATGATAGGGATATGTGGAAACAAAGAATCCATGTAGCCGACCCCATCTAGTATGGGAAAAGGCTTAGTTGTTGTTGTTTTCTAATGCTTGGTTTTTGTGCAAGGAGGAGGAGGATAACAAGAAGAGAGAGAAGGAGATATTTGAGCTTTTACAAAGCTTGGAGTACAGTTCTTGTGGCCCACCTATGCCCTAATGGAGAAATTTCTAACTGAAATTAGGTTTATGAAACCACAATTCCAAGCCAACGATAGGTTTCGTGTTTTGTGCACAATACAATGGTTGTATGCGTGCTTGTGTGGAGGCTTATATCCTATAGTGCTCCCGTACTAACACCACCACATTACGTAGTGTAAGTCCAGTCTGAAAGTGAAGCATGAATACGCTCCGTTTGACCATCGTTTTGTGGGTGATGAGTAGAAGAAGACAAAAGACGTGATGCGACATGCCGAAGAACTCCGTCTAAAACTTGCTCATCAAACCAATCAACAAGGTCCAATTCCTTTGTTACTTGTGTATATAAATCAAAAGAAATAGATGGTCGAGATGAAAAGCTAAAAAGAAATTAATACCATTCTGCCAAGCGTGGCCGTCATTTCATCGAACCTAGTTGTAGATGAAGTTGACTTGGCAAATTCATGTGTTTTTTAAGCGAACAAGAAGTGCCAATATTACTAAATTAAGGTGCAAGTTAAGCGAATCAGAAGTGTCGAGATTCATCAAATCCAGTTAGTACGGAACGGACGTGACTTGGGCGAGACTCCCGAACAGTACCCTAATTCTTGGATGCCCTATAAATACCCGCCTAAAGGAGAGCCCTATAATCCATCCAGTCCTTGCTCTCTCTGGCTGTCTCTGTGCGTGTGCCGGCATTTGAGCGTTCCCCTGTTGATTAAAGAGAGAAAATATCCATGGTTATAAAACTATGGATTGGCTGCTTCATGTTCTCTCTTATGGGTAAACTTTTCACTCTTTATTGTACATGTATAGAAGTGCATGTTTGAGCTTCCCAAAATAACCTACTTTTAAGGGATAAAGGGGATAGCTGGAAAGACTTGGGTCCGCATGTCCATACCTCAGTTTTGCACCAAAACTAAAATCAATCGCAAGCCTTAGCCTGAACTAAGTGATTGGGTTCATGGGTTCTTGGTAGCTTTAATTTATGTTTTATCTTGTATCAAGTTTGACAATGTTACAGTAAACTCATATTTTATTATTTCCTTTTAATACTTCTGTCCTCTTTTATTTTTTAAAAATTCACAATTTAATATATCATTTTCTTTATGAGTGCTTCGTTTGGCCCACCTGTTCAAGTGTCCATCAACCTCATCTTAGTTGAACATCCACATCCACATTTTATTTTTATTTTTTCTTGACCAGACATTCACGGTCCACCTCACATATATATATATACACGCGCGCCCAAGCGTCAGTTTTATAATTGATGATATTAATGATGTGAATTTTGTTACAGTTCACACGGGTCAGTTTTATAATTGATGATATTAATGATGTGATTGTTACAGTTGTAGGTCTAAGAGCTGGGGTTCATGTCAGAAAGCTTTTTGTGTTTGGGGACTCATTTGTTGATACTGGGAACACGCAGAACCCGGATCTACCATACTATTCACTCAGATATCCTTATGGAGAGACCTACCCTGGGTATCCAACGGGTCGATGGTCAAATGGTAAAGTCATGGCAGATTTTGTAGGTATGCAGCATGCTACTCCACCCTCATTCCGTTTTATCTAACTCTTTCCTTTACACGTACATATATTCATAAATATACAACTACGTACAAAAGTACTTATGCATATATACATGCATACATTCATAATTAATTAACCACATTTTTGTTGTATTTGTGCTTTCGAAAGACGGCGTTTTGTCACTTTAAAATCCAGAAGTCGAGTTTAAACAACAGAAGGATTCTTGTTGCATGCAGCTGACTACTTGGGTTTTCCTAGTCCGGTTCCATACACCCAGAGGCAGCAGAACGTGGGGCTTCAACGTTATGGCATGAATTTTGCCTACGGAGGAACCGGCGTCTTCGACACATTCACAGGCCTACCATCGATGACGCAGCAAATTGATGCGTTTGAACAGCTTATCGAAAGCGGCCTCCATGCTGACCATCTCGACACCTCCATTGCTCTTGTTTCATACGCAGGAAATGATTACAGAGTTTATTTAGAAAGGAATGGCTCCTCCGAGGTATTTACCGTCAATCGAGAACTAAAAGTTTCTTCTTTTTCACTCGAGAAATGACTCCTTTGCTCTTAAACTCGTTCTGTTTCTTTGCACACACGCATATACACACACACACACACATATATATACATATATATACATACATACATATATATATATATGTATATGTATATGTATATATATATGTATATGTATATATATATATATACATACATACGTACATATATATACATACATATATATTACGGGGATTGTCGATTGCCTAATGTGTGCACTGCACGATCCAACCTTCCACCGCTTCAACTGCCTTCTTCCACCCTCAGCCACCTTCCTCTGCTTATGCAGCTAACTGTAGTGAGTTTAAGTAAATTAATCGAACCAAGCGTGTTACTCAGACAACCCTAAAACACATATTTTGAATTAATGTCATTTTTTTCCTATGTTAAAAATGTATAGAAGCTGATTTTTTTTCAGCAGGCAAGCTTGGTTTAGACAGAACCTGCCAGACTAAGGCCTCAGAATCGAACTCATGACCTTTACTTTAGGTTCTTCCAAGTTAAAGCCTTAGGTAGGAGAACTATGACTCTTTGTGCTGAGTTCGTTTTTAATTTTCTACAAAAATCAGAAGCTTTTAACCTTAATAAGATAACAATGAATTTATGATGATATTTGTACTTCCAAAGTATAGTTTGAGTCGTTCAACAACAACAACAACTAAGCCTTTTTCCATACTAGATGGGGTCGGGTACATGGATTCTTTGTTTCTACAACCCTATCATGTGTCATGCTAGCAGTTACCTCAATATTAGCCTTATTATTATTTATAATTTCTTTCCAACACTTTTGTTGTTGGCGTCTTGCTCCTTTAACATTTTCATAATCTAATTTTTCATATCTTTTACAAGAGCATCCTTTAGTTGTCTTTCTACGTGTCAAACCATCTTAAACAATTTTCTCTTATTTTATTCTTTATTAATGCTACTATCAATTTACTTGTAATAACCTCATTATGCATACGGTGTTCCCTTGTGTGACCACTCATCCATCTCAACATCTTCATTTTTGCTACACACATCTTTTGCACATGTTGATGATTAACTCTCCAACACTCATAACTATAAAACATAGCAAGTCCAATTGTTATTATATAATATTTACTTTTTAACTTTAATGGTATCTTCTTATCACACAAAATACTTGATACCCCTCTCTTTTTAACCAATCGACATTAATTATATACGTAATATCTCTATCAATTTTTCCATCACTTTGAAAAATTGACACTAGGTATTTAAAACATTCCTTGTGAGGGATGCAATGTCTATCAATCTTAATTTTTATATCCTATGAAGTACCCAAATGGTCAAACTTACATTCCATATATTTTGTCTTTGTTCTATTAAGTTGGAAGCCTTTACTTTGTAACGTTTCTCTCTATTGTTTCAATTTCCTATTAACTTTTTCCTTAAACTCATCCACTAACACGATATCATTTGCAAATAACATACACCAAGGTACTTTATCTTTAATATGTTTTGTTAACTCATCAATGACTAATACAAATAAATATGGACTTAAAGTTGATCCCTGATGTAACCCAATTTTAACTTCAAAGGACTCTGTCATTCCTTAATGAGTCCTCATACAAGTTTTTGCATCATCATACATGACTCTTATAAGATTTATGTAATGCCAATGACATACCTCTCTTTTTAAGGGTTTTCCAAAAAACATCTCTTTACACCCTCTCATAAGTTTTCTTTAGATGAATAAAAATTACATGAATGTTCTTCTTTTTTATTCTAAAATATTGTATAAGACTTCTCAATAGGTGAATCACATCAATAGTAAATCTGTCAGGCATGAGTCCTAATTGGTTCTCTGTTGTACTCAATATTTGTCTTCACTTAAGTTCGATAATTTTTTCCTATAATTTTATACTATGGCTCATTAACTTGATACCTTGATAATTCAAACAATTTTGAATATCTCACTTGTTCTTATATATAAGTATAAGCGTACTCGTTCTTCATAGGTTCTCCATATTTCATTATATAGTCTTATGGTTGAGTGAGTCATATCTCTCATATGATTTTTCATACTTCTATAGGAATATTATCTGACTCTATAGATTTATCAACCTTCATATATTTAAGAGTCTCTTTGACTTCATTCTTTTAAATACGTCAATAAAAATTATGGTTTATATACTTTTCTAATTTGACTAACTTTTCTAAGTTAATAATAACATATATATCTTCATTAAAAAGCATATATAAATAAATTTTTTATGTATTTTTTATATTATCTTTCACTACTAGAATCTTTTCATCATCATCTTTGATGCATCTAACAAAAGTAAGATCCTTAGTTTTCTTATCTCTAGCTTATCTATTATAAAAATATATCTTTCACCTTCTTTTGAGTTAAGATTTTTATATAAATCCTCTCAAATTTTGGTTTTTATTTTACTAACGGTTTTTGTCGCTTTCTTTCTTTCCTTTCTAATTAGCCTCCCAAGTTTCACTAATGTGTTTTATATAATACAATTTGTAACCTCCCTTCTTTGTCCTTATTTTATTTTACACCACTTCACTCAACTACCAAACTTTTTTTTGTGCCGATATGCCACCCTTTGATTTGCTTAACACATCTTTTGTCACTTTTCTAATATGTATAGTTATATTGTTTTACACATTATACGGTATATCTAAATAATTCGAAGCATCTCCTCGAAGAACTTTTTGTTTAAATATTTCTTCTTTCTCACATTTTAAGTTCTACCATCTAGTCCGAATTCTGCTATGCATTTTATTCTTCTTTGTCCACTTTTTTACCTGGAAATCCATTATTAAAAGTCCATGTTTAATAGTTAAACTTTCTCCTAAAATTATCTTACAATATTTACAACACAATCTATCTTTCTTTCTACAAATAAAATATCAATTTGTATTTGTCACAAACCACTCTTATAAGTAATTAAATGTTCTATCTCATTTTTTGAAAATTGTATTGTAAAGAGATAAAAAGTCATAACTGTAAACACCCCGAAATCCCACGATTTTCTCAAACATGCCTGGTTTTACAAAAGCAGCCCCAAAGGGCTATTTTGAGTCTGGAAACCCAGGAGCCTTCCAAACAACCCTGTACATATTTGTAAATCTATACGTATAGCTTTTAGACTATAAACAGTATTTTGAAACCCCAAAAGACTCCTGACCTGACAAAAGTAGATCGAAAAGGCAAAGGAGAGTCCGGACCCAAAGCATACTTCAAGCCCAGCATATCAACTCTCATATCAAAAGTATCTCCAAATTCTCAGACATCTAAGCCCCAAATATCAGAAAAATGATCAAAATGAACTCCTGAAGGTGAGAAGAAGATCGGACGACAATGTTGGCAAAGACCCAACTCAAGACGGAGTATTGATGAAGTTAGGCCCCGCACAAACCGTTCGTTTCGAAACGTCATGAAGGAATCAAAAAATCAGATTTGGGTCGGATCTGGACCATATATATCCAGATCCAAACCCAACATGTATTTAGATTTGGATTTGGATCCCAATATCCAAATCCAATATCTGTGTCCATGGCCCACTTCACCTCCTCATAAATGGGAGTGAGGGGCCTACAATATTTCATGTGAAATGCCTTGGAAGGCTTGGGTAGAGAGAGAAAGGGGGCTATAAAGTATGAGTGAGAAAGTTGGTAGGCTTGGCTTTTAGACAAAAGTGGGTTAGCCTTGTGGGTTTAACCAAGAGTGTGGGTTCAAGCTTGTATGCACCTATACTTGACCTAGGGCTGCACCAACTTGGACATGGCTGCAACAAAGGCAATAGACTGGCGCCAAGGGGTGGTTCCTAAACCTAGCCCTAAGCTAGCTCACCTCACCTAGCTGTTTCCCCTAAAACCTAACCCAAACCTAACCTAAATCTAACCCTTCTCACCCAAAACCACCCCAACCTCACCTAGCCGACCTCAAAAGCATGTATTCCTAGAGTTCCACCGAAAGTAGACAAGGGAAATGTCGTTTTAAAGGTATATGATTTTGAAAACCATCTTTTAAAGATTCCTATCAACATGTTTATCCTAGAGCTAATACAAACTTCGTCTAGGCATAGACTCGGGTTAGAGAAAATTCTAGAAAGAGCAAAGGTTAGTTCGAACATAACCCCAGAATCCTTGTCCAATCAAGTGGCCTCAATAGGAGCGAAAACGCCCATCGTATTCTCGGAAGACGATGTAGAAAGATCCTACGAGTCTCATAACCAGGCCCTACATATCGAGGTGGTTCTAAATAACCACTCTCTGGATAGGTGCCTAGTCGATGGGGGAGGAGGGCTCAACATCCTTCCACTTCATGTGGCGAACCAAATTGGAGTCACCTTGACATTCGTAAACCCAAGCCCCATCGTCATCACTGGATACGATGGAAATGCGTCTAGACCGCTAGGTTCTATCGAACTCCCCATGAACTCCCCATGAAAACAGGAGGGATAGCACAAACGGGGGTATTCCATGTCCTGGACATCCACCCCCCACTATAACCTGTTGTTGGGAAGACCCTGGATACACAGCCTGTGTGCTGTGCCTTCCACCTTCCACAGGTGTGTCAAAATCCCTTTTAGGGACAAAGTCGTAGTGATCCTAGGTGAGAGTCATCTTCAACTTCAATGGGTCATAAATTCTCCTTACTTGTCGAGTTCTGAGACCCATGAGGTAAAACTAGGGCAGACCCTGCTCGAGCCACCAAAGCTCACATTGAACAACCCTAGGAAGGTCGTATATGTAAAGGGGTCATCCAAGGCTAGCCCCCTTAAAGCCCTGACCATCCTAGGAAAATCCAAAAATCCCCTATTTCCAAAAGCCCTGAATAAAAAGCCCTATGTGCATAACATAGACGACAACAAGTTCCAGGACCACGATTTATATCAAACTTTCTCTAAAAACAAAAAATCATGGAACATGCTGTTAAATATGGGCTATTTGCCATATAAAAGTCTAGGGGCACAAAATCAGGGTCTCCTAGAACCCATACTGCCTAGGGCAAATCCAAGCCGATATGGGATCGGCTATACTCCCAGATTACCACCAGAACCACCCCTTGTGACTACTTGGGTCAAGGGTGCCCTAGAGCCTACCTTAGAAGAGACCTACGATTTAGACCTCTTGTTCAGAGTCTAACTTGTAGCGTTTTCCCTTTGTAGGTATAATGGAAGATCCCTCAATCAAAAATACCAAAAACATTTGAAAAACTCAAAATTCAAAAAATAGAAAAATTACAAAAGCCAAAAACACTTGGAAATGAAAAACTCGAAAAAAGAGTAGTTTGTATAGTTCCCAAAATTCTCGTTTTAAAAAACACAAAAAAATCAAAAATTTACAAAATTCCAAAAAGATTTTGTACATAGCTGCTCTTGGTAAGGATTTGGGAAAAGAAAAAGATTTCGAAAGAAACGTTGTCTGCATAACCAGACCAAAAATTTCGAAATCAATAGAAATTCCAAATGTGAAACCAGGTCTTTTAAAAATCCATGTATTAAATTCCCTAGGATCTATAAACCTCGAGAATGATCGAAGCCCAAAGGTGGATCCTCTTAAGGAAGATCCCACTTCTGAGCTCCCAAAATTTCATAAAATTCTTGATTTTGAAAAGCCTTCAAATTCAGTAGGAGGAAATTTCATAGAGATAAACCTAGGGAGTGATTCAAAGCCCAAACTCATTAAGGTAGGCGCATGTTTGCATGAGCATGAAAAATCATCATTCATTGCATTTCTAAAAACCTACTTAGATGTGTTTGCATGGACGTATGAAGACATGTCGGGCATAGACCCCAGTATTGTCGAGCGTCGTCTTCCCTTAGATGCGGATGGAAAGCCCATAAAGCAAAAGCTTAGGAAAATACGTCCGAATGTACATGCCCAAGTCAAAGAGGGTTTAGAAGATTTGTTAAAAGCTGGATTTATAAAACCCATTGCGTATTCTGATTGGTTATCCAATATAGTTGTTGTTCGAAAAACCAGTGGGAAGATTCGAATATGCATCGACTTTAGAAACCTGAATAAAGTCACTCCCAAGGATAATTATCCTTTACCAAACATAGATTTGATAGTCGATAGTATTGCAAATCACGAAATGTTTTCGTTTATGGATAGCTATTCAGGGTATAACCAAATCAAACTAAGCCCACGAGATCAAGGTAAGACCGCTTTCACAACCCCATGGGGCACGTAGTGCTATACAGTCATGCCCTTTGGTTTGAAAAATACCGACGCCACATACCAAAGAGCTATGACCACGATCTTCCATGATCAGATTCATGAGCTCGTAGAGGTATATGTGGATGATCTCTTGGCCAAATCCAAAACTCGATGCACTCATATTGAATGCTTACAAAAGATTTTCGAAAGGCTTAGACTTTACAAAGTAAAACTAAACCCTTAGAAATGCCTGTTCGGAGTAGAGTTCGGAAAGCTCTTAGGCTTTATGGTGAGCCAAAGGGGGCATAGAAGTCAACCCATCTAAGTGTAGAGCCATCATAGACAAGGCTCCACCCTCCAACCTCACGCAGATTTGTAGCCTCCAAGGTCGATTACAATCCATTCGCAGGTTTATCTCAAACCTGGCGACTAGGTACAAACCCTTCAATAAGTTGTTGAGAAATGACACAAAATTTTCATGAGATTACGACTGCCAAAAGTCATTTGAAAGACTAAAGGCATACTTAGTTAATCCCCCTATTTTAAATCCTCCAAAGCAAGGAAAACCTTTTTTGCTTTACATTTCCGTGCATGTGAACACCTTGGGAGCTTTGTTAGCTCAATACGAGGATGACACCCACAAGGAGCATGCCATCTATTATATTTCGAAAACTCTCTTGGCTTACGAAAGGAATTATCAAGCCATGGAGAAGACATGCTTGGCCCTAGTTTGGGCCTGCCAGAAATTTTGACACTATTTCCTAGATCATGAGATCTAGATAGTGTCCAAGCTTGATCCAATCAAGCATTTGTTCGAAAAACCCATTCTCACTGAAAGATTGGGCAAATGGCAACTCCTTCTAATGGAGTATGACCTGAAATACCATCATCAGATCTCCATTAAGGGGCAAGCCCTAGCTGACTACGTGGTTGAGTTCCCCCTAGAGGACGCATATCCCACACTGAGTGAAATGCCTGATGAAGGCATATTGCAAAACCAATTTCAAAACCACATTTTGGCAAACTCTTTCGAAAACCAAGTGTGGAAGATGCATTTTGATGGGACGCGAAACCAACGAGGGGCTGGTGCCGGGTCATCTTCATATCCCCTGAAAAGGGTGAGATCCCCATAGCAATTCACATTCAAGTTGTGTGCGTGGTCTTTCAATTCCACACTCACACACATTGAGCTTTCGCTCTTACTCCCCAAGACTCTAATAAGAGCCATATTGCAATTCTATTTGGGTTTTATATTACAAGTCGTGTGAGTTGTCTTTATATATACACACAACACCCACGCACATGTTGGCGACCTTCGGGCCCATATATATATATATAGTTATATTTCCCTTCCGCTATGTCTTTAAGATTTGGGTTTTAAGGTTCAGCTGTGTGAGTAGTCTTTCAATATATACACGAGACACACTTACACAATTGAGCCTTTCCACTCTTAAGATATAACCATATTTCCCTTTTGCAATTTACCTTACGCAATTTCCCTTAAGCATTGTCTTTCAATTTTGGGTTTTCCCTTGGAGTTGTGTGAGTTTGCATTGCATATTCTCCATACCATGAGTTAGGACGCATATTGCATCAAAGCAAACCCCATACTCCCATGCAAAAATCACCCAACTTAGGTCACTTGCGCACATACCTAGTTGGCCTAAATAGCATAAAATTGAAAGACATAGGCACGTGCAAATCCCACGTGAAATAAAATTTGCAATCACACAAACAAAACCCAAATCAAACACTTCGAGTATTTTTCAAAGAGGTTACTTGTTTAAAAACAACTTTGCCAAGCGTACAGACTGACCCTTGCACATCGGTGTAAGAAGGTTTGCGACGAAAAGAGCTTACTTGCTGACAGTCGCCTCAAACGAGTCAGATTTTCAAAACTTACTTCGCTAGCTTGAGTAAGCTAGCTGGCACGCCCTCTTTTTATAAAAACGACTTAGACATACGAGAAGGTTCACTTCGAGCCTAAGAACCAGAAGTGAGAATTTTCTGTGTCTACGATAACAAAATTTAAAATCTCTATTCTCTCTTCTTTTATATTCTCAAAACTATAGTTTTCATTAATACCTTATATCCTAATACATCTTTACCTATATGTTCATTTAAGTCTCCTCCCAAATAAATCATATAAATTCTTTTGAATTACCTAATCTAACACCTCTCAAAAAGCTTTTTTTATTCTATCTTTTAATCCTACTTTGAATTTATGGAAATAAGCCTTCCTGCACTTTGGCCGCCACAATAACAGCAGCGTACCCAGCTGGTTTAGACTGTCGGAATCATCAACTGATTCGGCGGGAACAGAAAGAGTATCCGGACGGTGAAAATGATAACAGTATTCCATCATGATGACTGCTGTGGGGAGGAAATATCCCAGTGCTGCAAATTTAGACTATTGAGGTAGACTCCAACCGTTAAAGCCCCCAGAATTTTCTCTTTGCGGTGGTTTACCTGGATGTCTTGCATTGCATTGAAATGATGAAAACTGCGGCATACATACTTTCTTAATTCTTGTGGATTTTGTAGGGCCTTCCAGCATTTCAACAGCAAGTTATTGATCAACTCGCAAGCAACCTGCAAAGGCTGCAAGTTTTGGGGGTGAAAAAAGTTATCGTCTCGAATTTGCAGGCCATCGGCTGCAGCCCAAGCACCACATACGCAGTTTCATACTCACAGTGTGTGGCTTCCACCAATGCCTTCTGCATGCGACACAACCAGCTCCTCCAGGCTGCAGTGGCTACCATCTCTCCTCCGGTTGTCATTCTTGACAATTACAATGCATTCTTAACTGTGCTTCCACAAGGTGAGTGTGTGTTTGTTCTGCCCACATGATCCATATAAGGCTCTCACCAGAATGCAAAATAATCAAAAGAAGCATAAAAATTAAAGAAGCCAAAAATATGTACGGGGAGGCCACCTGAAAATCAAATCGAGGAGTGGCAGCTTCATTTTGTCGATCACGTACATGTCATGCTATCTCGTGTTTATGTTTGAAACAACCCAAACTGAAGGCGGCCCTTTTCTTTTTCTGTGTTTTTGTTATTTTGGATGGACATAAATGAAAAGTTTTTAGCTCATATCCCGCCTCCGATTTTCATGTAGCCGTATTAAAATTGACAGCAATTTACATGATTTTGCTCGTACTAATGTTCTTTTTTATCTTATCTTAGTAAAAACCAGGTCAACCTGAATAAAGCCCGATTTTTCCAATGTTATTTGCATCATTCGTTAGCGATTTTTTCATCTTTTAGCTTACCGGTTTAAGCATGTACTTGTTTTCTGCTTTGGTTTTTAAACAGGCCGAACAAAGAATCGTAGTGGTTATCTGCTTCGTGTAAAAGGTCAGGTAGACATGGCAGGTTTCAATCGAAATTAAACCGGACCAGGAATCAGCTGAACCCAAAACCAGTAAAATCAGAACCAAAATCGGGTCCTAGACCGAGAACCATCTCGTTTCACCTTTTATAATACGGAACTGGCTCTTCCAAACCTGGTTTAGTTTTTATATCTTTCTCATCATTTCTAAATATTTTTAATAAATTTATCGGTTCCAGAGTCAAACTGGAATTGCCCTGGTACTGACAGTTCTCGAACCTCCCCCGAACTGACAGTACTAACCACTATATAAAATTTATGCTCATGTCCCGCCTCCGATTTTCATGTAACCGTATTGATATTGCCAGCAATTTGCATGCTTTTGCTCGAACTAATGTTCTTTTTGTCTTGTCTTTGTAAAAAAACAGGTGAACCTGAATAAGGCCCGATTTTTCCAATGTTATTTGGTTAGACATGAACAGATGCTTTTCGGATCATTCGTTAGCGATTTTTTCATCTTTTATCTTGCAGGCCCTACCCAAAATATCCAAACTTTAAGCATCTCACGTCCCTCATTTTTTGTAAACAGGCCGAACAAAGAATCGTACTGCTTTTCTGCTTCGTGTGAAAGGTCAGGTAGACATGACAGGTTTAATTCGAAACTGAACCCAACCAAAACCAGAACCAGAATCGGGCCTGAGACCGGGAACCACCTCGTTTAACCTTTTTCTTATAATTTTTAAAGTTCCTTTAATAAATTTGTTGGTCCCAGACTCAAACTTGGAATTGGACATGCCTAAAGTTAGGGCCTAAATTTGTTGGCATTTCTATGAATAAAATTCTCTATAAAAACGGTTGTTATCTTGTGCGATAGGTAGCTTCCCTTGTCGTCATGAGGTGCCCGTCGTGCATCAGCATCAATATTATCTACATGAGTTGGGAGATGATGTTTCCCTCAGCAACATGATAGCCCAACTTATACAACTTTTGTTGATAAGACCTTGCACTATAGAGATATGCATACATACAATATACGCATGTACGTGTCTATATTTACAAAAGAGAATTTCATGGTGACTTCTGTTTCTCACTGATTTTTGTTCAGAGGCATTTGGCAACCTGTTGAAGGCGTGCTGTTTGGGAACCAACATCAGCATATGGTGTGGGACGGTTGATGCCAGTGGTACCAAAGAATACACATTGTGCACAGACCCTGAGCATGCTTTCTGGTGGGACAACAATCACCCCACTCACTCTGCTTGGCAACAAGTTGTCGAATATCACATCCCATTCCTTCGGCAGTTCAGGGTGTGATCACCAGCATACGTAACAAAGTGAAGGAGAAGATAAAGAGCCTGTCTTTGCAGAAATTGTGACAAATAAGTGACTAACAAAGCCTCATATTAGTAAAGCGTTTGAGTTTGAATAAGTCTTTTCCTATGGAATATGTTTAGATATCATAAGTTGTTTCTTTGTGTTAGGCTTACACCTTTTTCTTTTTCATGTCTGGGCTTGGGCATATATCCAATCCTTAAATAATCATGTAGTCCCTCTGCTTACCAGATATGTATTGTGTACTTGGAGAAGGCAATTAAAAGTTCATGGTTCAAACAATAAATCCTGTTAATGTAGCTTGAATTTGTGATGGGCGTGAATTGTGACCTGACCTGAGAGGTTTGCATGAACCCGAATCAAACCCAAAAGCTAGAGGTCCGTGTTGATTGCAGAAGGGGTAAGCCGTTATGGTTTAGAGAAATTGTGTTGGAGATCATTGTATTGTGACTCTTCATCACAGTAAAAATCTTCTTTGTGTCGTGATATGGAGTAGGAATCCATAGCCGAACAATCATAGTAAAAAACTGTCGGCTACATGGATTCTTTGTTCCCATAGAACATTTTTGCCATAGATATCTTTTGTATATGTTGATCATTAACTGCCAATTACTCATAACTATAAAATGTAGCAAATCTAATTACTGTTCTATAATATTAATCATTCAATAGTATCTTCTTGTCACAGAGAGTACATCATGCACCTCTCCATTTTAATCAACCTATATTAATTTTATGTGTAACATCTACATTAATTTTTCTCTCACTCTGAAAATTGACCTTAAGTATTTAAAACTTTCTTATAAGTGATGTAATGTGTATCAATCTTAAGTAACCAAATAATCAAACTTGTATTCTATATCTTAAGTCTTTATTTTACTAAGTCAAAAGTCTTTACTTTCTAATATTTTTCGCTATATTTATAATTTCTTCTTAATGTTTTCCTTTGACTATGCACAGACAAAATGTCATATACAAATAACATACACCAACTTGTTACTCTAAAAATGTGAGTAGAAAATTGTGAGACCAAATTGGGTTCAACACTAGCTTAATGACAAGCTTTGACAATCTCAACCGTAGAGATGCCTGACCATGAAAGAAATAAAGGGCCAGGTTGGAGATTCTTGGCAGAGTTTTTGAGCGGGCTGAATGGCTCAGCCCACAATGTTGTATGTTATTAGATCGGATCTATAAGACCCAATCAAAATTTGACTCAAAGTTCAAACTTAAAAGTTTTTGTTTTAAACTTTAACTATTAGGAATTCAGGCAATCATGGTTCACAACAACTCCTCGTCGCCTTTGTCTTTCATGATTCAACTAGCATCACCCTCCCCTCTCTGTCAAAATTAGGGCAACCGAGGTTTCTTTGTCCTTCTCTCTTAATGCAACTAAGCCACATTTCATCTTTGCTAAAGCAATAGTCTCATAAGAAAGTGTATGAAGCAATGCAATATTCATTCACAAGCTTGATGGCTAGAGGCCCTATCACTTTTAGATTTGTGGGGTTTCTCTTAAAGATTTTCTCAATAATAAATGAACTCTCTTATTACTTTTGATAAGTTTGTACAGGTGGTGTGTTTATGTTGTCAAGTCAATTTTGGGACAAGGGTAATACAAATATTTTATCATGTTCCATTGATAAGAGCTTTCATTCAACTTTGTGATCAACTAATAAATTGTTCGTTTGCCAACAAATGCACAATGCAAATGTTTTACTTCTAATGCTTATCATACTTCTAGTCATGCTTCGTTCATGGGACTATTCCATATGCATATCATACCAAATGTTCTAAGACAATAGAAGAGACTTGATTTTCATGTGTTGCAAACAATTGAAGCCACCCAAAGAGCATGAAATGAGTGAACAAACTTGTCGGTTCATTGCAGTGACATGGACATGAATTTGATGAGATGAAAGATGCATATTTTTTTTTTAAGAACAAGAATCCACATCTCAATTGAAGTGCTTCAGCTGCAAAAAGATAGGGTAGTACAAGAGACTATGCCACATCCAAAAGAAATACGAGGAAAACTCTTAGTAGGATAGGCAAAAGGAGAAGCGCAAATTAATCTACGTTATTTCTACATGTTTATACATGGATTGTGGGATGATGTATGGATCTTGAAGTGACCCGACACATCTCAAAGAGTAAGGAGGGAGCTATTGATCTCAAGTAGTACCAACCTAGGGAACATCTAGTATACATAGGCAATAATACTTATATTGATGTTCTAGGTATTGAGTCCTTTAGCATCAATACTCCGAGAACATCTATTTTATTTATTGATGTATTAGTTGTACCTGCTACTAGGCATGATTCAGTTTTTGTGCTCATTTTGGTTAAAAAGGAGTTTGAGGTTAGGTTTGTATCTAGGAAACTGACTATGGGAAAGCATGATCATATTTTTTTTGTTCTTTTGATCGTGAACATAATTTGTTCAAATGAAACATTTATGATAGTGACCTACTTTTGCATGTATCGATAGTGCATGTATAATTGATGTGAATATTTAGCATAAAAGATTAGGATATGTAAGTTTGAATAAGTTGAAGAAATTAGGCAACTTCAATTTATTGCTTGGTTTTGAGGAAAATGTTTTTATAAGTGTAAGGCTTGTAGAAGCTTGTATATAAAGAAAAATGATAAGAAAACCCTTTCTCAAAGAAATAATTAGGGGCACAAACCTATTAAAAATCATTCACATGGGTACTTGTGGACCTTTTATGATAAGATCTTACTGTGAAAAGATTTATTTAATGACAAATTGATGTCCAAAAAATTCAAATGCTCAAATATAAGAATTTTGTTCAATCCTTGATTAATCAACATCAAGCTTAGTTCTTCTACAAATTTGGATTTGAGATTCACTTAAATTATAGTCAAGAATAAAGAATTTTACCATTGATTGAGAATTCTTTTTCTGAGAGCATAATTCTTCAATCACACATCAAAGAACAATGTGATCCACTCCAATATGCTCTAATCAATCTCAATTCGATTAGATTCCATCAAACTACTTCAGATCGTGAAAGATAGAGACAATACAAGTAGATGATCTGTAAATAATTTTTTTAAAAGTGAAACAAAATTTAAAAGGAGATGGTGATTAGAATACTGCTCTCCAAGAGGCATGACTAATGTGTCCTGCAACTCTTTGTTTAAGGCTTCACTAACTTCCGTGTGTGCGGTTGAAGAGATACTATTGTTTAGCAAGAGACTCTCAACATCTCTTTGGGTGGCATGAGAGCCACAACCATTCATCACTTGCTGAAAGCTTTTGTGTACATCAATTGCATGGGGTTGACTTTGTACAACACAAGTCAGTTGAGTGTCCATTGTATCTCAAAGAAATTTTGTTGATATCTACTTGTACTTGGTTATTGATTTCGAAGGTGGTGAAATAACCCTAAAGGAAAGTATCGACATGCCTTGGAGCTCTTGAGCGTTATGTTTGCAATTTATTCACTTGTGCAAAAGTGCCTTGTTACTGCTGTTGCATTTGCAAGTGGTTCAGGTGCTCAGTTGAAATTTGGTTAGTCATTCATCATAGTGACTGATGTAGTTGTTGGCCTCTCTCACAGACCAATACTACATTGTTGTAAACTTGATCTATGTGAAATTTCACCGAGAATTGAACAAGGACTGACCAATAAGAGCATATCTCATTATTCTAATTTCAACCAAGTTCCAGTGAATCGGTCTTCTCTAGCAATCAAATATTCATCCAAAAGTCATGCTTCTTCATGAATTGTGCCTAACTTGGTATGGATTATCATGGTTTTTGCTTTTGATTATAGAGGAACTACAAGAATGATGCAAAGAATCGAGTAGTGATGGTGATGGAAGTAAATTCCACCAACCCTTGCTTATTTGATCTTGAGGACAAATAGAAATTAATAGCCACGACTCTCTCTAATCAAAATGCTTCACTCTTGGAAGGAGTTAGTGACACCACTGTAATGCGCCCTTGAGCGAGAAAGAGGAAAGGCTGAAGTGCTATACTTTTCCTTGTCATTGGTAGGTCCTCAAGCTTACAAGAACAGAGGAAGGAGACAACACAACCAAAGAGAGAGAGAGAGAGATGAAAGATGCAAAATCAAAAGGGAAAAGGGTACGCAAGGTCTCCCTTATATAGTCGGGAGCTCCATATACACCCAGTACAAGAGAAAAGTACCAACTGGACGACATGCACAATTGTAGTTGGATATCACTTGAGGATTTCTTAACATTCTTTTTGTACTCTATCCTTCCTTCTTGTTCTAATGCATTCAGCCATTGCTAATGGGTCACTCACTTCAATAACCAAAGTACAATCAAAGTACAAATCCAATCATATTTAGGTTTCAACCATAAAGATGTCCTTATATCTATTTTTTGGCCCAAAGAAGAAAAAATTAACAAATCAGTCGATTGACAACATAGAATCTTCAATGTGGTGGTGCCAAAAAAGAACATCTTGCATAATGAGGAGCAATTGTAGTCATTCATGAGCTACTTCTCAAACTCCAATAGGTTTCACTTTCCTCTCACAATGATGTATCCAGCCATACTTGACATCAGTGGAGGACCAAGAAAATCTTTTGGGGTGAGCCACACTTGTATTTCATGTATGTGAGCCACTTGTATTTCTCTATACATAATAGTGGACCAAAAAAAAATAGATTTTGGGTGACGTAGATATCTCACCTTACCCTAAAGTGGATCCACCAATGCTTGACATCCATTCCATCACAAGATTGCGATTACCAGGTGTTGAGCTCGTGCCTTTGCATGAGCAAGGTTTTCAATTCCATGAATTCATCTTGGAAAATCTTCCTTGAGCAGTATGCCAAGGTGGGCTAGTTAATGTCTGTGAAGGAATATAGTGCTTTTTTGTAGCTTTGGTTGTGCTGATAGTAAGTCTATGCAAGGACTAACAAAGTTGTTGGCAAATTTCCTTCTACATTTCAAACATTATGTCGAGCACTACTTCTCTTGTTTGACATTGTATAGATCGTATAATATGGCTCTCGGATGAATTCATTCTAGTCAATGAATAGATTGCTTAATTAAGGGTGGTGGTGGATTCATATGTATTTTTTGGAATTTGATTTGCTAATCTATCGTAGTTATAGTTGCTAGACAATCCCAACTTCTATGCAAAAGTTCTCAGTCAATCCCTAGTTCTTCGCTATTTGCTACCAAGATTATGAGAAAGTTGTTTTCCTTCAAATCTCTACATGATCATGACAATGATTTGTGATTTTAATGTCCTACTCAAGCATATTGTTGGTCATTCATCTACGGTAAGTCGTAATCAACTTCCTCATATAGCTTCTTTTCCTATAGAGAGATTTAGCATTCATAAAGCATGCAATGTTGCTGCTAAAAGTTCTTCGAAAGCTACCATTTTTTCGAAAGATTTCGACTCAATGTGGCTCAATTTGATCAGAATACTTCTTCATCAATGCAAATGGCTTAAGTTCTATGAGTAACAACCATAGGCCACAATGAGTATCAAAACTAAAAGTTTCTCTTAAGGATACACATGAGTGACCTACTAATACATCAGGGGGAAGTAGAGTTGACCAATATTCAATAGATTAGTGAGCGAATCCAGCAATGAGGGATGGCTTCAAATGAGAAAGAGTAGTTGTCTTGATCTACAAAAAAGAGAAACAAGTGTTTCAAGAGGACTTTAAAGTAAAGTTTAAGGACAACAATAATGTGCTTATCTCTCATTTTGACTGCTAATCTCTTGATGCTATTGTTGTGTTTCAGGTGCTACACAAGACATAGAGATTTCCTTGAGGGAGAAGCACCTTGAACTTGATTGTGAATGATGAGACCAGTAACAAGGAATGTGCTATCTCACACGATATTTTGTGCCTTAACAAGCTTCTACTCAAACCTCGTGGAAAAGCACAACTAAATCACCACCACAATTTATTTGGCCGACTCTAGCATGAGACAATCCGAAAGCTTGACACTTTCTACTTGTGTAAATATAATGCCCAAAATTAGAAAATCTTGAGGCACTAGTAACGGGTTTGGCTTTCGAATAAGAGAATGTTGAAGGAACATTATAATTTTGTTGATTGGTTGCTTCATAAGGATTTTCTAACAAACCTTCTAATACCCCAAGAGTAAATGCTCGCTAGGGATCCATAGTTACACTACAACACTTTTTGAACTATTTACTGGAATTAAGGTAGGCCGTGTTAGGACATCTCACATGTTGGAGATGACATTATTGAGGAAGACCACATAAGTCAAGAATAGAATGCCTCCATACTAAAGATGATTGCAATCCTTCTAAGCAAGGCTTGCTTCTATTACACTTTCACACGTACATCAAGAACAAGCAGAAGTATCATATGACTTCTTGTTGACTCAAGTGGAACCTTTGAACAAAATCCGCAAATGCTCTCCATGAAGATTTACTATCTAAACGATTTAATTGTATAAAGGGAAAAAATCATCTTGTGTCTAATCTATCATCACTAGATTCCCCATTAGAATCCTTCATGCTACTTTCAAGAGAAATATATAAAATTGAAGCAAATACCATCAAAGGTTACTTGAACATGAGGGAATAATTGCACAAGTTATTTCTTCATAAGGGTAGTTAGGAAGACATGACAAAACTTGGAAAACTTGTCGTTTTAAGCACGAAGAACTCTTAATTCAATATCCTAAAGACTTTACATGGACAATATGTTGGATTTAACGGACCGACTACATTCATAAACAAATAACATGCAACCACTGTTAACATGACCACATCAATCCAAAACATAGATCTATAGAAAGCCATAAACAAACAATGCAACAAGACCAAAAATAGAGTAGGATTAGTCACTAAGAGCAAATGCCTTTTTAGTTTTTCACTACCTATGGATTAGAAGCTCTAATTTGGGTTTTATAATAAAGTAATGAATGTATCACACCTCCTCAGATCCATTAAGTAACCACCTCTATGCCCTTTTCAAGAGGGTCATTTGACCAACAATTCAAAACTATCTTGTATAAAAAGAAATTTAAGACCAATGACCATTCCCAAGAACTCGAGACCTAAGTCTGACCTCCCACGTGTCATCATCCATGCCTTATTGAAGCTCTTTAGAACACATGTTAAAAGCTCTCACATATATAACAAAACATGTGGCATTCTTTCCCTAAGGAATATGGGACTAAAGAATACCCTATAATATTCACATACACAAGCCCCTCCTATACACATGACTTTTAACACATTGAACTTTCAACTTTATTAAAGATTTATCAATTAAACTTTGTAAGTGATACTAATCATGAATTACATTTAATCAATGTTACATGGGATTAATTGGGCCAACAACATTAATTATACCATTAAGTTCAACAATCCTCCACAAAGTCCAAAGTGAAGTGCTCTACCAAATCAATGATGATATTATGCTTTGAGTAATTGTACCTTCTGATTTGAACTATTACTTGAGTAATCCAATATTACCTTTAAAGGAACTATGTGAACATACATTTTGAACCTAAACTTGTGTACTGGTAACAATACAATAAAGGCTATGACAATGATCTTTAGGATTGATGTGTTACAAGCCATGTATCCATATCCGATATCATGATTTATTTTAGAAAATAACCCAATTCTTCTATTGTAGCCTCCCAATAAAAATCACTTAGTTGGACATCATCCTATTCAAACATTAGTCTCTTCCTAACTTGTTGTCATAACACTTTCAGGTTTGTAGGGAATAAACATATATATACTTAAAGTACCACATTTAATTTAGTGTCATCCAATTTATCCAATAGCTTTCTGTTGCCACATTGAACCTACTCCCTGGGATCTCCACTCAAATTGGTTGGGTTTGAGTCTCATCCCTAACCTCAATTTTTCAACTACTTAATGCTAGTTCCTTAGTCAAAGGACTGACTATATTATCTTTGAATCCAATAAATTCTACAACCATGACCCTATCGGATACAAATGCCTTTAGAGACTTATGTTTGACTTAGATGTATCTCTTTTATTTTTTATTATATATAAACTTTTAATTTTAGCAATTATAGTCATACTATCATACTGTATTGAAATTGCATAAAGCAACTTCGTTACTGTTTACAGTTACCATAGTTAAACTAGAAATAAGTCTCTTAAGTCATTATGCTTTTATTCCAATTTCATCCAAAGCACATAACTCAACCTCAAAAGTAGATTGAGACAAATTTGTATATTTTTTGGACTTCTTGGTGAAAATAACACCTCTTAAGAGGAATATATATCCATAAACCCCATTGCCCTTAGAGCTCTTAGAAATCCAGTAAGCATCATTATATCTTTTAAGAACATATTTCCCATAATGCAATCCAAGGAAAATAATTAATTTTAAATATGTCCAGAGCTTCTCGCTAAATTCTATTTGAACAATTGGTTTATGTACTCAAATTACACTGTAAACACCCAAAAAATTTCTTAAAAAAATTGTTCTTTTATAAATTTTGTCTTTTCAAGAAAAAATACAGTTTTGGTTTTTCAAGGCTTTTCAAATAAAGATACCTTAAATGAACTCATTTCCACACCAAAATTTTGTAGGGGCCTTAAAATAAGAGTACTTTGCATCCCTCTCAAAAAGATTTAATTTTGACAAAAGCCCCCAAAAATTACTATTTTCCTCTCATGGCCAAATTGGTGAAATTCTGCAAATTCAAATGATTTCCTTTAAAGAAATGATAGTTTTAAACAAGTTTTTAAAGATCAAATGAAAATTAGAAATTGGGGACCAAACCCACAAAATGTTTGCAAAATTACAAAATTCTAAAAAACTTTTGAAATTCAAAAACAAATCAAATCCAAATTAAACCTCAAAAACTCCCCCGATTAAGGATAATCTTACTCTAAGACCTTACACCCATCAAAGGGTTAAAGCTGTCTGAGACCCTACACCTAATGGTTAAAGAGGTTCGAAACCCTATACCTATCAAAAGGGTTAAAGTGGTTGAAACGATAAAAACTAACTCACGAAGCAAAAATAGGTCACACATACAAATAAACATTTGGAATGGGACTCAATTATTTTTTAAAAAGAATATTTAAATACTTCATTAAAACTCGATGTTTTCAAATATATCTCAAATGAAATGGTTTTAAATAATAAAAAAAAATATTTTGAACCATTAATATTAACTGAAAACAAGCAAAGCATAATTCCTTAAGGCCAAGATGAAAGCAAATGATCGGCTAGAAGAAATTGAGGTCCTCCAACACATTGATCAAATCAAATGCAACTCAAATCAAATTTGGCTCATGATCAAGCCCAAAAACCAAATCAAAGATAAGCTCATGATCAAGCTCAAAACCAAATCAAATAGGCACATATCACAAGCCCAAAATCAAATCAAATCAAATCAAAATGGGTAGAAGCCCAAGCCCAAGATGAGTTCAAACCAAGAAAGGGCCATATCAAGAAGCCCACATGAAATTCAAATTCAATCAAGTCAAAGGGTGCACCAAACCGGTCAAGACATATCAAGATCAAGGTCGAGTCAAAAGTCGCACCAAGAATGATAAGTGATATGGGCTAGATGAAGTTAAGAAAGATCAAAGTCAAGGCAAAAGCAAGGAATGAGTGGCTAAATCAAAGATCAAAGGCCTACTCATGCACCAAACTAGCGGATTGTACCTAGGCTCGAGCAAGGAAGACCGCACCAAATCAAGCCAAGCAAAGGGGCAGGCTGCATTGCACCTAGCCTAGGGTTGCATCAAGGCTCATCCTTAACCAAAATGGGGGCCATCCACTTGCTCCCATATGAGTCATGTGACCAGCACATTTCAAAGGGATTTGGATCAAATTGGAGCAAGTACCAATCTCCATGCCCAACCCATGGAATGGTGTAGAGGACTTTCTTGAAATCTATAAATAGGGGCCTTGAGGGGTTGGTTTAAAGGAGGCAAAATGAGGAAAACCCAAAGAAAAATTAAGGGAGAAAATCCCAATAAAGAGAGAGAGAGAGAAGAGGAGAGGAAGGAGGAGGAGGAAGAGTCCCCAAGTGAAGGTGTTACCCTCCCAAGACATTCAAAGGTCTTCAATTAAGGTCAGTTTTCTTCACTTCTCTTTTCTTTCTTCAATTTCATTTCATTCATGTTGTAAATAAGGAGTATTTATCTCCAAATCATTATAATATTTGAGGGAAGGTGCTACAAATTTTCACTTAAGAGCAAAGGTAAAATCATCGACTATTTGTTTGATTTGTGGTTGCTTCTATCTCAATACATTGTAAACTTATACTCTATAATCTCTTCTATGCTTAAGATATATGATAATTTCTCTTAATTATTATACTTCCTCTTTTATAGAATAAAGTCCTTAACCAAAAATTTCTTTAGATTATCATATAAACCATTAAAGATCAATCGGATGCATTCATTAGACTCTTAAAATAGAAAACTCTATTTTCACTATTATGCATCTGTCTGATAATTGATTTTCTAGACCTAATCTGTAAACACAAAATTTTGAAAGTTGAAACACACTTTAATTACACATAGGATAACACTCCATAAAATTTAAAAGAATTTTAGGTGTGTTTAAGGTCATGAATAAAATTGAGCAAAACGAACAAAAATAAAGATAGAACTTATCTAAACTACACATCTTGCAAAAGAGCATTGTAAAAGTCTCTTACCTCTGTATGTAGTGATCTAAAAACTCTAAAACTGGTCTTGTTAGAAAGTAGAGTTCAATAGCTTTCGAACTTGATCTGTTTCGTAAAATTTCAACAACTATGTGAAGGGATAGTGATGTTTCTTTAAGCCTCTATATTTTTGTCATAAAGTATGTCCTTAGTTCAAGGTTGAGAACTTAACTGATTTAATTTTGTTCATCCTTAGAAACAAAAACCAAAACAAAAATCTCTCAATAAACTCCACTTCTGTTCTTATCTCATGTAAATTTTATAGGATTTTTGAAGATCCGAAAAATATAAAAAAAATTAGGAACATTTGTTGTTGAAAATAAAACTATTTCTATTTTTTAGATTTAAACCTTAAATTTTGTCAAGGGAAAGATCACACTATTTTGAAAAGGCTTTTTAATTAATTTTTTTTTTAAAACATACCGCATCGTAAGAAAAATTTTCAAGCATCTTGGTTAACCCTTGAGCATCGGTTCAAGAAGGCCTATGTCAAAAAGAGTTCACTTGTCCAAAATTACCAAAGAAGTAAGAAAATTATCTTTGCTAGTTGGAGCAAACTAGGTGGCACGTTCGCATACTCGTAGTTTTCGAATTTGGTTTTAAGTCTTTACATAGGCTTCAGAACAAAAATTCACATCTACGTACACATAGTAAAAGCAATGTTTGGTCATGTACAATTAGTGAGATACTTTAAACTTTTGATAGTCTACGAGTACCTCAATTGAGACACAAAAATTCCACTCTCATTCTTGTACAAGGATTTTGAGGGATCATATGGGTTCTTAACCTGCCAATATGATGTATACTCAAATCTCCATAAAATTTTCTCAATATAATGAGATTAATAGATTGTTGAACCACTAATAAACCTTATGATTTTAAGTTTTAAAATCAAATCTTCAACACTCATATCTTTCATCTCAAACTTGCTATAGAAGAATGCTTTAGTCTCATTAACTAGTCTCATATAATAATAAAATAAAATAATATGATCTGTATATAAGCATAAAATTATGAAATATATCATTGATGATTTTAGAGTAGAGACATACAAATTCATTAGAAAAGAATCCAAAAGTGGATACAACATAATCAAATTTTTTATGACATTGTTTTGGGTCTTGTGTCAATCCATATAAGGATTTAATAAGTTTACAACCATGGATTCACTCTCACAAACCACAATATCCTTTGAGTGATCCATATAAATTTTCTTATGGAGATCACTATGAAGGAAAGTAGTGTTTACATCAAACATCCATTTGATGAATGTTGAGATCATATATGGATGCCAATGCTATGAGCACTCAAATCATGAATATGCAAGAAATAGAGGAATGTGTATCAAAATAATCTATTATTTTCTTTTGTATGTATCCCTTGGCAACTAACTTGGTCTTATACTTATTGATTATTTCATTTGCATTTTGTTTCTTGTTAAAGATCTATTTGCATCTAACTGTAGAACAATGAAGAAGTTAAATCAACTAATTTGGAAGTTTAATTCGAGAGAATTGATTGAATTTTATCATTAACAACTTCTTTCCAATACTTAACCTCAGGTGAGGTCATAACCAGCTAGAACATAACAAGATCATCCTCAACATGGAAAGTGATGAACTCAACTCTAAAGCTTTTGGCTATCCTACCTCGTTTACTCCTCCTTGGTTAGGTTATTTCATCAAATTCCTTTGATATAGAAATAATACATTCAATATCATACCCCATATTTATTATCATTTTTGCTTGATCAAGAATAGAGCCAATAGTAGGGATATGATCTCATGAAGAAACATTTTGGGCACACCAATCTTCATAAGAAATACATTCTCAAATAATGTAGTACCATAGAGTACTACAGTCACGTTGACATTAATACTAAATACATCATATCTAATAGACAAGAATCAATACACATAGTTCATCTCCATATAACTCAAGAATATGACATCAACTGTCATAGGTCCCAATTTCTTTCTCTTGTGCTCTAAGATAAGTACTTTTGGAAGAAACCCCACACTTTGAGATATTTGAAACTCATCTTTTGACCTCTCCAGAGTTTGAAAAGATAACTTTTCTTATGTTTATGATTCTATTTACAATATGACAAGTTGTAGATGTGAATTTTATTTTGAAGTCTATGTAGAGACTTGAAATCAAATTCACAAACTACATCGTGTGCGCGAGCGTACCAGCTAGTTTGCTTAAAGTAGCAAAAATGATTTCTGACTTCTATAGCGATTGTGGGTAAGTGAATTTTTTTTGACATAGGCCTTCTAGTGTATTTTTAAAATTCAATTTCAATTTTCAAGAACTTAACCAAACTCGTGAACTTAGTTTTTGAAAGAAATTATTTCAAAATCCTAGAAAACAGAAGCTGGTTCTGTTTTTAGAGACTTGTTTTTGGATTTTTTTCAATAGCTTCTGAATCTTTATAAATCTTAAAATTTTTATAAGAAACAGAGATTGATATGGAGATTCAAGAACTATTTTTATTCAAATTTTAAGTATTATAGATGTGCACAATTAAATCAAACAATGAACCTCACTGAGACATTCAGGACAGGTCTGTGACAAGAATACAGAGGTTTAGAAAAAATGTTGTATCTTGGTGCACAGACCTCCAATTTCTATGAACTTAGTCTTGTTGGAAATTTATGAATCTCAACCTTCTGACTTAGTATTGTAGATTAGGTTCAGAATTTGTCCGATCTTCTCCACTCTCTTCCTTCTCTCTCTCTCTTTTTCTCTCCCTCTCCCTCTCCCTCTCTTTCGCTCCCACACTTGCTGGAGGCTTTTATCTCACTTTACTTCAATGCCTAAAACCCAGCCCCAAGACCCCCTTTTATAGATTTCAAGGGGGGCCTCTAGGGCCTTCCACGGTTTTGGTTATTGGGTCATTCCAACCCAATTTGATCCAAGAGTTGGCCCATTGCTGCACATGGGTGCATGTGGGCTGGGAGGGTGGTCCCCTCTTGGTCCATGTGGGCTTGGTGCAACCCACATGGACCGACTCCTTCCTTGGGCATGGCTAGGTGAGATCAAATCACCCTAGCCTGCCCTATCATTTGGCTCAGTCTTGGTGGCTTGTGATGATTGTCTTGTGGCTCGAGATGAGTCTTGACTTCACTCATTTGATGCACCTTAGCCCATCATTCTTCATGTCTTGGCTTGATTCGGGTATGGTCCTTTGCTTTGGCCTTACCTTCATCGAGCTCAAGTCTTGATCGAGCCATCTTGTCATGCATCATATGGTGTCCTTGACTTTGCCTTGAATGAACTTGATGTAGCCACTTGAGTTTGAACCTGTTTAAATTTGATTTGAATCTCCCCTTTGAGTTGAATTGGATCGAATTTAGTTTAGGGCGAGTCCTGCTTGGCCTTGAGATTGGGGTTTGACAGTTAATCGTGCCTTGACCAATTCCTTGCTTCGAGTTTGGCTAGATTTAGTATGGACCTGAATCATCTGAATTCATCCTTATCCCCTATTGATTCAGGCTTTACTCCATCTTTAGGCAAATCAATACCTTTTTAATTCCAAAACTTGATTTTGTAACTTCAGGTTTAAAAAAACATTTTAATTTCAAAAATGTTGTTTTTTGGGGATTTTTTGAAATTTGTAGGTTGTGCTCAAATCATGGACTTAAAACATGCCCAAATTTGTTTTGAAATTTTTTTGGGTGTTTATGCAAGCCATATTCAAAATTCTCTCACATGTAAGTAGTTAAGCCTGAATTCTATAATAAAACATTAATTGTATATAATAGGGTTCTATTTTTCTATTTTGCTATCATATTAGATTGTGGTGAGTAAGGAGCAATTACCTCATGTACCATAATGACATTTTCATGATATTCATGAAATATGTTTGATATATTTCAATAGGGTTTTAGCTTCATTCTTATCAATTTAATTTTTTTAAGAATAACAAACATGTTCAACATGAATTTTAAAGAGGTCTACAACATCACCAATAACCCTTTCCAAGGAAACTACATAGACGTGTAATCATGACTTTATTATATTTGCAATCTAATATTAAACCATGTATAACTAAAATAGGACTATCCAAGACATTACCACGAATCGTAGGGATATGTTATCTCTATGAAGAAACAAAATCTTTTTTGAAGAAAACTTCAAATCCGTATAACCCTCACTCACCTCAACACTCAAATTATCCCCAATCTTACAGTCTTGTCCCTGATAGCATGGGAAAACATAAACAAAGATTGATTGGCACAAACATGCATATTTGCTCTAGTATCTATAATCTAGTAATGTATCTCATAAATAGATAGCAGTTTAGGTTTAAGAGATAAATATTGATCCGAGATGTAGTGGTCACTATGTTGACCATCGCTTTTGAGTTGTTGTAGGCTTTTTGGCATTCCTCGAGGGACACTCATTAGCCTAATGTCCAACCTGACCATAACTCTAGCATGATGTGTTTTTAGTTTCTTCTATATCTTGCCTTTTAGTTTAAATTTTGATTTTTGCTTTCTCTTAGGATCAATAATCTTTTTCTTTCTAATCGTTAGGTTCAACTAAGGGTTTCCTTCAATTGGCATGATATGTTTATGGCTTTTGGGTTCTTCTATTGTTATTTCTATCATGAGATTATCCAAAGTCATATTCCCCTTCTAATGTTTTCAATCTAGATTGAAGTTCTCCCAAGACTTAGGAAACTTCTCAATAATAAATAAAACCATAAACTTATAAGAAAGTTTCATATTCGCACATTTCTCCTTGATCATATGATATTTCAAAATCTTAGCTACAAAATACTTTTCAAGACCTAAGTCTTCAATCTTGTATTTCCAATCCAATGATGCCCATAGATCTTTCTTTACTGTGGAAAGAAAAGAATTGTATATATCAAATAAAACATTCAATAGTGTCTCCTCCTCCTTTCACTCAACCATTTTATTTGATCTTTTAGGGTCAGACATATTGGGTTGGGGACAATTTGACTTGACTCGATGAATAACTATAGTCCTAATATGGTTGACCAAATTTCATAAGTTGTTAGAAATATTTGAGATGAGGTCCAACAAACTTTATAGTATTTCGACGATATCAACCTTAGGTCATAAAGAAACCGATGATGACTTGTGAACTAAGCATGATTTCTCTAAGAATGTTAGAGTTGACCGATAGACTATATGCATAAACAAATAATATGCAACCAATATTAACATGCCCACATCAATCCAAAACATAGATTGAGAGAATATATAAACAAAAGATGCAACATGACCAAAAATAGAGTAGGATTAGTCACTTACCTGATTGAGTCACCTTCATGGACTTGCCTCAGAGAAATCAAGACCTCGCAATCAAAGTACATGCAGATGTCATCACCTTTCTCTCAGGATAAATCAATCATGTGAGCAAGAGTATGTACATCAACTCAAGCCACCTTCGACCATGCCTCAATCTCCCACCAATAAAAAGCAAAACATACATAGTCATAGTTAAAGGAAACTGTAGGGGAGTGCAAATAATGGAAGAGTAGCTACCTTTTAAGTTTTTCATTGACTACATATGAGAAAGCCTAATATGGGTTTTATAATAAAGCCATGGATGGGTCACACCTCCTTGGATCCATTACGTAACTATCTCCCTACTCTATTAAAGATGGTCATTTAATTGTTACATTAAAACTTTCTTATGCAAAAAGAAATTGAAGACCAAAGATAATTCTCAAGAACCTGAGCTCAACCCCAGCAACATATACATGTGTGATCATCCATGCCCTATTCAAGATCTTTAGAACACATGTCCATAGCTTCCATAATATAAAAGGATGTGTGAGATTCCTTTCCAAAGCATTATGAGACTAAAGAATACCTGTAACATTCACATGTACAAGCCCCTCCTACAAAGATGACTTTAACATTTTGGACTTTCAACTTTATTAAAGATTTATCAATTAAGATTTTAAGGGATACTAATCATGAACTAAAGCGAATCAATGTTGCCAACAACACTTAATTACACCATTAAGTCCAACATAGCTACCATTGGATGAGGATGCTCACTAGTGAATTTG
Source organism: Brasenia schreberi (assembly GCA_036023115.1). Taxonomy (NCBI): domain Eukaryota; kingdom Viridiplantae; phylum Streptophyta; class Magnoliopsida; order Nymphaeales; family Cabombaceae; genus Brasenia; species Brasenia schreberi. The sequence goes on along the minus strand of JAYKKT010000078.1, from coordinate 11,369,279 downwards.
ACATTGGCATGTGGTTTCGCCGAAGTAGAAGGCCTTTGCAAACATCACTCAAGTAGTTGGCTTTGGTAAGCACCCAAAAAAAAATTCTCAAAAGATTTTGTCTTTTAGAAATTCTGTCTTTTCTAAGAAAAATTGTGGTTCTAGGTCTTTTAAGGGTTTTCAAATAAAGATACCTTAAACAAACTCATTTCTGTACCAAAATTTTGTAGGAGCCTCAAAATAAAGGTTCATTGCACCCCTCTAAATTTTGACAAAAGCTCAAAAAAATGATTGCTCTGTCCTCAAGGCCAAATTGGCAAAATTCTACGAATTCAAAAGATTTCATTCAAAAAAAGAATGGTTTCAAACAAGTTTTTCAAAGAAACAAATGGAAATGAGACATTGGGAACCAAACCCACAAAATATTTGCAAAATACCAAATTTACAAAATTCTAAAATCCCTAAAATTTCAAAACAAATAAAATTCAAACAAAGACATCAAAAAGACATCAAAAACTCACTAGATCGAGGAAAATCCTACACCAAGACCCTACACCCATCAAGAGGTTAAAGTGGTATGAGACCTTATACCCATCAAAGGGTCAAAATAGTTGAAACGGTTAAAGACTAACTCATAGAGCTTAACGATAGCAATCACGTACAAATTGTCTATCCATGATCCACTTCATCACACTCTAGATGACGATGTCACGAAGCCTTTCCCACCACATATTAGCATACTAAGTGAACTTGAGTGTAGCCAACTTGCATTTCTACTCTTCGGAGTACCGATAGTACTCAAAACTTTTATCTACATGCTAAATCCAATAAGGAAACTCTTCAAGAGAACTAGATCCCATGAAAGGAGAGATTTTGATATGTATTTGGTGGTCTCCTTCCCGCCGTTTGAATCATATATCCCGAGGATTTTGGAATGTTGATCCTGAGTCGGAATGGTTCACTTCTTCCTCAGATTCGCCATGATGAGATGGGTTGGATGGGATTACTTGGTGTCGCAGGAAGCCATCAATGGCATGAGTGAGATGTGCCACCTATGCCTTCAATTCTTCGTAGCTTCACTCCAACATCATGATATGATCTTGCTCCATTTATAATCCATGCAATACTGATGGAGGAACAAAATTTTGATCGGTTAACCCCTCAATCCCAATGAAAGTACCAAATTGATGGGAAATTGTAGATGTGAAAAATTTATTCCAAAGCCTATGTAGAGGCTTGAAACAAACTTCTCAATCTACTTCATTTATGCGCGAACGTGCCAACTAGTTTCACTAAAACTAGCAAAGTATAATTCCAACTTTGTGGGTGATTGTGACTAAGAGGGATCTTTTCGCCTTAGGCCTTCTTGAACCGATACTTAAGGGTCAGTCTAGACGCTTTGATGATTGATTTGTGCTGAGTGTATGTTTCCAAAATTTACTTTCAAAGATATTTTTCAATCAAATCAACTCGTGCACTTGGTCTAATGAATAGAACTTTTTAAGTTCTGCAAAATAAAAACTGGTTCTATTTTCAAAGCTTGTTTCCAAATTTTTTTGGATAGTCTAGAGATCTCCAAAATTCATGAACAATTTACATGATGTAGAGTAGAATGTATAGATTCTAGGACTATTTTTATTTTGTGTTTTGCTGTGGCGGATTTCCAGAATTAAATCTAGAACAGGCTACTCTTCAGGTATTTCAAGATATTCTGTTACAGAAACACAAAGGCCTAAAGAAACCTCTATATCTCATTGTAGAAAGATCCAAATTCTATTAGTTTAGTCTTGTTGGAAATCTATAGATATCAGTTTTCCATGTAGACTAATTTTATCAAATTTGGTTCACTAAAGACAGAGTTATGAGAATTTTACCCAACCCTTGTTGCAGGAAAATAGACTGTGCAGAAACTAAATCTGAAATTGACCGATCATTTCCTGTTTTATTCATGAAGCTACACGACTCTAAAATTTTTAAAAATTTATTTCTAGTGGGCTTGTGTGTGTAGATTAGGTGTCTTAAGTTTCAGGTCATTCAGAGCAATTGTTTAGTAATGAAAAATGAAATAGTAAACATATGTATGATGCAGTGAAACAGAGTTTCAGTTTTAGAATATATATATGCATGCATCCATCCGAATTTAAGAGCCATCCACAACAAAATTAAAGCATATTACTGAAGGGAAGTGAATGTAAATATATACTTTAGCTTAAGAATAGAGAGGGTTAGGAGTTATAGGAATATATAAAATATAGAGAGGTAGAGAATCACAAAAGCAAACAAGTAGAGTGCATAAACATATACGAAATAAAATGGGCACCATTTCTACGTGCTATTACAACATGGGGGGAGACTTAAGCTCCACTAATACAACCCCTTTTCAAATTGAATATAAGGAAAAGAATTAAGATTATCAATGGAAGAAGAATGCTTACTTACCGGCCCTCCAATGGTGCACGGATTGAAGAAGGAGGTCATCCCCTTCTTCTTCTTCTCTCGCACTCTTTTCTCTATTCTCTCTCTTTCTCTCTCTCTCTTGTTGCAGTACCTCCTCTCTCTACTAGACCCCTTCCTACACGTCCTCTAATGCCTTTTCAATCCCTTCAATTACTGAAAATGAGCCCCCCATGGTCTCTATTTATAAGCCAAGGGGGGGGGGGATACTAGACCCTTCCATGGTGTAGGTCAATGGATCCTTTCTTGGCTCCATCTTGGCTCCAATCCAAAGAGGTCCAGCTGCACATGGTCTTGTAATTCCCTAGGTCAAGAGGAGTCCAGCCCATACAACCCTTGACTTGAGTGGGTTGGCCTTGGCTCGAGCTAGCATGGTTTGAATGCAACCGGCTAGGTGTGTTTGAGTGCCATCGGCTAGGTGGTGGTCCATCTTTGATGGGTTCGGCCAACTCTTAGGGGTTGGGTCATGATGAACATGGCCCCTTGTCCAGCCAAGGTAAGTTAGATCTAGGTGATTTAGGCTTAGCTAGTGTGGTTTGGTCAAGGCATGTTGGGTGAAAATGGCTCAAGCTAGGTTATGTCAAGGTTTAGCAAAGGTCAAGGTCATAAGAAAAGGTTTGTTTAGGCAATGTTTAATCCAAGCTCGTTTTAGCAAGGGTAGCCCATGGGTCATGGTTGGGCGTGTTTGGGTGCAACCCTTGACTTCATTTGGTGCAGACGAGTGCCACCTTTGACTAGGATGTGCTTCTTCCTTGCTCCTTGGCTAGGTGAGCTTGTTCATCGTTCTTTGTTCAATTCATATCTTGAAGTACTTTTCATTTTCTTTGATGCTGTTCTCTCCTGCTTGCAGTTACGCGGAAGAACAAGTACATTCAATCTTAATAGGGCATTCTTATTACTGTACCTAATTACTCGTGTACTAATAGATATTTGAAACCGTCAGAGGAGTACGTACTTGCCAACATGTCCGACACTTTAAATTAGCTTCAACACAAACTTTTAAAAAAGTGATGCATTTCATGTCATGTTTTATGTACTTATGTGACAAGATTTGTATTTTGAATGTAGGAAGAGGACTCTGATGATTATGGAACCCTGGTCATGTCATCTGCCGCTATTGCCGAAGTCATCAAGTCCAGAACAGATGCACTCTTGAAAAAGACCGGAGCTGCTGTTTCTTCAAAGCCTATTGTGATGAGAGCAGAATATGCACATTGCCCCAATCTTACGATTATTGACACACCGAGATTTGTTTTGAAGGTGATTTATATTGACAAGCACTTTACTGATCGAATTTCCCATTTTCTGTTCTTTCTTTGTTTTGACTGTCTTTAAATTATTAGGCAAAGAAAGGTGAGCCAGATAGCACTCTTGATGAGATTCTATCAATGGTGAAAGCCTTAGCAGGCCCTCCACATCGTCTGATCTTGTTCCTCCAACAAAGCAGTGTTGAATGGTGTTCTTCCCTATGGTTAGATGCCGTTCGTAGCATTGACCCCACTCTCCGCCGCACAATAGTTGTTGTTTCGAAGTTTGACAATAGGCTCAAGGTATTGCAATTTTTAATTCATTTCAATTCAATGTAAATTTTGAGTTGATATGATGCCAGGCACGAACTAAACATAGAAATATATGATGCAAGTGAATTGGATGTTAACATGAATAAAATGGAATGGAATAGGAATTCAGTGATCGATGGGAAGTTGATGGATATTTAAGTGCAAGTGGTTACCTTGGTGACAGTACTCGTCCCTTTTTCGTCGCTCTGCCGAAGGACAGAGGCACTATCTCAAATGAAGAATTCAGAAGGCAGATCTCCCAAGTTGACATGGAAATTATTCGTCACCTCCATGAAAACATTAATGGAGGATTTGATGAAGAAAAATATGGACCTTTTATTGGTTTTGGATGTTTAAGAAAGTACTTGGAGTCAGAGCTTCAGAAGAGATACAAGGAGGCTACTCCTGCAACTTTGGCCCTACTAGAGCAGCGTTGTTACGAAGTTGCAAGTGAACTAGCAAGAGCAGAGACGAAGTTGCGAGCTACTTCTAATGTTTCATCTCTCCGGAGACTGGCCATGCTACATGCTGCTTCAATTAGCAAACATGTGGTATGTGTAAACACCCGAAATTTTTTCAAGTATTTTCAAAAACTCCTAAACTTTGAAGGCCAATTTAAAGCCTTTATGAACCTTTAAATTCAAAATCCCCAAATTTTAAAGTTTAGACCTTTTGGGAGAATATTTCAAAATAAAGGTTTTAAATCCAAATAGCCCATGAGTTTCGAAGCAGGCGGAGACCCAATCCAGGCCTCGATTCTCGGAAAGAAGATAAAGTGTATCAAGATACGGATCAAGTTAAATCAGATTGATTCCCAAAAGTGGAGAAGATTGAAGCATATCAAGTTCAAATTCAACAACTTATCCAAATAGAAGGTCAAGACCGATCAAATCCAAGTGTGTCCGATGGGGCTATCTTGGAACCAAGACTCGAGGCCATGGTCACAAGCTCATTCAATTCTAGAAGATTTCAAGTGTAGCTCAAAAGCAAGAGGTGGGAGCCGAATCAAAGAAAGAAGCGAATTCAAGTGGGTCGTAAAAGTTTAAAGAAATCAGCCCAAACAAAACATGTTGCACATTGTAAGGTTGTTTAAAACCAACCGCATGCTCTAGGGCTACACCAAGCCATGGCACCTATACCAGCCCATACGGGCTGGTCCGAATCGACTCAATGAAGAACTACAAGAAGCCGGTTTGGAGCGGATCAAATCCACCAAGCTAAAGCTCCAACCCGCCCCACAAGAAGCCACTAGAACCAGCCCCCCTTGGCCTATAAAAAGGCCCAAGAGGGGGGGGCGGGTTCCATAACTTGCATAACTTGGAGAAGAGAGAGAAGAGAGAGAAGGGAGAGAAGAGAGAGACCTTGGGTGGTGTGTGCTAGACTAGGTGCAGAAAATTTCAGCAAAGGGGGGACGTTTTCTAGTGAAGGGGAAGCTAGGTGAGAGCTTGTAGGAGTTAAGAAGGAAGGCCATCAAGAGGAAGACCGGCTTCATCATTGAAATCCGGTCCTTCGCATCCAAAACTCGTGTAAGACCTTTCTTACTTAATCTAAGTTTCATTCCCTTCCATTCAATTCATTAAATGGGGTTGTATTAATGGAGTTTCATCTCCCCCCGAGTTGTAATAATCTAGCTTTGCTGCCATTTCAATTTCGTGGATAAAACACTATACACCCACATGCACGCCAAGTGTTTGCTTTAATGCTTCTCCCTTCCTATATGCTATATACCCTCTATACTTCTAACCCCCTCTATGTCTAAGCTATAAAGTACTTCCCATTCATTTATATTCCAGCAAATTTGCTTTAAGGGTGGTTGCATTTTAATTTCGGGTGGGTTATGCATCATTACATTTATAAAACAGAAAACCGGATTTCAGCATCTCTGCATATGTCTGTTTCTGTAATTTTGATTTTGTGATGCTTACTCCGATTGTCTTGAAATTTGGCACACTGATTCCACACACATTGGGACACTCTGTATAAAATTGGCAAGATTTTAGGGCCGCTCAGCCACGTAATAAAAGCATATTAAGAACGACCAGATTTCTGCACCACTGTTTGCACAGTCGGATTTCCTGAAACAGAGGTTGGGTAAAAGTCCCATATCTCTGTCCACAGGAGTCCAAATTGGTTGATTTTTGATGCATTGGAAAGCTAACATCCATAGCTTTCCAGCAATATCAAAATCATTAAAATCGGAGTTCTGAGCAGAGAGATACAGACTCATATTTGAGTTTCTGTATTTCTGAAACAGAGCTGTTCCGAGCCAGTGAGGTGGTCTGAGTAGATTATTTGTTTCTGATTCAATACTACTCCAAATGCAGATTTGAAAAAGGCTACAGTCTCTCCACATTACCAGCTTTGTCTGGTAAAATTTTGATAATTTTTGGAAGTCCGTAATGCCTTGAAAACTCCCCTAGAAAATAGCTCTGAAAACAGAATTCTCTGTTTTCAGCAACTTGTGTTTTTCCAAGTATTGAATCCGAGTGCACAAGTTCAACAAATTCTTCAAAGACACTTGTTTATGTAAAAGGGAATCATATTTGCTGTAAAATGAAATTCCTAAGCGCTCAACACTGACCCTTGAGCATCGGCTCAAGAAGGTGTGAGTGAAAAGATCCCGCTTGCACACAATCGCTTAGAAGTCTTACAAACATTTGCTAGTTTTGAACTAGCTGGCACGCTCGCGCAAGCGTAGGGGTGGAAAGTTTCATTTCAAGTTTGTTTCATAAACTTTGAAATGAGAATTTTCATGTCTACAGTATGTACTGTTCATATTGTCTACTCAATAATATATTTTCTGTTTTTGAGAAGAACAGTTTCCCTTGCTGAAATTAAGCCAAGAAAATGAGATGAGTCTTTTAACATTGCTGTTCGATGTAGTGGGCACTCATAGATGCCCCTTTTCTCAAAAGCTTGTTGAAAGGTTCGCATCTTGTTGCGAGGTTTGAAATAAACCTTCTGGAGGCGACCTTGGAGGCTTCGGATTTGAGTTAAATTGGAGGGTGGAGACATGTTTATGATGGCTCGACACTTAGAGGGGTCGACTTCAATGCCCCTTTGGCTTACCATAAAACCTAAAAGCTTGCCGGATTCTACTCCGAAGATGCACTTTTGAGGGTTTAGTTTAACTTTATAAAGCCTTAGTCTTTCAAAAACTTTTTGCAAAGATTCGATGTGTGTGCATCAGGTTTTTGATTTCACCAAGAGATCATCCACATACACTTCCAAGAGCTCGTGAATTTGATCGTGAAAGATCGTAGTCAGGGCTCTTTGGTATGTGGCACCGGCATTTTTCAAACCAAAGGTCATGACTGTATAGTAGTACGTGCCCTAGGGTGTGGTAAAAGCAGTTTTAGCCTGATCTCTTGGGGCTAACTTGATTTGATTATAACCCGAGTAGCCATCCATCCATAAAGGAAAACATTTCATGATTTACGGTGCTATCGACTATCAAATCAATGTTTGGCAAAGGGAAGTTGTCCTTTGGCGTGGCTTTTTTCAGATTTCTAAAATCAATGCAAATTCTAATTTTCCCATTGGATTTTCGAACTACAACAATGTTTGAAAGCTAATCAGAATACGCAATGGGTTTTATAAAACCAGCTTTAAGCAGATTTTCTAAACCCTCTTTCACTTGAGAGTGTACGTTTAGATGAATCTTTCTAAGCTTTTATTTTATGGGTTTTGAATCTGAATCTAGGGGGAGACAATGCTCTACGATTTTTGGGTCTAGACCCGGCATGTCTTCGTACGTCCATGCAAAAACGTCAAGGTAAGCTTTTAGGAATGCAATGAATGATGCTTTTTCATGCTCATGCAGACATGTGCCTATCTTAACACATTTTGGTTTTTCTTTACTCCCTAGGTAGATTTCTATGAAATCCACTCCTACAGAATTCGAAGGTTTTTTCAAATCGAGAATTTTGTTAAACTCGGGAAGCTCAAAGGTTTGGTCCTCCTCCGGGAGAAGGGGATCCTCCTCCGTGCTTTGATCATTCTCGAGAATTTTAAATCCTAGGGAATTTGGATTTGATGCATGGTTTTTACAAACACCTGGTTTTGGTTTTGGAATTTCTACAGGTTTTGAAGATTTTGGTCCTTTTATGAAGATGACTTTTTTTCAAAATCCTTGGCTTTTTCCAAACTTCTACCAGGAGCTGGTATGTACAAGATTTTTTTGGTATTTTGGCTATTTTTCAATGTTTTTGGGTTTTTACAAATTTGCAATTTTTTTGGTTTTTTGTTTAAAAGGGGGTCTTCCATCATACCTACAAAGAAAACGCCACAAATCAGTCTCTAAAAAAGAGATCTAAACCATAGGTCTCGGTTTTAGTAGGCTCCAGGGCACCCTTGACCCAAGTGGTCGTGGGTGGTGGCTCTGGGGGTATGGTGGGGATATAGCCTATCCCATACCTATTTGGATTTGGATTTGGGAAGACAGGCTCTAGACACCCATTATTTTTGTTCCCTAAACTTTGGTAGGGCATGTAGCCCATGTTGAGCAGCATGTTCCAAGGTTTTCTTGTTTTAGAAAACTCTTTGTACAAAGGATGACCTTGGAACTTGATGTCATCCATGGCATGCTCAAAGGGTTTTCTGTTTAGGGTTTTCTTTGGAAATACAGGGAGTTTGGATTTTCCTAGGATAGTCACGACTTTTGGACCAGCTTTGGGCTGCCCCTTGATGTAGTCCTACGGTTTTGGGAGACGAACTCGTATGGTTCGTCCATGGATTTGATGGGGTTGGCCCTGTAGACCTTTTCACATGACAAGCAAGGAAAGTTTTGAACTCCCCTTAACTGTGGGTGGCTTTTGCCTATGATTACCACAATTTCATTTTCGTGGGAGATTTTCACACACCTATGGAAGGTGGATGGCACAACACGAAGGTTGTGTATCTAGGGTCTTCCCAGAAGTAGGTTGTAGTGGGGGTGTATGTCTAAGACATGGAACAAGCTCAGGTTCCTCAGTGACCTAGAGCCGGCCCTACTCTATCAAGTTTTCAATCTTGTTTAAAAGGGAAAAACATCTGTTCGTATCATGGCCTTTGAGCCGATGATACTTACAATATCTATTCAAAACCCTCCCTTTTGGTGGGGTCCCCTCGCGGATTTTCGGGAGTACTACCAAGCCCTAGGCGAGTAGGAGGTCTAGGACCTCCGAGACAAGTTGCCCCAGTAGGGTATACTCCCGTTTTTCAAAGTTTTTTTGAAATTTTTCATTTTTTTGTAGTTCGAGCTTTTTCAAAGTGCCCGCCAGGCTCGACTCCACTCGGACATTCACAATCTTTTGGGGTTTTGCCCCTTTGTCTGTTATGGGTGGCCCGTAATTTCTAGGTTTTTCAAATCTCATTTTTGGAAGTATTTTTCCCTTCCACAAGTCGTCATAGACTCCCTTTTTCAGATTAGTTTCAAATAAGGAAGCCTTCTTTATTAACTTGTGAAAGGTAGATATTTCGTGCAAGGAAAGAAGAGTTTTGATCTCTGTTTTAAAATTTTCAAGGATGAACATGACTGTGCATCCTTTGGAGATGAGCTCTTTTATTTGCCTAAGGAGGGACCTCCATCGAACGATGAATGCATGTACGTCCTAAGTTCGAAGCTTGTTTCGTGTCCCTTAGGGTATTCAAAGTGGGCGTAACTTCCATATTGTGCGAAAATCTTTGCATAAAGCTGTTTGCTAACTCTTCAAAAGTAGCAAACTGGCTTAAGTCGTAGGAAGCAAGCCATTTTGAAGCAGTCCCCTTGAGGGAAAGGGGGAACCAATAAATCCATTTCGTAGAGTCCCTTTTCTTCTTATGGGCTCTACGTGAAAAGAGTTGCAAGTGGGATCTAAGATCCCCCGTACCATCATACCGATGGAAATTCGGTATGTCATCGTCTTTGTCCATTTCATAATCAGAAGGAAGGAAGTCAGACAGGGCGTACGATTTCTTTTCTTTATTTTGCCCCCTCAACAGTTGTTGAAGGGCTTTGCGATCCTTCAGTGTGAAGGAATCGTGGTATTGGTCCCCCTCCATTGTGAAGGTTTCCTTGGGTTTTTTTGTCTTGGTAGTTCTTTTCTTGGCTTTGGCAGGTTCACCATGTGACGAACAAGAGTCTGCCGCCTCAGCCTCTTGGCTAAGAGCGTCGATTCTTGCGCCTATTTTAGCCTCGAATTCCCTACGCAAGTTTTCCAATTCTTCTTTTTTGCACTTTAATTGAGATTTTGAAATCTTTTTGGAAAGAGAACTTAACGAGCGTGAAGCCCGGCTAGTAACTTCGTTAGAGCCTGAACTAGACATGACTCAACAAAAGTTTTAAAATCCTACAAATGCAATTTAGGCGAGAATTTAAACACTTTTTGGAAAAAATTTTGCAGAGTTCTCCTTGTTTTATCAACGTTTTAAGCCCCGAGTCCCACCGGGCATGCCAAATCTGTTGACACGAAAATTTTCACTTCTGGTTTTGAAGCCCAAAATGAACCTTTCCATATCTACATCGTTTCTATGGGCGTGCCAGCTAGCTTGCTGAAGCTAGCGAAGATTTTTGAAATATCTGACTTTTTAAGGCAATTGTGAGCAAGCGGGATCTTTTTGCTTTAAACCTTCTTGAACCGATACTCAAGGGTCAGTTTAAGCGCTTATGGACTTTGATAAAATAATTTGGACTCTGGAAAAGAGATAGTATTTTGAAAACTCGAGTTATGCCTATGTTTGCAAGTTTTATATACGGGGGCTGTACGATTCCAAGTCTTGGAGTTTTTAGCTATTTAGGCCGGATATGTGTGTGCACAAGTGGCCTAATTTCAGCGTGTTTGAGCATAGATTCGGGGTTTCTTTGAAAACGCACGAATGCAAGGATGCACAAATATTTTTTGGGTTGAGATGATAATGTGAGCTAGGCTCAAATTTGAAAGCAACTCACACAACTTAATGTAAATACTCGAAATTGAAAGTGCAACTCACGCAGCTTTAAGGGAAATACCCGAGATGTAAATCAACTCACATGACTTGAATGTAAATTGCAAAATTGAAATATACTTATATCTTAAGAGCGGAAAGGCTCAATGCACTCGTCTGTGTAAGTGTGAAATTTAAATGACAAACTCACATGACTTGAATTGAACTTGCCGAAATTGAAATATAAGTATATAGTAAGAGCGGAAAGGCTCAATTATGAGTGAGTGCTTTTGGTGTGTAAATGGAAAAGACAACTCACACGACTTGAATTGAACTTGCCGAAATTGAAATATAGGTATATAATAAGAGCGGAAAGGCTCAATTGTGAGTGAGTGCTTTTGGTATGTAAATGGAAAAGACAACTCACACAACTTAAATTAAACCCACCCGGAATGTAAGTGCGTATACTACTTAATGTAAAACTCACGCAGCTTGAAAGTATATAAGTATGTTATATCTTGTAAGCAACAAAGGCTCAAAATGTGCGTGAGAGTGTAGAGCAAAGGCTCGAGTGCTTTTGTGTGCAAGTGTGGAATTTAAATGACAAACTCACACGACTTTCACTAAAGTAAATACCCAAAGGGAAATATATACTAGCTTAAGAGCGGAAATACTCAATGCACGCGTGTGTGTAAGTGTGAAATTTAAATGACAAACTCACTTGACTTGAATGTAACAACCCGAATGGAATTGCAACTCACACAACTTTCACTAAAGTAAATACCTAAAGGGAAATATATACTTTAGCTTAAGAGCGGAAAGGCTCAATGTGTGTGCAATTAAGAGCGGAAAGGCTCAAGTGCACGTGGGTGTTCTTTGTGTACGATTAAGAATGATAAAGCTTGTAGACACATGAAAATTTTTACTCTGGGTTCTTAGGTCTGAAGTGAACCTTTTCGTATCTACGTCGCTTTAGGGCGTGCCAGCTAGCTTACTCAAACTAGCGAAGTATTTTTGAAATATCTGACTTATGGGGTGACTGTGAACAAGCAGGATCTTTTCATTGTAAACCCTTTTGAACCGGTACTCAAGGGTCGGTTTAAACGCTTAGAAAATATCGATTTTGAACAAGTATGGACTTTTGAAAAAAACACGAAAGTATTTGAGTGATTGTATGCCTATTTGAGGATTTTATTTACGTGGGGTTGCACATATCTAAGTCTTTGGGTTTTATCTGCTTAGGCGGGATGTGTGTGCATCAAGTGGCCTAAGATTGGCGTGTTTGCACGGGGTATTCGGGGTTTATTTGAATGTAAGTATGCGCAATATCTCGAGTTTAGCGGATATGCTATGCAACTCACACAACTTAAATGTAGAACCCGAAATTGAAAGACATAGCTGAAGGGAAATACCCAAATTGAATGCAACTCACACGACTTTAAATGTAAATTGCGGAAGTGTAGACGCGCGAAAATTCCCGCCTCTTCGCCTCTTCCGGGGCTCCGAGTGGATCTTCTCGTGCGTCTAAGGCCTTTGTATACAAATAGGGCGTGCCAGCTAGCTTACTTAAGCTAGCGAAGATATTTTTATCACTGACTTCTAAACGTGGCGACTGTGAGCAAGTAAGCTCTTGTCGTCGCAGACCTTCTTGCACCGATGCGCAAGGGTCAGTCTGTACGCTTTTGCAAAAATCGAGTTTTGGAGAGAAAGTCTACGAAGCGGTTCGAGGTGTCTATTTCGGGTCTTTAAGATGCGATTGCATGTTTTAGATCACGTGGATTTGCACGTGCCTAAGTCTTTTCTTTTATCCCTTTTCGGGCCACCTAGTTTGTGTGTTATGAACACTCCACTACATGGGCGAATTCGAGTGGGGCTTGCTTTGATGCAATATGCATCCTACCTCGTGGTATGGCGTAGATGCAATGCAAACTCACGCTACTCCAAAGGGAAAACCCGAAATGTAAAGACGATACTGAAGGGAAATAACAGAAGGGAAATAACCGAAGGGAAATAACCGAAGGGAAATAACCGAAGGGACATAACCGAAGGGAGATATGTATATATCTTATGTATATGAGCCCTTACTCGGGTCTTGCAAATAAGAGCGAAGGCTCAATGTGGGTGCGTGCTTGAATTGAAAGACTTACACACACGACATGAAATTAAACCCAAATATAAATTGCAGTATGGCCTTGACTAAGGTCTTGGGAGTAAGAGCGAAGGCTCAATGTGTGTGAGAGTGCTCGAATTGAAAGACTACCCACACGACATAAATGAAACCCAAATATAACTGCAATAAGGCCTTTACTAAGGTCTTGGGAGTAAGAGCGAAGGCTCAATGTGTGTGAAAGTGCTTGAATTGAAAGACTTACTCACACGACATGAAATGAAACCCAAATAGTATAGGTCGGCCCTTACTTGGGTCTTTCAAATAAGAGTGAAAGCTCAATGTGTGTGAGAGTGCTTGAATTGAAAGACTTACTCACACGACAAGAAATGAAACCCAAATAGTATAGGTCGGCCCTTACTTGGGTCTTTCAAATAAGAGCGAAAGCTCAATGTGTGTGAGAGTGCTTGAATTGAAAGACAACGCACCCAACTTAAACAAAAACCCTTCGAAAATGAAAGTATATGTACACTTATATATTAGGGGCTGATTAGGCCCGTGTGTGTTCAAAATCGTGCACGACTAAGAGAGTGCACGTGTGTGGTTGTGCCAAGCCACGTTATTACAAGCGGGGGGAGACTATGCTCCGTTATTACAACCCCGTATCAAATTGAATCTCAAGCAAGTATACAACTAAGGACCGAGTTTAGACACTTACGAGTAGCTGGTTCGTAGAGGTCTTGCTTGGGCGTGGACTTGGCTTTGGGCTGCAAACGGGAGCTCCGTGAAGGTAGGTGATCAAAGGGGCTGGCCGGCTGCAAGTGGGGCGCAGGATAGGCGCCTCGAAGGTGGCCGGTGGCAAGTAGATGGCGGCTCCAAGTAGGGGGTTTAAAGTGGCTGAATGAGTGGGTTCTTAGGGTCACTAGGGGAGTTGAGAGTTTAGGGAAGCTGGACCTAAAAGGTGAGCTGGTGGGAAAGGCCGAATGGGACACCTAGGGGAAGGCCGAATGGGAGATGATGGCTAGGTAGTGGCCGGCAGCTTGGGTTATACTAGGTTCGGCTAGGTTAAAGTGGTGGTGGCAAGAGGGCTGAGATGAAGGTAGGATGGGTGGCCAAGAGTGGAGAGGTGGAAGAGAGGGGCTTTGAGGGAGTTTGGGGCACTTACCGAATGGGGAGAGGTGGCGGATGAAATGGGAAGCAGGCGGGCAGGTGACTGTTGGCTGGTTCGGTTGGGTGGAGGTGGTGGCGTCCGGCTGAGGGATGGTGGTGGCTGGAAGAGGGAAGGTGGCGGTGCAGGTGGTGGCTGGTGGAGCAGGTGGAGCAGTTGGGGAGTGGAGCAGGCGGGCGGATTGGAGAGTGGAATCGGCTGGGCTGAGGTGAGGGCTCCCCCTTGGAAAACCCGCCCACAAGGAGGGGGGTTTAAATAGGGGATGGGTAGGTCGGTTAGGGCTGGGCTGTGGGTAGTGGTTAGGTGGTTTAGGTAGGGTGGTATGTAGATAAGGTGGGCTGGAAGGGGTTGGGCCAGATATTTTAAAACTAGGGGTTTGGGTAAATCGTGGGCTAAGGGTGGTTTAGGGGTTTAGGGCTAGGTTGGGTGGTTGGGTTTTAGGGTGAGGTATAGTGAGCTAGGTTAGGTGATTAGGCTAGGTTTAGGCTAGGATTAGGGAAATTAATCTAGGTTTAGGGAAGGATTAGGGAAGTGGGTTAGGTGATTAGGTTGGGATTAGGACGGGATTAGGGAAGTGGGTTAGGTGATTAGGTTCAAATTAGGGGTGGATTAGGGGTTTAGGCATTTTGGGCTAGGTTTAGGTGAAGGAGCTCCCTTAGCATGGCCCATAGACCTTGATCACCCCATGTTGGTGCAGCCCTAGGTTAGGTTTTAGCTAATTACAAGCTTAAACCCACTCAATTAGGCTAACCCGCATGATTAAACCCAAACTTGACACACAAGTCAAGCTTAATACAACACTCTTGATATTTTTCAACCCCACTCTCTCTCATGCCCAATATCCCACGTGAATTTCAAGTGGGCCCCACCTCCATTTATGAGAAGGTGATGTGGGCCATGGATATAGATATTGGATTGGATCTCTGGATCCAAATCCAAATCCAAGTCCACATATGGGTTTGGATTGGAATCTGGATATATATGGTCCAGATCCAATCCAAACTGAACTCTGACTCCTTCGAGCTGGGTTCGAAACGGACGATTCGTGCGGGGCCTGACAGCATCAGTACTCCGTCTGTGTTGGGTCTTCGCCAACATAGTCGTCCGCCTCCGTTTCTGCCTTCCGGAGATGACTTCAAATGCTATTTTGATAAGAACAGGGTCTTGGACGTTCGAGATCCTGGGGTGTGAATCAGATACAAGAGTTGCTGCGCCGGGCTCGACAGGTGCTCCGGTTCAGGGCTCTTCTTGGCTCTCCTGGTCCTGTCTTGATCGGGCCAAGCCACTTCGGGGTTTCAAAACATGTTTTAAAAGGGTTTTCAAAAGCCATATCGTATGTTTTTGAAAGATATAGTTTAAAACATATGTACAGGGTTGTTTGGAAGGCTCCTGGGTTTCCAAACTCAAAATGGCCCTTTGGGGCTGCTTGTATAAAACCAGATGGATTTTGAGAAATTCGTGGGATTTCGGGGTGTTTACAGATGCCCCTCTTTGGCCTTGTCCAAATCGATTTGGATAAGGGCAAAGATGACAAACACCCCTTTTAATGTCTCCCTAGATCTAGCCACGAAGAATATGGGATCGTCCCATTTTAGCAAAATCTCAATTTTACAAACTCTGGTAGGAGGAGATATCACGCCAAAGGGTTTACTTATGGAATCTGGTCCTAAATGGGATCATGTTCCTGCAAGTACCATGCGTGGAATGCAAATGACATGGGTGTGGTGCCAAGAGTGGCGACCTCCCAGAGACCAGATGTGGTCGAACTCTAGAGACTTACAAGGTCTATTGCTCCAAGTGAGCAAATCCTATGCTGTTCGATGTTCGGTTTTCAAAACTTATTTACGAAAGCTATTTACAAAAGGGACAACTGTCTTGAGCCTCGATCCTAAGGATCTCGAGCTCTTCGTGCTTGCCCTTGTTTGAGTCTTAACACTCGCTTATCTAGCGAAGGTTTTATAAGAAAACAAGCTTTATTTCAAATTCCTACGTCTTACTCGAAACGTCGAATTCTCAAACAAGATGAAATTCAAGTAAGTAAATCCTATTTTTACTTTAGGATTCCTTGAAATGAACCATGCTTCAGCTTGGGATAAGCCAGGGATGGGAAAGAGATACCACGGTCCCTTCTGAAGCGTCCCGTGGTTTAAGGCATAGAAGGCGAAAAACTGCTCTTTTTGAGCTTTTTGGCCTCTTTTTCCTTTTTTTCATAGAGGGTCTCCCTTTGGGAGTATTTTTTCTTTAATCCCTCTTTTTCATAAGAGAATCGATTTTTCTTTTTGAAGTCTGGTTTCTTTCTTTTGGAAAGAGACTTTAAATGGGAAATTCCCTTTTGATTTGGGCCTTTGTTTTCCTTTTGGAAATAGGAGAGAAGAGGGGAGGACTTATCCCAAGCCTACACTCGATCCATTCCAGATCAGCCTATTTAGAAATAGCACGTACTACTTGCAAGTATCTTGCTATGTTGAACTAGGCCTTTCTTTGTAAGAAGAAGGATTTTGAAATGTAACCACGATTTTGAAAACTCCACTCTTTCACAAGTGCGAATTCTCTCACTTGGGTTCACACGAGTTTGCCTTTGCACCTTATTCACATGTCTCAGGGCAGCTATCCCTTAAAATTTTCGAAAACTGGAATTTAATCCAGATCCTACACATGATACTTCTTTAAGTATTGAATATTGATAGGATCTGCTAAATTCCTACCTTCTACATCGATCAACCAATACGAATTGTTCGTAGTGGTTGCTCATACAACATAGGGTCCATCCCAGTTGGGGCGCCACTTGCCTAGGGGGTGTGGGCCACGATGGTGGATGGTTTTTAAGACCAGATCTCCCACTTCCAAGCGGCGAGGTCTCATGTGTTTGCTATAATGTCGGGCTATCCTTTGCCGGTATGCACGAGCATGATCCATGGCAAGGAGTCGCCTCTCATCTAGCAAATCTAGTTCGACCATCCTAGCATGCTGAAGCGTCTCTAGGGGGAGGTCGAGTGCAATGGATGTATGGAATGAATGCAGTTGGGTATGAATGGGAAGAATGGCGTTTGTGCCATAGACCAATTCGAATGGTGTGGTATTCGTGGGAGTCCGGATGGAAGTCCTATAAGCCCATAAGGCTTCATCCAGCTTCTCGTGCCACGTCCTACCCTTCTCTAAGGTTTTCTCAATGATACCAATGAGAGTCTTGTTTGTGGCTTCGGCTTGGCCGTTGCCTTGAGGGTAGTAGGGCGAGGAGAAGTGGTGAGTTATGCCATACGTGTTGCACAACTTGACCATCCGCTCATTCTTGAATGGGGTACCATTATCAGACACAAGGTCTCGTGGAACCCCAAATCGAGCCAAGATATTCCTCCGGATGAAAGCCACCACATGTTGCCCCACTACATTCGTTAGGGAAATGGCTTCCACCCACTTGGAGAAATACTCCGTGGCTGCTAAAATGAAACGATGCCCATTCGAGGCCTTTGGAAATATTAGGCCTACAATGTCAAACGCCCACATGGTAAATGGCCAGGGGCTGACCACGGAATGCAATGCAGATGAAGGGATATGAATGGCGTGCCCATGCACTTGACATGGATGACACTTCCTAACATGATCGTGACAATCCTTTTTCAGGGTGGACCAAAAATAACCCCCTCTAAGTATTTTCATTGCCATCATGTTGGCATTAATATGACCTCCACATTCTCCATCGTGGAACTCGTGCATCACTATCCTAGCCTCCTCTAGGTCGATACACCTAAGCAGAATGCCGGTAAAACTCTTTTTGTATAAGACCCCACACAGAATGGTGTATCGGGTCGAAATCTTACGAATGAATGCCTTATCTTTGGGTGTGGCATCCTCGGTGAATCCCCCATTCTCTAAAAATTGTTTTATGTCATAGAACCAGGGTCTTTCAATAGACTCTAGGTTGTTTTGGCAAATATCCAGGTCGTGTGTGGATGGATGGGGTGCATGCCATATTTCCAAAGATCTGGTCCCTGAAATGGGATCGACCTTCAGGGCTGAACCCAAGGAGGAGAGGGCATCCGCGATGCCATTGTCCTCTCTTCCTACGTGTGTGAGTTTACACGACTGGAAGGTTTGGACCAATCGAGTGGCCAACTCGTGATATGGAAGTAGTTTCTCATTACGTACTTGCCAAATCTTTAAAACCTGGTTTATGACAAGGAGTGAATCTCCAAAGACCTCGATGCATGATGCCCCTAGAGTTTTCGAAATCCTTAAGCCTTGTATGAGTGCTTCATACTCAGCTACGTTGTTGGAACATTCGAAGTCTAAGCGGACTGCTATGGGAATCTCGCCCTTTTCAGGGGAGATTAGGATGATCCCGGCACCAGCCCCTCGTTGGTTTCGTGCCCCGTCGAAGTGCATCTTCCATACTTGGTTTTCGAAAGAATTTGCCAAAATGTGGTTTTGAAAATGGTTTTGCAATATGCCTTCATCAGGCATTTCGACAAGAGTGGGGTATGCGTCCTCTAAAGGGAATTCAGCCACGTAATCTGCTAGGGCTTGCCCCTTAATGGAGATCTGGTGATGGTATTTTAGGTCATACTCCATTAGAAGGAGTTGCCATTTGCCCAATCCACCCGTGAGAATGGGTTTTTCGAACAAGTGCTTGATTGGATCAAGCTTGGACACTATCCAGATCTCATGATCTAGGAAATAGTGTTTGAACTTCTGGCAAGCCCAGACTAGGGCCAAGCACGTCTTCTCCATGGCTTGATAATTTCGTTCATAAGCCAAGAGAGTTTTCGAAATATAGTAGATGGCATACTCCTTATGGGTGTCATCCTCATATTGAGCCAACAGGGCTCCTAAAGCGTTTACATGCACGGAGATGTATAATAAAAGCGGTTTTCCTTGTTTTGGAGGATTCAAAACGGGGCGATTAACCAAGTATGCCTTCAGTCTCTCGAAGGACTTTTGGCATTCATCATCCCATAAGAATTTCGTACCCTTCCTCAACAGTTTGTTGAAGGGTTCGCATCTAGTTGCCAGATTGGATATGAATCGGCGCACAGATTGTAATCGACCCTGGAGGCTACGGACTTGGGTGAGATTGGAGGGTGGAGCCATGTCTATGATGGCTCGACACTTAGAGGGGTCGACTTCTATTCCCCTTTGGCTCACCATAAAGCCTAGAAGCTTCCCTGATTCTACCCCGAACACACATTTTTGAGGGTTTAGCTTTACTTTGTAAAGCCTAAGCCTTTCGAAAATCTTTTGTAAACATTCGATATGGGTGCATCGGGTTTTGGATTTTGCCAAGAGATCATCTACATACACTTCTACAAGCTCGTGAATTTGATCATGGAAGATCGTGTTCATGGCTCGTTGATATGTTGCACCGGCATTTTTCAAACCAAAGGGCATGACTGTATAGTAGTATGTGCCCCATGGGGTTGTGAAGGCGGTCTTACCCTGATCTCGTGGACTTAGTTTGATTTGATTATAGCCTGAATAACCATCCATGAATGAAAACATTTCATGATTTGTAGTACTATCGACTATCAAATCTATGTTTGGTAAAGGATAATTATCCTTTGGAGTGGCTTTATTCAAGTTTCTGAAATCGATGCATATTCGAATTTTCCCATTGGTTTTTCAAACTACAACAATATTTGACAACCAATCAGAATACGCAATGGGTTTTATAAATCCGGCTTTTAGCAGATCTTCTAAACCCTCTTTGACTTGCGTGTGTACATTCGGGTGTATTTTCCTAAGCTTCTGCTTTATGGGTTTTACACCTGCATCTAAGGGAAGACGATGCTCGACTATGCTGGGATCTATGCCCGGCATGTCTTCATACGTCCATGCAAACACATCTAAATAGGTTTGTAGAAATGCAATGAATGCTAACTTTTCAGTTTCATGCAAGCATGCGCCTATTTTGATGGTTTTGGGATTGGAATCATCCCCTAGGTTCACCTCTACGAAATCTCCTCCTACTGATTGGGAAGGTCTTTCAAAATCGAGAATTCTATGAAATTCTGGGAGCTCAGAAGTAGGATCTTCCTCAAGGGGATCCACTTCTGGGCTTTGATCATTCTCGTGGGCTATAGACCCGAGGGAACTTGATGCGTGGTTTTCAAAATAACCTGGTTTTGTATTTGGATTTTCAAGTGATTTCGAAATTTTTGGTCTGACTATGCAGACGACGTTTCTTTCGAAATCCTTTTCTTTTGCCAAAGTGCTACCAGGAGCAGCTATGTACAAAATCTTTTTGGTATTTTCCAAATTTTCGATTTTTTTGGTTTTTTGTAAAACAAGAACTTTGGGAACTATACAAAGCACACTTTTTTCGAGTTTTTGTTTTTCCATTGTTTTTGGTTTTTCTTGTTTTTCGATTTTTTTTTTATTTTTTTTTTTATTTTAAGTTTTCAAATGTTTTTGGTATTTTTAGAAAAAGGGATCTTCCGTCATACCTACAAAGGGAAAACACTACGGGTTAGACTCGGAATAGGAGGTCTAAACCATAGGTTTCTTCTACGACAGGCTCCGGGGCACCCTTGACCCAGGTGGTCACAGGGGGTGGCTCCGGCGGTATTCGGGGAGTATAGCCGATCCCATATCGGCTTGGGTTGGCCCTAGGCAGGATGGGCTCTAGGAGACCCTGGTTTTGTGCCCCTAGACTTTTGTAGGGCGTGTAGCCCATGTTCAATAACATGTTCCACGACCTTTTGTTTTTTGAAAAGATGGGATATAAGTCGTGGTCCTGGAACATGCTATCGTCCATATTAGGCTCGTATGGCCTTTTGTCCAGGGGTTTTGGAAATAGGGAACGTTTGGGTTTTCCTAGGAGGATTAGAGTCGGGAGGGGGCCTACTTTGGGCGGCCCCTTCACATCTACAACCTTCCTAGGGTTGTTCAACACCAGCCGAGGTGGCTCAACCATAATTTGCCCCAGGTTAGCCTCATGGGCCTGGGAGCTTGATAAACAAGGGGAGTTTATGATCCCCTGAAGCTATGGGTGACTCTCACCTAGGATCACTATGACCTGGTCCCTAAAAGGGATCTTGACACACCTGTGGAAGGTGGATGGCACAGCGCACAAACTGTGTATCCAGAGTCTTCCCAGCAACAGGTTATAATGGGGGTGGATGTCCAAGACATGGAACACCCCCGTGTGCTCGATCCCTCCCGTTTCCATTGGGAGTTCGATGGATCCTAAAGGCCTAGACGCATTCCCATCGTATCCAGTGATAACGATGGGGCTTGGGTTTACTGAAGTCAAGGTGACTCCGATTTTGTACGCCACATGAAGTGGAAGGATGTTGAGCCCTCCTCCACCATCGACTAGGCACCTGTCCAAAGAGTGGTTGTTTAGAACCACCTCGATATGCAGGGCCTGGTTGTGGGTTTCGTAGGGTCTATCTACATCATCTTCCGAAAAGGTGATGGGCGATTTTGCTCCTAATAAATCCACTTGGGCAGACAAGGATTCCGGACTTATGTTCGAATCAACCTTGGCCCTTTCTAGAATTTTCTCTAAGACAAGTCTATGCCTAGGCGAGGTTTTGATAAGCTCTAGGATAGACATGTGAATAGGAATCTTTGAAAGGTGGTTTTCGAAATCATAAGGATTTAGGATGACTTTGTCCTTATCTGCTTTTGGCAGACCACTAGGGATACATGCTTTTGAGGGGCCAGGCACACTGACCACCTTTTGAGCACCTTGAAGGTGCGGGGGTTGATAGATCCTCCCGGATCTAGTGACTTCCCCCACGACCAGCTTAGGGTTTGCGCTAGACTTGGCTCTAAGGATGAGTTGAGGAGAACCTTGGATTTTCAAAACTGGTTTTGCCGGGGTTTTCACTTTTTGTGGTCCCCGAATGACGACTTGGGCGGGCCTCTTGTATAATACAAGGATGGGCGCACAAGCAGGTCGACCGGGTTCTGGCTTTTGCGCTAGTTCCTTGGAAATGGTGAGGGTACATACCTCCTTTCCTTTCCCACTACCACTGGCGTGTTTGGGAAAGGGTTCCTTGAAGATAGCTTGAGGTGGCTCAGGTTCCGCAGTGACCTGGAGCCGGCCTTCCGCTATCAAGTTCTCAATTTTATTTAAAAGAGAGAAGCATCGTTTGGTATCATGGCCTTTGAGCCGATGATACTTGCAAAATCGGTTTAAATACCCCCCTTTGGACGTGACTCCTTTGGGGATTTCAGGGAGTTCGATCATGCCCTGGGCAAGTAAGAGGTCTAGGACCTCTGACACAGGTTGCCCCAGCGGAGTGTACTCCCGTTTTTCAATCGGTTTTGAAAAATTGCGTTCTCTCTTATTTTCTACTTTTTCAAAATTTTTAGAAGTGCCCGCCATGCTTGGATCCACCCGGACATTGGCGATTTTATGGGGCTTTGCCCCTTTGTCCGTCGTGGGCAGCCCATATGCGATGGGCTTTTCTAAACGGGTTTTTGGAACGGCACTTCCTTTCCATAAGTGATCGTATGTCCCTTTTCGCAAGTTGGTTTCGAAAAGGGAGGCCTTTTTGATCAACTTATGGAAAGTTGAAATCTCATGGAGCGAGAGAAGGGTTTTTAACTCGCTTTTGAAATTATCCAGGATGAGCATTACTGCGCATCCTTCGGATATGGGCTCTCGCACTTGGCCCAAAAGAGACCTCCATCTTATAATGAAGGCATGCACGTCTTCGTTCATGCCTTGCTTTGTATCCCTTAGGGTATTCAGGGTTGGCGTGACTTCTACGTTGTGTGCAAATCTTTGCATGAAGCAGTTCGCTAACTCTTCAAAAGTAGCGAACTGGCTTAAGTCGTAGGAAGCCAGCCATTTGGCAGCTGTGCCTTTAAGGGATAGAGGGAACCAATACACCCATTTCATCGAGTCCTTTTTCTTCTTATGGGCTCGACGTGAGAAAAGCTGCAAGTGAGACCTAGGGTCTCCCATGCCATCATACCGATGGAAGTTCGGTATTTCATCGTCACTGTCTGTTTCGTAATCCATAGGAAGGAAATCAGACAGGGCGTAGCTTCTTTTCTCTTTATTTTGCCCTTTCAGTAGCTGCTGTAGGGCTTTACGGTCCTTTTGTGTGAAGGACTCGTGGTATTGGTTGCCTTCCATTACGGAGGCCTCTTTTTGCTTGCGAGGTTTTCCAGATTTCTTTTTAGGCCTTTTTGTTCACCGTTCGATGAACATGAATCGCCTACTTCAGCCTCTTGGCTGAGAGCATCGATTTTGGCCTCAAATTCCCTTCTCAAGTCCTCGATTTCCTCTAGTTTTATTTTGTTTTTGAAAATCCTCCTAGAGTGAGAACTTGATGCGCATGAGCCTTGGCTCGACACTTCACTTGGATTGGATTTTGACATGCTTTTCGAGCTTTTTCAAAATTTCCTAAGTAAAAGCAAAGAAAACAAGTTAAAACGACACCCTTTTACAAAAATTTTTGCAAGACTTCTACAAGTAAACTCGATTTCTGAAAAGGCTCACGTCCCACCAGGCGAGCCAATCTCTGTAGACGCGCGAAAATTCCCGCCTCTTCGCCTCTTCCGGGGCTCCGAGTGGATCTTCTCGTGCGTCTAAGGCCTTTGTATACAAATAGGGTGTGCTAGCTAGCTTACTTAAGCTAGCGAAGATATTTTTATCACTGACTTCTAAACGTGGCGACTGTGAGCAAGTAAGCTCTTGTCGTCGCAGACCTTCTTGCACCGATGCGCAAGGGTCAGTCTGTACGCTTTTGCAAAAATTGAGTTTTGGAGAGAAAGTCTATGAAGCGGTTCGAGGTGTCTATTTCGGGTCTTTAAGATGCGATTGCATGTTTTAGATCACGTGGATTTGCACGTGCCTAAGTCTTTTCTTTTATCCCTTTTCGGGCCACCTAGTTTGTGTGTTATGAACACTCCACTACATGGGCGAATTCGAGCGGGGCTTGCTTTGATGCAATATGCGTCCTACCTCGTGGTATGGTGTAGATGCAATGCAAACTCACGCTACTCCAAAGGGAAAACCCGAAATGTAAAGACGATACTGAAGGGAAATAACCGAAGGAAAATAACCGAAGGGAAATAACCGAAGGGAGATAACCGAAGGGAGATATGTATATATCTTATGTATATGAGCCCTTACTCGGGTCTTGCAAATAAGAGCGAAGGCTCAATGTGGGTGCGTGCTTGAATTGAAAGACTTACACACACGACATGAAATTAAACCCAAATATAAATTGCAGTATGGCCTTGACTAAGGTCTTGGGAGTAAGAGCGAAGGCTCAATGTGTGTGAGAGTGCTCGAATTGAAAGAGTACCCACACGACATAAATGAAACCCAAATATAACTGCAATAAGGCCTTTACTAAGGTCTTGGGAGTAAGAGCGAAGGCTCAATGTGTGTGAAAGTGCTTGAATTGAAAGACTTACTCACACGACATGAAATGAAACCCAAATAGTATAGGTCGGCCCTTACTTGGGTCTTTCAAATAAGAGCGAAAGCTCAATGTGTGTGAGAGTGCTTGAATTGAAAGACTTACTCACAAGACAAGAAATGAAACCCAAATAGTATAGGTCGGCCCTTACTTGGGTCTTTCAAATAAGAGCGAAAGCTCAATGTGTGTGAGAGTGCTTGAATTGAAAGACAACGCACCCAACTTAAACAAAAACCCTTCGAAAATGAAAGTATATGTACACTTATATATTAGGGGCTGATTAGGCCCGTGTGTGTTCAAAATCGTGCACGACTAAGAGAGTGCACGTGTGTGGTTGTGCCAAGCCACGTTATTACAAGCGGGGGGAGACTATGCTCCGTTATTACAACCCCGTATCAAATTGAATCTCAAGCAAGTATACAACTAAGGACCGAGTTTAGACACTTACGAGTAGCTGGTTCGTAGAGGTCTTGCTTGGGCGTGGACTTGGCTTTGGGCTGCAAACGGGAGCTCCGCGAAGGTAGGTGATCAAAGGGGCTGGCCGGCTGCAAGTGGGGCGCGGGATAGGCACCTCGAAGGTGGCCGGTGGCAAGTAGATGGCGGCTCCAAGTAGGGGGTTTAAAGTGGCTGAATGAGTGGGTTCTTAGGGTCACTAGGGGAGTTGAGAGTTTAGGGAAGCTGGACCTAAAAGGTGAGCTGGTGGGAAAGGCCGAATGGGACACCTGGGGGAAGGCCGAATGGGAGATGATGGCTAGGTAGTGGCCGGCAGCTTGGGTTATACTAGGTTCGGCTAGGTTAAAGTGGTGGTGGCAAGAGGGCTGAGATGAAGGTAGGATGGGTGGCCAAGAGTGGAGAGGTGGAAGAGAGGGGCTTTGAGGGAGTTTGGGGCACTTACCGAATGGGAAGAGGTGGCGGATGAAATGGGAAGCAGTCGGGCAGGTGACTGTTGGCTGGTTCGGTTGGGTGGAGGTGGTGGCGTCCGGCTGAGGGATGGTGGTGGCTGGAAGAGGGAAGGTGGCGGTGCAGGTGGTGGCTGGTGGAGCAGGTGGAGCAGTTGGGGAGTGGAGCAGGCGGGCGGATTGGAGAGTGGAATCGGCTGGGCTGAGGTGAGGGCTCCCCCTTGGAAAACCCGCCCACAAGGAGGGGGGTTTAAATAGGGGATGGGTAGGTCGGTTAGGGCTGGGCTGTGGGTAGTGGTTAGGTGGTTTAGGTAGGGTGGTATGTAGATAAGGTGGGCTGGAAGGGGTTGGGCCAGATATTTTAAAACTAGGGGTTTGGGTAAATCGTGGGCTAAGGGTGGTTTAGGGGTTTAGGGCTAGGTTGGGTGGTTGGGTTTTAGGGTGAGGTTTAGTGAGCTAGGTTAGGTGATTAGGCTAGGTTTAGGCTAGGATTAGGAAAATTAATCTAGGTTTAGGGAAGGATTAGGGAAGTGGGTTAGGTGATTAGGTTGGGATTAGGACGGGATTAGGGAAGTGGGTTAGGTGATTAGGTTCAGATTAGGGGTGGATTAGGGGTTTAGGCATTTTGGGCTAGGTTTAGGTGAAGGAGCTCCCTTAGCATGGCCCATAGACCTTGATCACCCCATGTTGGTGCAGCCCTAGGTTAGGTTTTAGCTAATTACAAGCTTAAACCCACTCAATTAGGCTAACCCGCATGATTAAACCCAAACTTGACACACAAGTCAAGCTTAATATAACACTCTTGATATTTTTCAACCCCACTCTCTCTCATGCCCAATATCCTACGTGAATTTCAAGTGGGCCCCACCTCCATTTATGAGAAGGTGATGTGGGCCATGGATATGGATATTGGATTGGATCTCTGGATCCAAATCCAAATCCAAGTCCACATATGGGTTTGGATTGGAATCTGGATATATATGGTCCAGATCCAATCCAAACTGAACTCTGACTCCTTCGAACTGGGTTCAAAACGAACGATTCGTGTGGGGCCTGACAGCATCAGTACTCCGTCTGTGTTGGGTCTTCGCCAACATAGTCGTCTGCCTCCGTTTCTGCCTTCCGGAGATGACTTCAAATGCTATTTTGATAAGAAAAGGGTCTTGGACGTTCGAGATCCTGGGGTGTGAATCAGATACAAGAGTTGCTGCGCCCGGCTCGACAGGTGCTCCGGTTCCGGGCTCTTCTTGGCTCTCCTAGTCCTGTCTTGATCGGGCCAAGCCACTTCGGGGTTTCAAAACATGTTTTAAAAGGGTTTTCAAAAGCCATATCGTATGCTTTTGAAAGATATAGTTTAAAACATATGTACAGGGTTGTTTGGAAGGCTCCTGGGTTTCCAAACTCAAAATGGCCCTTTGGGCTGCTTGTATAAAACCAGATGGATTTTGAGAAATTCGTGGGATTTCGGGGTGTTTATAGGAAGGAAAATTGCGGAAGGGAGATATAGATATAAGAGCGGAAAGGCTCAATGTGCGAGTGTGTGTTGTGTATAAATGTAAAGACAAACTCATGCAACTTGAATTTAAAAGTCACTCGACTTAAATGTAAAGTGCGTAATGGGAAATACGTATATATATGAGCCAAAGGCATCGACGTGTTCGTGTGTGTGGTGTATAAATTGAAAGACAACTCACACACACGACTTGAAACTTAACTTGCGGAATGGGGAAATATAGATATAAGAGCGGAAAGGCTCAATGTGCACGTGTGTGTTGTGTATAAATGTAAAGACAACTCACACGACTTAAAGTAACAACCCGGAATGTAAAGACATACACAACTGAACCGGGAAAACTCACGCAGCTGAAAGTATATAGATAGGACTATATCTTAGTGGCTGCCGAGGCCAAAATGTGCGTGAGAGTGTTTGAGCAAGAGCTCGGGTGTCTTTGACTACGAGTGTGGAATCTTAAATGACAACTCACACGACTTTAAAGTAACAACCCAGCTGAATGGGAGATAGATATATATGATAAGAGCTGAAGATCAATGCACGCGTGGGTGTTGTGTGTAAATTGAAAGACAACTCACGCAGCTCTTACTCTTTGGAGTAAGAGCGAAGGCTCAATTGTGTACGTGGGTGCTTGGTATACGAGATAAGAGCTAAGGCTCAAGTGCACGTGTGTGTCTCGTGTGTCAAGCATCAATATTACATCCCTGGGGGAGACAACGCTCCATTAATACAACCCCATATCCGAATTGAATTAAGTATGAAAGGAGTAATGTAAATACCGAATTTTAAACACTTACAAGTGATTCGGGCTTTTGGTTCACTCCAATCTACACAGGCTTTGGTTCACTTTGGCAGCCACCGAAATGTCTTCTTTGAGGCTTGAGACATGAAGTGGCTGGCCGAGCTTGTGCTAGGAGGGTGATGAGTCACGTGGGCTTAAGGGAGTTCAGCTTGAGACGTGAAGTGGCTGGCCGAACTTGTGCTAGGAGGGTGATGAGTCACGTGGGCTTAAGGGAGTTCACGGCAAGGTGGGGTTTGTTTGGGGTATGCAAAGGAACTAACGGCAAGGTGGCTGAGGTGGTATGTGGGGAGGGTGCTAATCTAGGATGGGGTATGGTATGGGATGGTAGGATGTTAGGTCGGTGGGAAAGGAGGGAGTCAGCTGGCAGGCGTGCGACGTTAAGGACAACCGGGGGCGCGCGCTGTAGATGGCGCTAGGGCGTCAGGGAGTGGGTGGCGTTAGGGAGTGAAGGACGCGCAGGGGGCGCGCGGGTGGTGTGCGGGGCGTGGGTAGCACGCTAGGCGGCCGGGAGTGAGGGTCTTGGTTGGGAGATTTTGGCGGTGGAGTTTGAAGTGGTTTGGCTGGGTTGGGGAGTGAAGTAGGGCGGTGAGATTAGGTGGTGGCTGGTAGTGGGATTAGGTACGGTTTAGAGGGGTAAAGGGAGAAGGGCTAGGTTTGGTTTTAGGCTTACCTCAAAGGGGTTCGGTTAGATCTAGGTCGCCACGGTCCAGCCCACCTCACGTCCTCCATGCGCAGCTAGGTCCACCTCGGTTCACCTTGGTGCAGCCCATGCTAATCCTATTTAACCCACAAAGCTTAACCCACTAAAAATGAAATTAAGCACTAAACACTCACCTTAACCCCTTTCTCTCTCTTTTCCAAGGCTCCTCCAAGCACTTTCACGTGAACATTTGGGGACCCCCTCACTCCTATTTATAGGCAAATGAGGTGGGTGTTGGATATGGGTTTTGGATTTGGGTCTTGGAATCCAGATCCAATCCAAATACTATTTGGGTCTGGATCTCGGATCTCGAATCTCAGATATTTTGGTCCAGATCCGATCCAATTCAAATACTATTTGGATTCAATCCAAATCTAAACACTATTTGGATCGACCCAAATACAAACGCTATTTGGATCTGGATCTGGATATTTATGGTCCAGATCCAATCCAAATTTTCTCTGGATAGTCCTTCTTGGCGTTTCGAGACGGACGGTTTGTGTGGGCCCTAGCTTCATCAGTGCTCTGTCTTATGCTGGGTTTTCCCTAGTTTTGTCATCCGAATTCTTTCTCGCCTTTTTGGACTTTGCTTCTGCTCAAATTTCGCCATTTTTGGCTCAAGTTTATGTTGCTTGGGTGGGTATACTTGACTTGGCTTTCGGGTGCTCTGGGCTGGCAGTTTGCATCGGTCCTGGGCCTTTCTTTTGCCTTTTGACCCTGGCTTTTATCAGGCCAGGGTGTTGCTTTTGGGCTTCTGCACCTGTTTTTGAGGCTACTTTCAATTTGGCCCTTTTCAGCTGCTTTTTGGGTTGCTTCTTGATTAGGCGTCATTTTCCATGCTTCACCTATTCGTCTTTGGCTTTTTAGTAAAATGGGACTTGGCCCGAGTTTAAGAAATCCACATTGGATACGGGGTTTCAAAATAGAATTTACAAGCTTTCGAGAGCTCCTGGGTTTTCGAAAATCTAAAATTTGGCCTCTTGGATTGATTTTCAAACTAGGTGTATGTTTTTGCAAAATTGTGGGATTTTGGGGTGTTTACAAAGCTCAAGTTTACGTGTGTGGTTTGTGTATCAAGAACAAATATTACATTTCAGGGGGAGACTACGCTCCATTATTACAACCCCGTATCGAATTGAATTAAATTTCAAATGAGTAAGGTAAAAACCGAATTTAAACACTTACAAGTGGTCGGCTTTTTCTCTCAACTTGCTCGGGTTTGTCCACCTTGGCAGCCAAGAGATAGGTCTCCTTAGGTGGGTTTAGACTGAGAGTTTAGGCTTAGGGTGTGCTTGGGGGCAGCCAAAGGCTTAAGCTTAGGAGAGGCTTAGTTCGGCCAAGGTAAGCTGGCTAAGGTAAGCTGGGAACCGATAGTGGCAGGTGGGTGAGTGTTGGTTGGGACTGGTGGGGTGTTGGGTGAGATGGGATACGGCAGGCGGGTGGAGATGGGAAGTAGGGTGTTCGGTTGGGAGAGGGTGCAGGCGGCAGGTGCGCACAGTAGGGGCTGTGGCAGTGCGTGTTGCGGCAGGCGACAGGTGGCAGGTGCAGCGATAGGGAACGGAGTAGCGCGAGGGCGTTGCGGCAATGGCTATGGCGCTAGGGAACGGTAGGCGGTAGGGCAGGTCGAGGCACGGTGTGTGGTGCAGGAGGTGGCTGGCTGGTGGGAGGTATGCAGGTTGGGTGTTAGGGAGTGTGGTGTGAAGGAAGGTGGCAGGGCAAGTAGGTGTCTCGGCTGGGGTATGGTAGGGTGTTCGGCTAGGGTAGTGGAGCGGGACGTCGGAGGGTGTTGGGGTAGAGGTGGCAGGTGCAGGTGCGCTTGCAGGGAGCTGGGTGGTACTGGGTAAAGGGCAGCTAGTAGGGTGTCGGATGGGGCTTGAGGTAGACTCAAACCGAGTGCAGCTGAACTCGGTTAGGTTTAGATTTAGGTCAGTGGGGAAGTGGGCTGGGCTAGGTTTAAATCAAGGTAGGTTAGAGAGTGGCTGGATTATGGTTTAGGTGGTTCAGTGTAGGTCAAGTAGGGAGGTCGGTTAGGTGAATGGGGTAGGTCGGTTAGGTCTAGGGTGGTCCAGCCAAGGGACCAAAGAGAGTCGGTTTGGGGGCTGCTAGGTTAGGTTGGGGGCTTGGTTTAGTGGCTAGGTTAGGTGGGTTGGGCGGCTAAGTTGGGGCTAGGTTTAGAGACCTACCTCTTGGAGCCGGTCCACCTCGTGTAGCCTTCTTGTCCACGCCTTGTTGCAGCCCTCCATCATGTTGGTGCAGCCCTAGGTCGAGTTTAGGTCCATACAAGGCTCGAGCCCACCCTCTTGATCAAGCCCACAAGGCTAGCCCACCTTGACCAAAGTCAAGCCTACCAACCTTCTCTCTCCTACTTTATGGCCTCTCTCTCTCTCTCTCCAAGCCTTCCAAGGGAATTCACGTGAACTTTTATGCCCCCCCTCACCTCTATTTATAGGCAATGGGTTGGGTCTTGGGTTTGGATCTTGGATTTGGATTTTGAGATCCAAATTCAATCCAAACACTATTTGGGTATGGATCTGGATATTTGGGATCCAGATCCAATCTAAATTTTCATTTCTTCAGTCCTTCTTAGCGTTTCGAGACGGACAATTTTCGCGGGCCCTAGTTTCATGAGTGCTCCGTCTTGGGCTGGGTCTTCCCCAACCTTTTCGTCTGAACTCCTTCTCACCTTTCTAGACTCCGTTTCGATTGATTTTTTATATTTCAGGCTTGGGCTTGGATTTCTGAGGATTTGGTTGATGCTTTTGACTTTGTATCTCACGTTCTGGGCTTGAAGTCTGCTTCTGGCCTGGGCTCTCTTTTTACCTTTTGATCTTGCTTTTATCAGGATAGGCTGAATTTTGGGCTTTTGAACGTGCTTTTGGGCTACTTTTGGAGCTGCTTTTGATTAGGCTCTACCTGTTGGATTTGGCTTTTTTACAAAATGGGGACTTGGCTCGTGTTTAAGAAATTTACATTTTGAACGGGTTTTTAAACAGAAGTTTAAAGCTTTTGCAACTCTTGGGTTTTCGAAAACTCAAAATTTGGTTTTGAAATGGATTTTCAAACCAGGTGTTTGTTTTGGAAAATCATTTGATTTTGGGGTGTTTACATGGCCTCATATCCTTCATCAAATTTTGGGCACAATTTGGTTTTTTAGGTATGGTTTTTCTCTTTATGTACCCGAGATGATTTTTCATGGGAATGAGGTGCCTTGGCCTTTTGGCTTAGGACCTCAATTTCCCTTCCAAGTTTCATTGTTTTTTTCCTCAAAGAGGCAAGCTCTTCATCTCGGGTTTTGGAGGATTTTTTTGTGGTTTTGGAAAACTAATTTGGAAAATGTGTTGAGGCTTTCCTTGACATGTTTTGAAGGGAATCATCCAAACTTGACATTATTTAAAAATCAACTTGTGCACAAAAATAAACTAAGTACAAAAAATTTTCGAAAAAGTGATTTTAAAGAAACCAACACCAAATTAATCAATCCTAAAAGACTCGAGTCCCATGCCAATTCTGTAGATGTGAAAATTTCACTCTAAGCCTATGTAGAGACTTGAAATAAACTCTTCAAACCTACTTCGTTAATGCGCAAGTGTGCCAGCTAGTTTTCAAAACTAGCAAAGTTTGTAAATTTGACTTTGTAGGCGATTGTGGCAAAGCGAGATCTTGTCACCTTAGGCCTTCTTGAATCGATGCTCAAGAGTCAGCCTAGGTGCTTTGAGGACTTTTTTGTGTAGGTGTGATTCCAAATACACTTTAAGAAAAATCTGAGAGACTTGATCAAATTCGTGCACTTGGTCTTTTGAAAACAAATTTTTCCAAGTTCTGAAAAACAGAAATTGGTTCTGTTTTTAGACCTTGCTTTCTGTTTTTCTTTCAATAGCTTTCATATCTCTAAAAATCAGGAAAAAATCATAGTTAACAAGGACAAATATAGTCTGAAAATATTTTTATTCTATTTTTGGGGGTTGTAATTATTCAAAATTAAATCAGGGAAGTGTCTCTGTTCAAACACTCGAAACTATTCTATTATATAAATATAGAGACTCAAAGAAAGGTTTGTATCTCAGTGCGAAGAGTTCCAATTTTCATGCACTTGCTCTTGTTGGAAAGCTATGGATGTCATATTTCTAATGAATCAAGTTTCACTAAAATTGGACAACTACAGACAGAGTTATTGGATGATTTACCTAGGCTCTATTGCAGGAAATATAATTTTGATAGAGATAGTTCTCGATTTTCCCGATCTTACACACTTTTTTTTACGTGGTTTCAAGGCTCTAAAATTCTTAAAAATGTTATCATATGTGGGCTTGTGTGTGTAGATAAAGTGTTCCAAATTTCAGGTCAATCTAAGCAGAAATGAGAAAATGAAAATTTAAAACATCATATGTATGCAAAGATGCTGAAAACAATTTTCTTGTGTTTACAACATACATGATGCAACTCACCCGAAATTAAATGGCATAATCATAGCAAACCCAAAGTAAATTACTGAAGGAAAATGAATGTAAAGATATGTATTAACTTAAGTATAGAGGGGGTTAGGAGTTATAGGAGTTTTATAGAATATAGAGAGGTAGAATCAAGAAAGCAAACAAATAGAATGCATACGTAGGAAATGAAATTGACAGCATATCTACTTGGTATTACAACATGGGGGGAAACGAAGCTCCATTATTACAACCCTTTTCTTGAATTGAATGTTAAGAGGAGAATCAAGATTAACCAAGGAAGAAAATACTTACTTAACAACCTCCAAAAACAAATAGATCTATAAGAGGATCGTCCCCTTCCTCTCTTGGAGCCACCCTCTCTTCTTCCTTTCTTTTCTCTCTTTCTCTCTCTCTAATTTGTAGCACCTCCCCTCTCTCCTAGGCTCTCCCTCTCTCTTCCCTCATGTTTTAACAAGTCCCTCCAATGTGCAAGATGTTGGAAATGAGCCCCCCGTGCTCTCTATTTATAGGCCAAAGGGGAGGGGTTCTCTAGGGCCTTCCACGATGTGGAGTGGGTAGCCTCTTGGCCCAAATTCAATCCAAGCTCCATGGCCAGCTCACATGGCCTTTGCGTGGTCCCCTAGGTCGATATAAACCCAGCACATGCAGCCCTAGGTGGGTTGGTTTGGTCTTGGCTTGAGCCAACCTAGTTTTGATCCCATCGGCTAGGTAGGTTTCGGGTTTAATTGGCTAGGGGCGGTTGTGTTCAATCAATAAAAGAGGGAGAAATGGACCAGCTATGACGGGTTCGGCCAAGGATATGTAGCTAGGTAAGGTTATGTTAATGTGGTTCGGTCAAGGCGTGTAGGGTGAAGATGGCTAATGTGATTCAAGGCCATTCGGTCTAGTTAATGTAGCTTGATCAAAGCTAACCCGTGGGTCACGATTAGCCTAGATAAATTGTGTCTAGGGTTAGTCAATTCAAATAGGTTAGGTTGGTGAGGTTTTTCATTTGGATTAGCCTTTGATGGAGCTGTGCCTTGACTTGATTCGTGCCTTGGGTCTTTCCTTGGTCCATATGCATTGAAGTTTTGCTTGATGCTTGCTTTAATTGTAGCCTTGATCCTCGCTGATTCTTCGGAGAGACGATTCGACTTTATCCCTGTTTATGGTTTCAAATATTTCCTTATTTAAAACCATTTCATTTTAAAATGTATTTGAAAAGATTGAGTTTTGTCAAAATCTTCAAATATTCTTTTCTTTGAGAACAACTAAGTTTCATTCCCAGTGTTTGTTTGTATGGGCGACCTGCTTTCGCCCCATGAGTTGGTCTTCAAAGTTTCAACCACTTTAACCCTTTGTTGGGTGTAGGGTATCAAACCACTTTAACCCTAGATAAGTCTAGGGTATCAAACCACTTTAACCCTAGATAAGTCTAAGGTATCAAACCACTTTAACCCTAGATGGATGTAGGGTATCAAACCACTTTAACCCTGGATGAGTCTAGGGTATCAAACCACTTTAACCCTAGATAGGTGTAGGGTATCAAACCACTTTTATCCTAGATGGGTGTAGGGTCCCGAAGTAGGACTCTTCTCAATCGGGCGAGTTTTTTAGCCATGATTTGGATTTGATTTGATTTTAAAAGATTTTTGATAAATTTGACATTTAGCAAACATGTTTGGGTTTGGTTCCCAATATATCATTTATATTTGAAGAAAATTGTTTAAAACCATCATTTCTTTAGATAAAATCTTTTGAATAGGCAGAATGATGCCAATTTGGGCTTGAGGGCAAAGCAGTCATGTTTTTGGCTCTTTGTTAAAATTTGATTTTTCCGAGAGAGGAGTAATTTACCTTTATTTTGAGGTTGTCACAAAATTTTGGTGTGGAAATGAGTTCATTTAAGGAGTCTTTATTTGAAAACCCTTAAAAGACCCAAAACCGTGATTTTTTTTAAAAACCCTTAAAAGACCCAAAACCGTGATTTTTTTTAAAAAGACAAAATTTCTAAAAGATCGAATAATTTTGATAAAATTTTGGGGTGTTTACAAACTCTATGGAGCCTAAGGGGTGGGATGAGTTGTCATCAT
This sequence comes from Brasenia schreberi, assembly GCA_036023115.1. Taxonomy (NCBI): domain Eukaryota; kingdom Viridiplantae; phylum Streptophyta; class Magnoliopsida; order Nymphaeales; family Cabombaceae; genus Brasenia; species Brasenia schreberi. The sequence goes on along the minus strand of JAYKKT010000078.1, from coordinate 11,334,308 downwards.
ATCCTTTTATGACAATTGAACTTAGTTCAAGCCGGGATATGGGTACTCCTATTTGGAAGGCCACATGGAGAGAAAGAATGTTTAGACCTCCTCTCCCATTAACCAAGCAAAGCTTGGTTGTGGGTTGTATTGGGTCCCTCTAATTCATCCTCGGTAAATACGATAGGGGCCTTAAGATGGAGGAGACCAAAAAGGAAAAGGATTCGGGAGTTATGGAAGTGTTAACCTTGGCTTTTACTAAGATCCCCTCTAAGACTTGTCTATGTTTATGTGAGGTTTGTATCAACTCTAAGATAGACATGTTTATGGAGAGTTTTGAAAGATGAAGTTCTAAATCATATGGGATTAACACAACACTTTTACCCTTGTCCTTGCCATGAGATGCATTAGGGATGCATGCTTTTGGGGGGGTGGGCAAAATGACCACCCCCTTGCTAGCTTGTTTAGCTAAGTGTGGGGGTTGATAGATCCTCTTGAATCTAGTCACTTCTCCTATACTCTCCCTAAGCCTCGATCTTAGCTTGGCTCTATTTTGATGCTTCGGAGCACCTCAAATTTCTATAAAAGCTCTAATCGGGTGTGGGACTCTAAGCGCTCCACGGATCACTAATTGCTTGTCTTCTTTTATTACTAGAGAGATTGGTGTGTGTCAAGTAGTGTGAACCGTATGCAATATATGCTCAATCCCACAAACTTGACTTGGAAGAAGACTACCTCTTTATCCTTCTCGCTTGTGCTTGCGTGATTCGAGAAGGGCTCTTTAAATATGGCTTGAGGGGGCTATGGTTCCTCCACAAATTGACGAATTGGCTCAAGTAGTATGAAGCCAACCATTTTGAAGCATTGCCCTTTAGAGAGTGGGGGAACCAGTAAACCCATTTAGAAGAGTCTTTCTTTTTCTTGTAAGCTCTTCTAGAAAAGAGTTGGAGATGGGATTGAGGGTCTCCATTTCTATCGTACCGATGAAAGCTCAGTATTTCATCATCACTATCAGTTTGATAATCAGAGGGTAAAAAATTTGATAGTGAGTATGATTTCTTTTAACAATTATTGTAAGGCCTTTCTATCTTTCATTGTGAAAGACTCAGGTTCTGGTTCCTCCTCATATTTGGAGGTCACTCTAGGCTTTCTCACTTGATGGGATCTCTTGTGAGCCCTTGGTAGCTTGCCGTAAGAAGAGGAAGATTCTACCACATCGGCCTCTTAGCTTAATGCGGCAATTCTTTCCTCAATTCCTTTTAATTCCCTTTTTAGGGAGGCAAGCGAATCTTCTCGGTTTTGAAAATATTCTTTAGAAATTCTTTTCGAAAGCCGACTTGTAGAGCATGAGGCTCGGCTTAAAACCTCATAAAATCCTTCTAAACTTGACATTATTTTTTAACAAAAAATTGACCCTTGCACAAAGAATGGATTAAGCACCAAAATTTTCTGAAAAATGAATTTAAAAATCAATACCGAATCAATCAATCCTCAAAGACCCAAGTCCCACCAGGCGTGCCAATTTTGTATATGTGAAATTTTATTCGGAAGTCTATGTAGAGTCTTGAAATCAAATTTATAAACTACGTTGTGTGCGAGTATGCCAACTAGTTTGCTTAAACTAGCAAAGTAATATTCTAACTTCTAGAGCGATTGCGAGAAGTAAATTCTTTTCACCATAGGCCTTTTTGAATCGATGCTTAAGGGTCAGCCTAGACGCTTTGAGGATTGTTTTAAATCAGGTGTATTTTCAAAATCCACTTTTCAATCCAAATGACAACCAAATTCGTGAATCTAGGTCTTCAAAGGAAATATTTCAAAGTTCTGAAAAATAGAAACTGGTTCTATTTTCAGAGACTTATTTCTAGATTTTTTTCGATAGCTTCTGAATCTCCAAAAATCATGAAAATTTTACACATGAAAGAGGCTGATAGAGATTGAGGAACTATTTTTTTTCTAATTTTTGGTGCTATGGATGTGCATAATTAAACCCAACAATGACTCTCACTCAAACATTTAGAACAGTTCTATGATAGAAATACAAAGATTTAGAAAAACAGTTGTATCTCGATGCATAGACCTCTGATTTCTATGAACTTGATCTTGTTAGAAACCTATAAATCTTAGCTTTCCAAAGGAACTATTTTCAATAAATTTGGTTCACTGTAACAAAGTTATGAGATAATAACCCAACCTTTATTGTAGGAAATACATGTTTTACAAATTCCATTCTAAATTTATTTGATCTTCTCTAATTTTATTTATGAGGTTACACAACCCTAAAATTATTAAAAAAAATTATTATAAGTAGGTCTATGTGTATTAATTAGGTGTGCAAAGTTTCAGAGTATTCGGAGTAGGGAGCAAGGAATTATAAATCAAACATCAAACAGATACAGGATGCAAAAAGTAGATTTTCGGGTTTATAATATACATGAATGCATTTTGTCCGAAATTGAAAGATAATCCACAATAATTCCAATGTAAATGACTGAAAAAAATGAAGAAAAGTATAATTAAAGCTTAAGCATAGAGTGGATTAGGAGATATAATAGTTTACATTGTGTATTAGGGTAGGAGAAACTGAAAATCAAACACATAGTAGGTATCTAATCAAATGAAATTGGACAACATAACATCTATCTATTACATCAATGAATGGAGTCAGTTGCTCCTTAATTACAATCCTTTCTTAATTGAATGAAAGTAAGGAAGAGATAAAACCAAAGAAGAGGAAAGGAATTGACCTTGATAGTGGATGGTCCTTGGCAATGGATGAAGATGATCTTGAAAGGGGTGGCTCCTCCACTTTCCTCCTCCTCTCCCTCTCTCTTTCTATCTTTTTCTCTCCCTCTCTCTCTCTCTCTCTTTCTCTCCCTCTCTTGCTACAGATTTTCCTCTCTCTCCCCACTTTCTTCAATGCCTTGAACCCAACTCCAAAGGCCCTCTTTTATAGATTTCAAGGGGGGCCTCTAGGGCCTTCCACTGTTTGGGCCTTTGATGCCACCCCAATCCAATCTGATCCAAATAACTGGCCCATTCATGCACATAGGGTGCATGTGGGCTGAGAGGGTAGTCCCCTCTTAGCCCATGTGGGCTTGGTGCAGCCCACATGAACCGCCTTCTTCATTGGGCTTGGCTAGGTGAGCTCGACTCACCCTAGCTCGCCCCTTGCTTGACCATGGTGGCTTGCCTCGAGTCTTGACTTGGGTGTGATCTAGGCATACCTCATGGTGGTCTTGCCAAGTGCAACCCACTTTTTGAAGCTTGTGATCATCCCTTAGCTACTTTGGTGCATGAAGTCCGCAACTTGACCTTCTAGCCATGGCCTTGACTTCTTGGCCGAGTGCGGCCCATGCCTTGAGTGAATTTGATGTAGTCACTTGAGTTTGAACTTTGTTTGGGCTTTGATTTGAATCTCTACTTTGAATTGAATTGGATTGAATTTTGGTTTGGTATGAGGCCTTGAGATTGGGGTTGGACGATTGATCGTGCCTTGACCCATTCCTTGCTTTGAGCTTTGCTAGATCTGACCTTGAATCATCGGCATTGCTTTTGCATATTCATCCTTATCTTCTTTTGATCCATGCTTTACTCCATCAGCATCTCTTTAATTTTCAAAACTCGATTTTGTAATTTCAAGTTTAAAAATGTTGTGTTTTTGGTATTTTATGAAATTCGTAGGCTATGTTCAAATCGTAAAATTAAAACAAACCTAGGTTTGTTTTGAAAATTTAAAATATTCTTGGATTTGTTTTTGAAAAAACATTTTAGGGTATTTACGCACTTTTCATTATATTGTGGAATCCTGCAACACAAAAGACCACTTGGAAGACCAAGTGAGTGTATCCTGGAAGAAGGCACATAACACTATATTTCAAAGAGCATATGAGAATAAAATCCATGGAATTAACTATTATATGAGAATAATGTCTAGTAAAACATCTCTAGCATAATAAGGAGAGGACTTTAGACCTTATGTGAAAGGAAAATTAAACTTGACTCCTATCATGACTCAAAACAATGTCCCAACTTGTAAGAAAATACATTTAGATTATGAGATGTATCATGGATGTGACCAAATATATGTCATGACGTAATGAAGTGTATAATCTTAACCTCGATGGGACAAAGGATGCCCTAGCTTGAATGTCATCATGGTTCATGTGCTGCCTTCAGATCATTTTTAAGAGATATAACCTTATGATCCATATAAAACCAGCAAGTCAAAATCAATAAACATCATAGATAACACATTACATTTTCCCTTTTTAATACCAGATATTTATTGGGTTTGACAAGTCTCAACATCAGTGAGGAACTAAGGTAATATCACAAATCACTTACTCTGAATTTTATTGCATGCAGACACATGTAAACACAGTAAGCCCAACCTAGATGTTGCAAAATAAAAAAGAATGGCATGAGATGTGCATGTAGAAAATCCAATAAGCATCATAGATAACACATTACTTGTTCCCTTTTTAATACCAAATATTTATTGGGTTTGACAAGTCTCAACATGAGTGAGCAACTAAGGTAATATCACAAATCACTTACTCTGAATTTTATTGCATGCAGACACATGTAAACACACTAAGCCCAACCTAGATGTTGCAAAATAAAAAAGAATGGCATGAGATGTGCATGTAGAAAATAATGTATGATTTGAGGCACGAATAATGATGTGTTATCATGAACAAATAATGGTATGATGCATGCATGAATTAAAGATTTTCTTTTGGATTTTCTATATTTTCATTTTCTTGATTTTTTTAATATTTTTTTTCTAATTTTTAATTTTCTCAATTTACTATTTTTGGATTTGCTTGATTTTTGTTTTTGAATTTTCTCAATTTTCTATTTTTATATTTTCTAATAGTAATATGCAACTCAGGTTCTTTTGCCTACTTGGAAGCACCCAAAAGATGGTCGAGGCCAAGGTGCGTATGGAGGAGTGGGATATTGTAGGTCAAGAAACATAGACTCTAATGTGTCAAAGTCATTGTCATGGTCATGCAATACCTCAAGATGTAAGGAAGGGGTCATGAAGGGCATGCCCCTATATTATGTGTGGGCCTCAAAAATAGTAAACTCTAAGAGCCTGAAAGGAGGGGTACGATATCTATCCTTGAGAGATCATCACAAATAAGAGGACTTATCTCAACAAAGTGGTAGGGTTTGAGATGAGAGTCTGAGTTTTCTTCTATATCTAACTTACAAAGAGAGATGTGACAAATATCTTCCTTCGTAGAAGGGGTAAGTGAGGGTTTCGAAGAAACTATGACATTGAATATCTCCTTTTCTAAATCTTCTAAAGAAAGATGACTGAAGTCAAAGTTAGTAGAGAGAGGGTTAAACTCTTTGATGAACATTGTAAGTTCACCGTTGGAAAGTAAGGGTAGAAACAGTAGAATGGTATTTCTTTTTTGCTTTTCCATCTCTATTGTCTATTTCTTTTTATATATATACACAGTAATTGCAAAGAAAAAGGAACTGAAGCAAATTGCAATTTTGAATATGTTTAATCGATTTGGTTTAGCTTAAAGATCAGTTCCTTGAACACCCCTACAACCACACACACTTGTTAGCCCATACACTAACCTAAACCCAAAGGAACTAACTAATACCCAACTCGTTCGGATTCAACTAGATCAGGTCCCCAATGGGGTACACAAACATATCTATAAGCTAAAAATATGGAAATTAAGCCCATTTCTCTAAGTTGAGGACCAAGAATTTAATATTTGAAATTAAATAATAAAATTTGGAAACCATCATTTCCTTTTAAATCTTTGAAGAAATCCATAGCTTGCATATCAGTTCTAGCCTTCAAACCATAAATTACTTAAGGGTGTCTTCGGTACATGGTTCTAAAGGAATTGGACCTTGCTTATTGGTGCTCACAATTCCATGTTCTATTGTGTATCAAATATAGAACTAGTTGTTGGCTTGGAATTGTAGTTTCATAAACCTAATTTTAGTTTAAAATTTCTGCATCAGAACAGAGGTGGGCCATAAGAATTGTACTCAAGAGCTTTATAAAAACCCAAGTACTTCCTTCTCTCTCCTGTTGTTACCCTCCTCCTTTTCCTTTCATGAAAACCAAAGTATTAGTATCACTCACAAATCTAACATAGGATCATGGTTATAAGCTTATATGGGTCTAGACCTACAGTTTTAGTACTAGGGGGCTTAGCACCGTGAATCAAACACACCCTTAACATTGTTATGCCCATCCACTTACATAGATGTAATCTATAGCTTTCCTTTTGAAGTTTAGAGTTTTTGGCCTCAGCTCAATGTAGATCCACCACTGATCATGGGATGAGAATATATAATAGTGGTCATCCTCCTTAGTCATGAATAGTAGGAATCCAATCAAGGGGTGACTAAGATCATACTTATCTTTTGTTTTCCTGGTGATGCATAAATTCATGGATGACTAAGATATTGTTTGAAATCAGTCTACCTTCAATGAAACCACTTTGATTGGTACTAATAAGCTTGTTCATGAATCTTTTGAAATAGGTCTCAATTCCTTCATCGATGACATTGATGGGACTTTGGAATAAGGGAAATTAAGGTGTTATTGAAAATACTTTATATGATATGAATGACATCTCCCTTTACCAAATCCCAATGCTTTTAGAAAAAAACTTTGAAAATCCATCTTCAAATGGAGCTCCTTCTCGTTTAATGGCAAACACCACTTTCTTGATCTCCTGAAAAGATACCAATCTGGTTAGCCATTAGTTTATGCTTCTCGTTACCTTGCGGGTATAGTTTGTAAATAACTCAAAAGGGATTATTGGTTTACAAGAGATGAATGTGTGTTTCTAATAGGTTGTATTTCAAGTTATATTCTTCAAACCATCTTATACACATAGGTTAAGTACATGACAAGCACATCAAATATGAAAAAATTCACCATCTAAAATTGTTTGATATATTCTTTGTAATTCAAAAATAGCACACGTATTTGCAACTACATTAACAATTAAGATTGAAATTTTTTACAAGATAATCAATACTCTTCAAAAACTGATTCTAACATATAGAAAATATTTTGTGCAGTGTGTGATTTATCAAAACAACAAAGTCAAAGAAGATGTTTTTGAATTGATCAACTATCATCTATCGAGTGAATAGTAACACTCATATATGCATGCAACTATCAATTATCAATCTATATATCAACACATAGTGACACACTACACTCAACAACAACAATAACAACAACTAAGCCTTTTCTCATACTAGACAGGATTGGCTATATGGATTCCTTGTTTCCACATAGCCCTATCATGTGCCATGTTAGCAGTTAACTCACAATAAGGTAGATCATTCTTTATTGTTTCTTTCCAATACTTTTGTGGTCGTCCTCTACCTCTTTTAATACATTCAAAATCTAGCTTTTCATACCTATAGGTTTTTCTTTTGATTTTTTTTCTATATGTTCAAACCACCTTAAATGATATTCTCTCATTTTATCCTCTATTGGTATCACACATAATTTATTTATCGGTGTATCAAGTTAACGATCTATACTATGAAATTGTGAGAAAGAATTATCGAATGTAGGTTAAGACAAGTATCGAGTACAACAGAGAACCAATTTGGATTTATGCCAAGCAAATCTACTGTTGAAGCGATTCACCTTTTGAGATGTCTTATGAAACATTTTAGAGTAAAAAAGAAATAGAAAAAGCTTACAATAGGGTATCAAGGGAGGTTCTTTGGAGAACCTTGAAAAAAAGATGTACCCTATTGACATACATAAACCTTATAAGGGACATATACGATGGTGCAAAAACATGTGTGAGTACTGATGAAGGAAAGACAAACTTCGTTGAAGTTAATATTAGGTTACATCAAAGATCAACTTTAAGTCCATACTTATTTATAATGGTGATTGATGACTTAACAAAACATATTCAAGATGAAGTATCTTGGTGTATATTATTTGTAGATGACATTGTGTTAGTGGAGGAGTCTAAGGAAAAAGTTAATAGAAAATTGGAACTATGGAGAGAAACATTAGAAAGTAAAGGCTTCCGACTTAGTAGAACAAAGATAGAATATATGGAATGTAAGTTTGATCATTTGGTTACTTAAGAGCACATAAAAATTAAAATTGGCACATATTACATCTCTCAAAAGGAAAGTTTTAAATACCTAGGGTCAATTTTTCAGAGTGATAGAAGAATTGATGGAGATGTTACGCATAGAATTAATGCTAGTTGGTTAAAATGGAGAGGAGCATCAAGTATTCGTGATAAGAAGATACCATTAAAGTTAAAAGGTAAATATTATAGAGCACCAATTAGACCTACCGTGCTTTATGGTTCTGAGTGTTGGGCAGTTAATCATCAACATGTACAAAAGATGTCTGTGACAGAATTGAAGATGTTGAGATGGATGAGTGGTCATACAAGAAAAGACCGTATACATAATGATGTCTCCCTTGTTCTTATATATGGGTATAAGTGTACTCGCTCTCCATTCCTTTGGCATCTTTTGGTTTCTCCATATGTCATTAAATAAACTTGTGAGCCAAGTGATTGCTGTTTCTCCTAGGATTTTCCAAACTTGTATAAGAATATTGTCTGGTCCTACCGATTTACCACCCTTCATATGTTTGAGAGCCTCTTTGACTTCATTATTTTGAATATGCCGATAGAAATTGTGGTTTATATACTTTTTTTATTTGGCTAACTCTCCTAAGCTAATACTGATATCTTTATTTTCAATAAAAAACTCATAAAAATAGTTTTTTTCATTTATTTCTTATATCATCATTTGCCACTAGAATTTTTTCATCATCATCTTTGATGCATCTAATAGAATTAAGATCTTCAGTTTTCCTATCTCTAGCCCTAGATGTCCTAAAAATATCTTTTTTACCCTCTTTTGAGTTGAGTTTTTTATATAAATCCTCTCAAGTTTTAGCTTTTGCTTCACTGACAGCCTTTTTCGCTTTCTTCTTTGCTTTCTTATAAGCCTCTAAAGTTTCACTAGTGTAAACACCCAAAATTTAAAATGTTTTTAAAACTCCTAAATTTCGAAAGTCAATTTAAAGCCTTTATAAACCTTTAAATTTAAAAACCCCAACTTTTTAAAGTTCAAGTCTTTTTGGAGAACATTTCAAATAACAGTTTTAAATTTAAGTTAAGCCCATGGATTTCAAAGCAGATCAAGCAAACAGGTAAGACCCAATCCAAACCCAACTCTAGACCAAGTCAAAAAGCAAAGGGTGGGCCAAGCCTATCCAGATCAAAGCAAGATTGAAGCCTATCTGAAACAGATAAAGATCATGGGTGGATTGGCCCAGAAGTGTGGATCGAATAAAGCTTCATTAGATGGTTCGTTTCAAGGCAATCCAAATGCATGGTCGACTTTATGATGAACCAGGCCAAATCAAAAGATGCAATTCAACTACACAGCCAAGATGAACCATGTTACATCAAGTAATATGGGTTCAAAAGCTCGCAAGCATCACTAAGAAGTCATCATGTGATTGAGCCACCAAATACCAAGCTCATGGGCCGGCCAAGCAAGAATCGAGCCACAATGATTCAAGCCCATGTTGTATTTGGACGGTCAAGAGGAGTGCACCCGAATTGGGCCAAGATCATGATGCATCATTTAAAAATGAAGCCAATTCAAATCAAATACATGGCCGGGATAAGGCATATTTTATCAAGTGACATGGTATTAAGGCATCATCAAGAGTTCATCCAATTCAAGTCAAGGATCGGGCTTATCAAAGATGGAATCAATACCTACTTCAAGTATGGGATCGACTTCATCAAGTGCAAGTTCAATGTAGGGCCGACTTGATCAATCTAAGCATCAAATAATCAAGTCATAAAATCAAGCATTGGCCGGTTAAGTGAACTCGATGGAACCTTGTCTAAGGCTGGGTTCACTTGGAGACCAGCCCACATGGGGCTGGTCCATGCCATCACAAGGGGACCACTCAACCTTGGATTGGGGTGATACATATGAGCCAAACGTGCCCCAATGAACTAGCCCCTTGGCCTATAAATAGGGCCAAGGGGGGGGCGGGTTCTATTATGTGGAGAGCTTGGAGAGACTCTAAAATTTTTGGGTGAATTGTGGGTTGAGAGCTAAGCTTAGGTGAGAGGTTTTCCAGCAAGAGAGGGTCGTGCACATCAAGGTGGGGTGAAGAAGAGAAAGCTAGGTGAGTGTTGAGGAAGAGGAAGGAATGGTGGCCGGATTCACTCTTGAATCCCGACCTCTCTTGTGGAAATCGTGTAAGTATTTCTTCAATTCAATCTAAATTCCATCTTACTTCTTTTAATTCATTAATATGGGATTGTATTAATAGAGCCTTGTCTCCCCCCAAGTTGTAATAATCTTTAGATTTGCTGCAATTTCATTTCATGAATGAATCGACACTCACACACACATGCACTCTAATTGTTTGATATTCTTCCCCAATATATGTTATAAACATTCTATACTTCCTACCCCCTCTATGCTTAAGATAATATGCATATTTCCCTTCATGTGAGTTTAATTTGGGATGTAGAGTTGTTGCAATTTCCCTTCGTGTGAGTTAAATTCGGAATAGAGTTGTTGCAATTTACTTTCGTGTGAGTATGCAGTTGCACGTATTTTATATGGAATTGAAAATCCATTTTCTGCATCTGTATACCTGATTGTTGCAATTTTAATTCCCTACTCCGTGATCCGAATGAGCTAAAACTTTAGGAACAACATCCGCACACACAAAACTCTTACAAATAAAATTTTTAAGAATTTTAGGACCGTGCAACCCTGTAAATAAAATCCAAAAAAATCGGGTAAAACTGTTTCTGTTTTCTGCACAGTCAGATTTCCTGAAATAGAGGTTGGGTAAAAGTCTCATATCCCTATCCACAGGAATCCAAATTGGCTGAAATTAGTCTCATTGGAAAGCTAACATCCATAGCTTTCCAAAAAAATCATGATATTTGGACTTCTGTACATCGAGATACAGAGGATTCTTTAAGCCTCTATATTTCTATCACAGAATTTCCTGTAACAGTAAAGTCAGTGTTGATTCTCAATTTAATTCTCTGAATTGGTTGTTCCAAAATTCGAGATAAAAAGTGGTCTAGGATCTCAACATATTAGAGAACACCCTGTGAAATGTTTGTGAATTTTGGAGATTCTTAGACCACCTAAAAAAATTTGGGAATAAGATTTGAAAAACAGAGTCAGTTCTGTTTTTCAGAACTTAGTTTCAAGTCTTTGAACCAAAGCACATTTCATCCTTACTTTGCAACTTTGAAAACACCCAAATCTCACGTGAATTGGAGTTCACTCTTTTCAAACTTGAAGTTCTTAAGCGCTTAAACCGGTCCTTGAGCATCAGTTCAAGAAGGTTTAAGTTAAAAGAGTCTGCTTAGCCAAATCACCATGAAAAGTCAGATTTCCAAAACTTTGCTAGTTTTTGCAAACTAGCTGGCATGCTCTCGCAAGCAAGTAGATACAAAAGTTTTGTTTCAACTTTTACATAAACTTTGGAGTAAAGATTTTCATGTCTACAACTAGTTTTCTTAGCATAATGTAATTTGTAACATGCCCTCTTTGCCTTGATTTTATTTTGCACTACTTCACTCCACCACCAAGCTTCTTTTTATGCCTGTACACCTTGTAAACACCCAAAATTTTCTTTTAAAATTTTTACCTTTTTAGGAAAGTAGTTATTTTTGACAATTTTGGGCTTTCGAATGAAAAAGGCACTAAATGAGCTTGTTTTGACATCAAAATTTTATGGAAGCCTAAAAATAATGGAATGTTGCTTCCCTTTCAGAAAAATTCGAATTTTGACAAAATTTTATGAAAATGACGATTTTGCCCTCAGGACCAAATTGGCAGGATTTTGCCTTTTTAAGCAATTGCCTTCAAAGAAAGCATGATTTCAAACAATTCCTTTTATAAACAAATGAAAAAGGTAACATTGGGAATCAAACCCAAAAATACTTACAAATTATAAATTTATGAAATTTCAAAAACCCCTTATATTCAAAAACAAGTTAAATTTAAACCAGACCTCAGAAATTCACCCGATTGAGAAGGGTCTCATTCCAAGGCCTGATACCCCGGGTTAAAGTGGTACGACACCTTACACCCATTGAAGTAGTTAAAGTGATTCGATACCCCACACCCATAAGAAGGGTTAAATGGTCAAGGTGGTTCTCACGGAGAAAAAGTAGGTCACCTTTGCAAACAAAAACTGGGAATGAAACCCAGTGTTTTTCCAAAACAATATTTGAGAATTTCATTAAATTTGGTGTTCTCAAATATAAATGTTTTATTCATAAAATGTTTGAAACCTGCCAATTTCGGCATTGTTTGGCAAGTCAACCGGCCATTTTTAGTCTCAGGTTCTTAAAAAGGAAGGTCGGCGCCCAGAAAGAAAAGCCGACACTCGAAAAAGGAAAGCTGATGTTAAAAAGGAAAAGTGAGCTTCCTAGAAAGAGAAGCTCATATTCGGAAAGAAATCAATTTCCAAAGGGGAAAGTTGATATCATCAAAAGAAAGGAAAAATGAAAGCAAGAACGATAGCTTCCGAAAAGAAAGGTGTGGTATCGAACGCCTTTCGTAACATGTCTATGTTATGATTGGTTGTTGAGGTAATTAGTGTATTGATATGCATCAGTTTGGCATTGTGATATGTTACTGTTATGTTAAGAATCACAATGTAAGTTGTCTTCAATTTACACACTCCACACACGCATGCATTGAGCCTTCGCTCTTATTATATATATGTATTTCAATTTAGCCGGGTTGTTACATTAAGTCGTGTGAGTTTGTCATTTCAATTACACACTCGCACCCACAAACACCCGAGCACTTGCTCAAGCACCTCATGCACCATTTTGGCCTCGGCAGCCCCTAAGATATAGACATATCTATATACTTTCAGCTGCGTGAGTTTTCTCGGTTCAGTTGTGTTTGTCTTTCAATTTCGGGTTGTTAAATTTAAGTCATGTGAGTTGTCTTTACATATATACACAACACACACGCGCACGTTGGCGACCTTCGAGCCCATATATATATAGTTGTATCTCCCTTTCAACTGGGTTTTACATTTCAAGTCATGTGAGTTGTCTTTACATATATACACAACACACACACACGTTGGCGACCTTCAGACCCATATATATATTTATAGTTGTATCTCCCTTTCGCTGCGTTTTAAGGTTCAGCTGCGTGAGTTGTCTTTCAATATATACACGACACACACTCACACATTGAGCCTTTCTGCTCTTAAGATATAGCTATATCTCCCTTTTGCAATTTCCCTTTTCCAATTTCCCTTCCGCTATGTCTTTCAATTTCGGGTTTTAAGGTTCAGTTGCGTGAGTTTGCATTGCATATCCGCCATACCACGAGATAGGGCGCATACTTGCATCAAAGCAACCTCGAACCACCCGTGCAAAATCGCCAAGACTTAGGCACTTGATGCACACATCTCACGCCTAAGTGGCTAAAATTCGGAAGACATAGGAATGTGCAAATCTCACGTGAAATAAAATCTGCAACTAGATAAACCAAATCGACCAAACACTTTCAAAAAGGTCATACTTGTTCAAAATCGAGTTTTCTAAAGCATACAAACTGACCCTTGAGCATCGATTCAAGAAGGTTTGCGACGAAAAGAGCCCACTTGTCCACAGTCACCCCATAACAGTAAGATATTTCAAAAACTTACTTCGCTAGCTTAAGTAAGCTAGCTGGCACGCCCTTTTTAAGCGACTTAGACATACGAAAAGGTTCACTTCAGGCTTAAGAACCCGGAGTGGAAATTTCCGCGTGTCTACAGAATTGGCAAGCCCGGTGGGACGTGGGTCTTTAGAAAAGTCGATTCAAATAAACAGACCTCTTGAAAAAAAAATTCAAGAAAAAGTGTTTTAACTCTTTGTGTGTTGCATTTCTATTTTTGGGTTTTAAAAGCATTGGAGCCATGTCAAATCTAGGCTCCCAAGAAGTGTCTAGCCGTGCCTCATGCACATCAAGTTCTCATTCTAGGAAGTTTTTGAAAACTCGAGATCAAAGAGAGGAAATCGAGGAGTTAAGAAGGGACTTTGAGGCCAAGATCGCTACTCTTATCCAAGAGGCTGAAGCAACTGATTTGTGTTCGTCACATGGCGAACCAAAGGTCAAAAAGAAATTTGAAAAAACTCAAAAACACAAGGAGACCTCCGCAATGGAAGGCAACCAATACCACGAATCCTTCACTCACAAGGATTGTAAAGCCCTACAACAGCTGCTGAAAGGGCAAAATAAAGAGAAAAGAAACTATGCCCTGTCTGATTTTCTTCCTTTAGACTATAAAACAGACAGTGACGATGAAATACCGAATTTCCATCGGTATGATGGCACGGGAGACCCTCGGTCTCACTTGCAACTTTTCTCTCGTCGAGCCCATAAGAAAAAGAAGGACTTGATGAAATGGGTGTATTGGTTCCCTTTATCCCTCAAAGGCACAGCTTCCAAATGGCTAGCTTCCTACGATCTTAGTTAGTTTGCTACTTTTGAAGAGTTAGCGAACTGCTTTATATAGAGATTCTCGCATAACGTAGAAGGCACGCCCACTTTAAACACATTGAGGGATACGAAGCAAGGTATGAACGAAGATGTCCATACCTTTATTGTTCGATGGAGGTCCCTCCTTGGGCAAGTACGAGAACCCATATCCGAAGGGTGTGCAGTAATGCTCATCCTAGATAATTTTAAAAATGATTTGAAAACCCTTCTCTCCCTTCACGAAATCTCAACTTTCCATAAGTTGATTAAAAAAGCATCTCTTTTTGACACGAATTTAAAGAAAGGGACTTACGACCACTTATGGAAAGGGAATGTGGTTTCAAAAACCCGCTTGGATAAACCCGGAACTTACGGGTTACCCACCATGGATAAAGGGGCAAAACCCCACAAAGTCGCCAATGTCCGGGTGGATCCAAGCCCGGCAAGCACTTCAAAAAATTTTGAGAGTTTTGAAAATAGAAAAGACAAAAAAATACAAAAACCCTTTGAGAAACAGGAGTATACTCCGCTGGGGCAACCTGTGTCGGAGGTCCTAGACCTCCTACTTGCCCAAGGAATGATCAAACTCCCCGAAATTCCCGAGGAAATCACTTTCAAAGGGAGATTTTAAACTGATTTTACAAGTATCATTGGCTCAAAGGCCATGATACAAAGCAGTGTTTTCTCCCTACTTAATAAAATTGAGAACTTGATAGCAGAGGGCCGGCTCCAGGTCACTGAGGAACCAGAGCCTGCCCAAGCTATCTTTAAAGTACCCTTCCCCAAACATGCAAGTACCAGTGGGAAGGACAAAGAGGTATGTGCTCTCACATTTTCGAAGAGTCTAGCTCATGCATGTCATTCTGGTTTTGCTACTTGTGCATCTACTCTCATCCTTCATAGGAAACTTGCCCAAGTAGTGATCCGGGGACCACCCAGAGTTCTATCCGCAATTAAACCTATTTTAAAAATTCAAGGTGCTCCAAAGCACATGAATAGAGCCACGATAGGTGTGAGCCCTAGGTTGATCGTGGGGGAGGTGACTATGTCCGGAAGGATCTATCAACCCCCACATCTACAAAATGCTAAAAAGGTGGTCAGTATACCTGACCCCTCCAAAGCATGTATCCCTAGAGTCTCGCCAAAAGAAGACAAAGGAAAAGTTGTTTTAACCTTGTATGATTTCGAAAATCATCTTTCAAAGATTCCTATTAACATGTCCATCCTAGAGCTGATACAAACCTCGCCTAGGCATAGACTGGTTTTAGAGAAAATTCTAGAAAGAGCCAAGGTTAGCTCAAACATAACCCCAGAGACCTTGTCAAACCAAGAGGTGTCTATAGGTACGAAAACACCTATCGTGTTCTAGGAAGACGATGTAGAAAGACCCTACGAAGCCCACAACCAAGCCCTACATATCGAGGTGGTATTAAATTACCACTCTTTGGATAGGTGCCTAGTTGATGGGGGAGGAGGGCTCAACATCCTTCCGCTCCACGTGACATACCAAATCTGAGTCACCTTGACCTCCGTGAACCCAAGCCCCACGTAATCACTAGATACGATGGGAATGCGTCAAGACCCTTAGGATCCATAGAATTACCCATGGAAACCAGAGGGATAGCTCACATGGGGGTGTTCCATGTCTTGGACATCCACCCCCACTACAACCTATTGTTGGGAAGGCCTTGGATACACAGTCTGCGTGCTATGCCATCTAGCTTCCATAGGTGTGTCAAAATCCCTTTCGACGATCAAATAGTAGTAATTCTAGGTGAGAGTCACCCACAGCTTTAGAGAATCTAGAATTTCCCTTGCTTGTCGAGCTCCCAAGCCTACGAGGCCAATCTGGGGCAGACCTTGGTCGAGCCACCAAAGCTCACACTCCAAATACCTAGGAAGGTCGTGTACATCAAGGGGCAGCCCAAGGCTAGCCCGCTCAAAACACTAACCATCCCAGGAAAGGCCAAGAGTTACCTATTTTAAAAACCCCTGGACAAAAAGCCTTATATGCATAACATGGACGATAGCAAGTTCCAAGACCACGACTTATATGAAAACTTTTCCAAAAACAAAAAATCATATAACATGTTATTGAACATGGGGTATATGCCATACAAGAGTCTAGGGGCACAAAACTAGGGTCTCGTTGAACCCACAGTGACCAAAGCCAACCCAAGCCGACATGGGATCGACTATACTCCCAAAATACCACTAGAACCACCCCCTGTGACCACCTGGGTCAAGGGTGCCCTGGAACCTACCCAAGCAAAAACCTACAG